>ML119740.1:0-171140 GCA_003788565.2 Ascobolus immersus RN42 | reverse complement strand
GGAAATTTTCACAGTGCCAAGAATCAGAGCTTGATTGCCAGCAAAGCGATCGGTTCAACTTAGAAACACGTCCCAGATTGTCACAGGGTGGGGTGGACTTTCAACTTTTATACATCCCCGAGTTACTGTCCCGTCAGATTTTACAACTGCTTTCTCTCGAAAGGCTTCCTTACATAGGGCGTACATACTTCGGTTACCTGTACTACTATGTAGAAGCACCCACCCAGCATCGTTACACACCACCCAGATCGATGTCCACAACCACCTGTTTTGGATTCTCGTGATGCCTTCCGGATGGTTGCCTTCCCAAATTACATTTGCGGATGATCCAACTGCCTGAAGTCCGGCTATGAAAAGAGCTGCCAGCCAATGGGACGCCTCGGTCTTGGACGGATGCAGTGGAATGGAAGTGTTCCTGCGGCACAGTGCAGTATAGCTACTTGGCATCGATGGCAACGGCCTTTCTTAATCGTGAGGGGCTCGAAGAACACCAGCTTTCGCACTTTCGCGGTTTGGCGATTCCTCACCTCAAGTTTCAAGCTGCTACTTTCTGCTACGAGAGCGATAGTATCTAGGAGAATTTCGGCGTTCACTTATTTCTAGGTTGGCATCTATTCACCGTGCACTAGCTTCACTGTTCAAAGGCTAACGTTTATTTCGGGGTTCGAAGCTCGTGGGTGCGTTGGCAGAATTGACGCTGGGAAAAATTCCGAGTTTTGTTAAGGGACGGCAACCTTGCTGGATCTGTAAAATTCCATCCCGTTCGTAGGCAATCCTCCCACGCCAATTTCTGGTACTCGGTAACTTACACATATCGTGAATGTTAGGCCCAGCTATCTTACTACCGTTTTGGCACTCTTGTTGGCAGTTATCCACCAGACGGTACAGCTTGAAAGGTATCCGTCGTTTTATTCCTTCCCTGATTCTGGTTCTGACGTTAGGCTAGGACATATCAGAACGAAGCTCGTCAACGAACCGGGCATTCGTTTTTTCCACGAGTAGCAAAATAAACTGGTATGCGATCTATGGTACCTGCGAAGTCTACTGGCTGATCATCTTCAGATACAACCCGCACGTTGGATTTTTCATCATGGTCAATGGCGACTGGTGGGATGATTTCACCGAGAACCTATCTACGGATTTAGCTCCTCTCATTGCTTTATTTGGAGAGAACCCGACAAAGCAATATCTCAGTGAATGCGTCAACTTTACCGATGTCTTCATCTTCGCAATGGCGCCTCTTGGAATCCTGACGGCAATCGTTTCTGCTATTCGTGTTGCCGGTACGGCAGGGTTACGGGCGTTCATTGGAAGAGCAAAGGAGGGAGGCGGGCAGGCAGAAGCTGAACTATGTTCTTCGACGAGTAGAGAAGTCTGCGAGCTGTACAATAATGGAGGTATCGCGCGGGTTTTTGGACGCCCGAAGCTACTGGAAATTGTACACGACAGGCGTGCAACGAATGCCGATTTCTATCCGACAGAGGACAACCCGAAAGCTACCCCGAAGGCTGGATTGTACACTTTCCAAGAATATATGGAATATCTCAAGGAAACCGAAGGCTCTAATGAAGACGCAGAATGGACGGAAGGGGGCGTCCAATCCCAGATACACAAGCAAGGTGCCAGTCCCGATACCGAGCACAACAAGCCAATAAAAGAAGGACCCGCCTTTGCACCAAATCCGAACCTCTCACTCAACGTCGGGATTAAGCAACGGCCGAAATGGGTCTTTACAACAGCTGCTATGTTTGGCCTCCTGATTCAGTCTTTTGTTGTTGTTTGGGCTATCTTGACGAGATATGTCCTGGACGGATTTGTACGATCGAGTTCGGAGGATAAATACGCCGTTCCAATGACAGTTATAGGAACTTTCATGCTGTGCTTTGGCAATGGATACTGCGCCTGGCTCATTGAAAGGACAACCAAGGAGAGGGTATTTTATAGGAAGAAAACTGGGCCAACTTTGAAACCGAGATCACGGATTTACTGGATACAACCTGGAATTCAGTACATTGGCGATCAAGCATTCGACTCCTTCTTGTACAGCGATATCAACAATTCCCTGCATAGCTACATGACGTCGTGGAAGGACAATCGAAAGTTCCATCCAGCCCACATTTGGATTGCTATCATTTGCTCTGCACTCGGTTTCATTCTACAGTTTCTGGGGATGCGCGCCTGCCATTCCTCGGTTATCATGGCACAGCTTGGTGCCACCATCGTCATGAGCATTATTCGGGCAATTCTTCGGACTGACAGACTCAGTACTGAGGATAATGTAATGGGGGATAATCCAGATGGGTACAAGGGACACGAGTTGGACTGGCTTGCGCTAAATCTCGACGACAAAGGTGCTTTCAGCCGCGGGAACGAGAAGGACAGGACCGGCAAGCTACTGAATATCGTCACTGCTCAACAAATTTTGAATGACAAGTCTTCAGAAAAGGGCACCAAGTCAAAGCAATCCGGAGATACACTCTCAAGTTCGGTCAGGTTAGACGACTGGACTCCTCGTGTTTTCTACTCAGGAACAGATGCCAATGACTGGCGGCAGACTATTCAAAGCTCTCCGCTTGATGAGCATCATCCACATGAAGTTGCCATGGTTTTCCTCCACAGGAAACGACTTGCAGAGGTGACCAGGCGCGAACGGTGGGAGGATGATGATCTTGTCTCCGTACGGCAGCTCGCAAACAACCTGGGTGATGCGATAGAGTCAACACTACAAGCTGTTCTGAATAATGATTTTCAGTTCAGGGAAGACGTGGAGTGGAGGGATGCGGCTCAAATATTGTGGAATTTACCTTGCTCGCTCTTGAAGTCCATATCTCCTTCCCCCACATCCGAAGGGTCAATCATACTTTCTGTGAAGCGGAATACCAGTGCGGATGGCTTCATAGAGGGCGACTGGGAGGCAGATCGCTGCGAACTTGAGTCAATTCTAGGTCTTTGGGTCTGGTCCATCAAATGCAGCAGAGCGTTCAAGGACGACGTTAACTTCAAGCGCCTACTATCATTCGGCTCCGCATCAGATTCCGGCTCTCAGGCTCTCCTGGACTTCAAGCTGTGGTGCCAAGGTGGGAACACACGCATCAACGAGATACAGTCAAAGAACATCACTTCAGATCACACGCGCTTTTTTGGCTTGCAGAATCTACCAGCATTGAATTCTGGCGTCAGCTGTTCTCGTTCCGCCCTGTGCATTACATCTCGCGGCTCTCTTGAGATGAACTGTGCACAAGAATTGTACGCCTTATTCTTCAGATCGCTCATGGGACTTGTGGTTGATGTTGGCGGAGAAACGACTGTGAAGGGCGAGAATCGAAACTTCCATCTATCGAACAGCAATATCGCTCAGATTCAAAAAGCTTTCACCGACACTTGTCTTGGATCTACAGACGACGCCTTCACTTGCGTTTTTCCGACGCTGCGCTTGCAACACAAAATGCCGTCTGTCCAAACCGCCATAAACGGTAGTCGAATTGTTGCCGAACGCTACATCAAAGAAAAACGTTGGAAAGACGCAGAGCAGCTGTTGCTGTGGGGTATAAGACAGCTAAGCATTCCGGAATCCAGGCAGGATACGGTGGTGCTGTCCATCGAGGATGAGCCTTTGAAAGAAAACACTCATGAATCTGCCTTTCAGAGTATCAATCTATGGAGATTACTGATGCTGGAACTTTGCGAGTGTTACCGAGCAGCCGCTCTCGAGCCTCATGATACCGATAGACGTATGGGATGTGGTGGTTTACTGAGCCTCTTGGATGATGGTTTGTTTCAGACAGCAAGTACTGTTCAGCTTGTTTTCCGTGGCCAGGCCTGTGCAACGTCCCGGGAGGACGAGCACCCAACTCTCACCTTAGCTGAGACGGTGATCCGTTATTGTGAATTTGTCATGCTCTTAGCGAAGGAGTATGATTATCGGGACATTGTAGATAAGATAGAGCTTCAAAGTAAGGAGAGGGAATCTCTTGTGGAGGATTTGAGCGTTGATGCAGATTCCGGGTAAGTCTCCATGGCTCCTTTTTGGGCAACCCACTTTTCCTGAGGCGTTGGCTAATGAAAAATTTATGCTAGTATCATTGCCGCACTCGAATCCTACGATCTAGCCGCTACCTTATATCATCTCGGCAAACTCCATCCAAAGGAGCACAAGATTACAAGTCCTGCTCTGCTCCTCGCTTGCCGCAATGGCTGGTACGCCGTCGTCAAAAAGCTCATCGAGATGTCTGCCATTTTAGAGCACAAGGAGAAGGAACGGCGAACACCGCTATCCTATGCTGCAGAATACGGAGACCTGAACACACTTAATTATCTACTCGAAAAGGGAGCAAATCCGAGTTCAGCAGACTCAAATCGTGTCACCCCTTTGGTGCATGCGGTTGGAGCTGGTAGATTGGGTGTTATTACCAGGTTGGCCCGGGATCCAAGAGTTGATCTTGAGGCAAGGGATGCTGACGGTAGCTCACTTGCTATGAAAGCGCTCAAGCTCGGCCACGAGGCGATATTCAGAGCGCTGGTAGATACCCAAAGAGTGGATCTTGAGTCGTCCAGTTTTGGAAACTCATTACTAGCAACTGCGACAAAGTTGGGAGATACGAATACGATGTCCTATCTTCTTGACTCTGGGGTTGCTGAACTGGAGTTCAGAGCGGAAACGGCACTGCTATGTGACTTGGCTGTGGAAAGTGGGTCGATTGAGGCGCTTCAGGTGATTTTGGATACCGGCATACGTATTCAATGTCGCCTAGAAGCACAAAATGCCTTTCACTCTGCCATTTGTGCCGGGCAGCTGCAAATAGTGCAGCTCTTTTTGTCCGAGCCCGGACTCATTGATCCGACCCAGCCTGGGCCTTTCGAGACTGGACGAGTATGTAGCGATCCAAATCTGCCTGCGTCAGATGGTGAGCCTGTCGTCACTGGAACTCTTGGCGAACTAGCTGTGCTGGTTCAGCCGCTTGCAGTGGCTATTGCTCGACAAGACTCGGCTATGGTTAAGCTGTTGCTGGAACATGAGGGTGTTCACCAAACGGTAGTTGAGAACAGCCCCTACCGATTCCGGCACATTAACTCGCCCCCGCAGAAAGGTGAAGAGGGCATCGCTCCCAATCATAGCGCCGATGGTCCCACTGACTTTCTATGTCATGCTACCCTGAAGGCTTCTAGGAGTAAGGATCCCAGTCTTGCTGGCTTCGAAATCCTCCAGCTGCTGCGGAGCGCAGTAGACGGCCTCAATGGTCAATGGGTGATTAACTCGGATGCTTGCGGAAGATCGCCGCTTGAGAAAGCTATTTTTTACAACAATCCGAAGTTGACACAGCTGCTCTTGGATATATTCGGCGACTCCTTCAGAAGTCATCCCGGATCACTAGCAAAGATATTACCGTGGCCACAGGAGTGTGATTACTCCACCAAGTTATGTATGACAACGTCGGATTTTGATGGGTTTAGAGTGCCTGCCACGGTCTATTCCTATTCGTGGTCATTGATTCGCTCTCCGTTCTGGCTTGCCTATTTCCACCCGGACCGCGAAGAAAATTTAAACCTACTTAGGGTTTTAGTTGAATCTGGTCACATTGATTTCAATCAGCGCAATGATGCCTTTCCCGTTGAATATGTGTTTCTTCAAGCAGTGGAGGCTAAAGACATCTTTCTTGTCGATTTGTTTCTGAAAGCGGATGATATTGATCGCAACGTCACCACGGCACGCGGCTGTAATGCGATCCATCTCGCAGTAGAAAACACAGGTCGTGGTTTCAAGGACACAGATTGCACACTTCTTACGAATCTTCTTCAAGCTGGCGTGGATCCGGACCGTCAGGACAGCGAAGGAATCACACCGCTCAGAGCAACGATGGAAAGGCATCTCTATCGAAGTTTTGAGTTGCTTTTGAATACCAGAAGGGTTGATATAAACGTTCGTACGGAACATGGGGGCACGCCATTGCACTTTGCAGCATACTTTCTGACAAATACAGACCTCATTAGTGAGTTAGTTGAAGCTGGGTTAGATCCGAATCAAAACGCACGCTTTCAAGTTGATTCCAGACTCGGATATTTCGAGGGCACGGCTGTCAACTGGGCGTTTCAGAACTGTAACCTTGTTGTGGCGAGGTTTCTTTTAAGTCCACCTTACAACGCCAAGTTTGATCCTGCAGAAGCCTACCGAAGCGCTGCAAAACGGCTTGGGGTGGAGTGTTTTAGGTTCTTAATCGAACGTGGCGAGGATCCCAAGGATGCGAAGCCTCTAAACATGGTTGTCTCGGAACTCGATAATTGGAGAAAGGCGCGATTGCAGTGGCGCATGCTACAGATCATTAGGTTGCTATTGAGATTTAAAAAAGTAGAGATTGACTTGAGAGATCACGACCGTGACGGTCATACTGCACTGTATGTTACGGTCTGGCATGCTTGGCTCAACAACTACAGCTACTCGCGGCAAGATTCGCCTAACGATCCAGATCCCAGACGCTGTATGGAGCTTGACCCTAATATTCGCTACAGTCCATTTCTGTTAATGGTTCTGGTGATAGAAGAGCTCTTGAAAGCTGGTGCCGACCCGGGCACGGAAAAGTACTTTGACAATTGCAGGACACCGCTTTCATTTGCAATAGCGAACAGGGCAGTGATGGGGATGGATATTATAGTCAATTTGCTGGAGGAGACTAGGCGCACACGAGCTTTAAAGTTGATACTATATAACAACACCGTCGGGTATGAAATCCTCTTCCCTGTCCTGAATCCATGAATAACCAGTTTACAGATGCAAGTACAGATTAAGCTCGTTCTCATGTTTTATGGGAACGTGCATGCATGACACAATTTGAGCTGGGATTTTGGATACTTAAGTACTTAACCTAGGTACTTATTTTTTTACGATGAATGGTATGGTGGGGTGGTTTCGAGACGTGGAATGGTAGTGTCAGTACGAATTATACCAGGCACAGCCATGTTCAGAATGTACAGGGAACACCAAATATTTGATGTCATAAAGTTATGTTATCTACCACTTGCAATATAGTATCCCATCATGAGTGTAAAGTATGTATACAGGTAATGAAGCGTATACGATAATCATCCTAGACATCTAAACATGTTTGAAGTTCAACCGATCCAGAGTACTTATATTCTTCCCAGTATGTCCTAATCTACCCCACTCCCCTTATTAGCTATTCCTCCACTTCCAACCCAAATACCCCCTAAATCAGCCCGAACCTAACCCCCCTCAAATCCCAAATCAGCACATCCGCATCCAACTCCCTCATTCTCCTACACTTCTCCCTATCCTCCTCTATCTTCTTCCACATGGTGGTCCTCAACCGATCCGGCACCCACGGCCCCATCAAAAACAACTCATAGATCCTCTGCTGCTCAGCCAGATCGTCCTCAATGCTTGGAGCAGGCGTCAAGGCACGAAGCACATTGTTGACGTCTTGCGGGGTGAGGAGAACCTCAGAGGTGTCGACCTTGGCGGAGGTGCGCCAGATGCCTTTGTCGGATGCGGCGTTGAAACATTGGCGGGCGACGCGGGTGGAGACAAGGCGGAGGCAGTAGAGGGTGTTGCTGATGGCGATGGTGTCGGGGTCGATGGTTCTGGGTTGTTAGTATCTGCTTTTGGAGCTTGGGGTGGGAGTTGCTTACTTTCTCCACATGTCTAGGCCGCAGCCTCTTCCATCGTGGACGGACTCAATCGCAAATCGGCCTAGGAAATCATAGTCCTTCAAGATGCCGTCAGGGTTCGCCTCCCAGCTTGCGTCATTCTCCGCGCGGTAATAGATCCTAGGTATCTCCTCCACTGCCTTTCTGACCTTCGTGACAGGATCATCATCTTCCTCATTCTTGTCTTCTTCCTGCTGAGCAGCATCCTCTTCGGTGGCCACACGGATTTTAACCTTAGTGGAAGTCTTTGGAGGGATAGCCAATTCCTTGTACAGGAAGCAGATGGCATTGCCAAGGCTGTCGAAATACTTGACTTGCTCAGCGCTGACTCTGCCGCCAGCCTCAGAGCCGTCCATGATGGGGTCTTTGGATGGGTCAGCAGTGAGGGGCTCTTTGAAGGAACCGATGAAGACCCGCCATAAGTGGCTGTCGGGGAGCTCAAGCTCGCGTTGGACTGTAATCTGTTAGCAAGATACTGACAAGAAGAGCAGGAGAACTTACCAATAACCTTTTCACGGATTCGCACTGCATGCTCTTTCTTCCCCAAGCTTTCCTCGGCACACGGCTTAATCACACCCTTGGCCTTGGCCTTAGCAACACGTCTGGTGATCTTCCTGGCCGCTTTGCTCCACACGTCCTCAGCATACGCACGAGCCATACATGCATCACTATGTGCATCCGTCTCCAACAAGTGAACACCCCTCACTCCCTTCTTCGGATCAAGTCCAGTCGCAAAACACACCTCCCAGATGCTGATTTTAGCCGCATCATCGGTATCAGCAATTATCTGCTTATTGACACACTTCTTCTCGACATCCCACTGACCATGGCCGACGTAGTGCTTGAGGCGGTAGGCGAGACGTGTGAGGTTTTTGGGCATCAGAACAGCTTTGCCAGCGAGGATAGTATCCATGGCACTGAACTTTTTGGCGTCCCACAAGTGCAGGTTATCCGAGTTGATAAGTCGGGCTTTTTCGTTGGCATAGTGGAGAACGACCTGGTCGAAGAGGTCTTCGGCTTCTTCTGGGAAGAGGCGGCCGATCATCTTTTCGACGACTCTCACGTTATGCTCGGCTATGGCGACAACTTCCTGGTCATCTTCGAGCATGCTGGCGGAGATTTCAAGAATCTTGTTTGGCTCCTTTGCTTCTGTCTCGGGGCTCGGGGGATCATCTGACGGTGGTGGAGTTGACTTCTTCTTCTTTGAAGACTTGTTCTTCTTCTTGGATTTGGACTTGGGAGCGGTTGCTTCGCCAATCTTTTCAGAGGCAGCCTCTTCATCCTTGTCCTTCTCAGAACTGCCAGGAGTATCAACAACCACCCAGCTCCCATCAGACTGCAACTCCACAATAGCACCCTCAAGATTCATCTCACCAACAGAAACCCCAGCATGCTTTTCATGATCTTCAACAGCTT
This sequence comes from Ascobolus immersus RN42, assembly GCA_003788565.2. NCBI lineage: Eukaryota > Fungi > Ascomycota > Pezizomycetes > Pezizales > Ascobolaceae > Ascobolus > Ascobolus immersus. Next base: position 162,065 of record ML119740.1, on the reverse strand, counting down.
TGGCCTTTGGCGCTTCAACAACCATGCCCCCAGCTTCCTGTTTAGCCTTAACGAATGCTACCATGGCGGACTTCTTCCTAACAACTTTCCTGCCACCAGCAGTGTTAGGCTTGAGTCCCAAAGAGAGAACCTCAGTAGGCGGAGCCTTGGCTTTCTTAGCCGATTTCTTGGTTTCTGGGGCACTTGGTGCTGAAGCAGGGTTCTCAGTGAACAAGAGTAGAGGCGCTTTAACAGATTTCCTCTTGACAGCTTCTCTCTCGGCTTCATAGTCTTTGACGATGATGGTATCCACTGTAGAGGTACTTGACGCAGTGCTTGACGACCTAGGCTTTGACACCGGGGCTGTAGCGCTAGCCTCCTTTGGAGAAGCAGGTGGTGATGTGGGCTTGGCTGTAGGCTTTGCCAAGTTGGAGAGAGAAGTTACGAGTCTCTTAGCGCTCGAAGCCTTCGTCGGGCTCTTCTCGCCTTGTGCAGAAACTGGGGAAGCAACGGCGTCAAGAATCTGGGTCTTTGAAGAACTAGACATCAAGCTGGACCAAAGTGGTGACTTGGGCGTAGAAGGAGCAGACTTTGGATCTGGCGCCTTGGCCTTGGCCTTCGGTGATTCTGGGGCAGTCGCCTTGACATCACTCTTCGGAGACGCAGCGGAAGAAACAATTTTAGCTTGAGTGCTCAACGCCGGGGTTCTCTTTGCCATTGTAGGGCTTGTAATAGTAGCACTCGGGGTCACAAACCCTGGCTCCTCTGCAGCTTCTGAATTTTTGGCCTTGACCTCTGGTGCCTTGGCCTTAGGCTCGCTAACATCAGTCTTGACACCAGCCTTCGAAGCACCGGCAGGAGACAACACAGAAGCTCGACTCGTCAATGTGGGAGTTCTCATGGCGGCCGTTGGACTTCGAACAGTAGCACTTGGCGTCACAAACATCGGCACCTCCTCTGCCTTCTCCTTTTCAGCGGCAGCTGCAGCAGCTTCCTGAGCCTTGGCTTTTCTTGCGGCTTTCTTGGAGAGTTTCTTGACGGGCTCTGGATGCTTTTTCTTAGTAACGACATTCCATTCGCCTCCGTCGCTACTCTTTTCGTCTTGATTGTCTTCGGCCTTGGACTCGAGTTTGAGCGGAGCAGTGATGACTGGCTTGATGATATTGAGACCCTTGGATGCAACTGCGGACCATGCAAAGGGCATTTGGGGTGTCGGCGGGGCGGAGGAACGAGTTTTAGGCTTGGAATCAGTAGAGTCGCAGAGGCCGGAATCGGACTTGACAGATCTAGCCGACTGGATTATTGGAGAGACAGCCAAGTTTGGCGACGATGGTAAGGTCGGGAATTCCTCGTCGGAGGACTGGGCTTGCTGGTCTTCAACCTTAGTCTTGGTAGTGGACTCTGTCAAGGGTGCGGTTCTCGCCCTGGTCGGAGTGCAATTTTGAAGAGCATGGCTGGTAGAAGACGAGGTTTTTGGCTTCTTGGCAGATCTAGGGGAGCTGACAGTAGCAGCAGGGTCCTCTGGCTTCTGTTCCACGGGCGTTGCATCAACCTCAGGAGTCTCCTTTGGGGCGTCGACAGGTGCCTTAGACTCGATCATCTCAACAACCTCATCTGGACCGATCTCCTGAGTAGAAATGGCACTCTCGACCAACTCATGCGGCGTCTCATCAGCTTCAGCTGGAAGAGCATCCTTCTTGGCCACATTCTCGGTAGCATCAGCCTTTGGTGCATCAGAAGCTTGCTGAGCATCCTAACTCGACATTAGCAGGCACCCAACCATCCCGAGTAATAACATACAGTCCAACCAAAATCCGACAAACTAATCCGCTCTGCGTCCTTAACTATCATCAACGCGGAAGGGCTTGGGTCGACCAACGGAGTCTCCTCCATCTATTTCAAAGTTAGAAAACCCTATGATCTCTCAGCCAGCTGACATACCTTTGGCAGGATCTTCGACCAGTCAATCTTGTCCTCCTCTCTCACGGTATACCAGTCAAGTTCGGCCTGGGTCGCCTGCTACTCAAGTTAGAAACAATCCCAAGTTTCTTCTCAGAACAATCACACCTTTAGTCCGTAACTCGATAAATCAACAGTATCGTGCTTGACCGGTATCTCCTCGGCCTGTTATTCAAGTTAGCAAGCACCCATATTTCCCAGAGAAGCACGAACCTTTGGTGCTTCAGGCTCAGGCTCATCCTCTCTCTCGTCTTCCTCGTCAGACTCTTCTTCTGACTCCCCCTCCTCATCTATTGCACCATTAGCATAAATTACGTCAGGGATGAGACATCGTTAAATATACCTTCAACCTCGTCGTCACTATAAACCGCACACATCTCACCATTAATCTCAACCGCCCCAATCCTACGATGCCCCTGGAAGTTGCGAACAACGTCACTATCCTCCACCTCGGCCCTCATGTATTCTCCATACTCATCCCACTCACCCCCTTCCTCATCGTCCTCTTCTTCGTCGCCATCAGCGGGATAGAAATACTTTCTGATCGGCTCCGCCATAGCTGGATCTTCACCTGGACGGAGCTGGTAGGGCTTGAATGGGAAAGGGTTGCCCTTTGCGTCTACTTGGCCGAAGAAGTCGCTAAACGCATCGTCGAAGGCGGCAAAGATATCAGCTGGAGGTGGAGTGCGCTTGCGAGGGGCACCAGTCTCTGGGTCTAGACGAGCACTTGGTGGGGCGGCGCCCATTGCCTATTGGGGTTGGTCAGTAATGGTCTTCGAAGGATTAGAAGGGAGAGAGGGTACGAACTGCGTATTTCCCTGTGCCGACATCGTTCATCCAGCTTGGATAACATCCCGGTCTCTGTACCGGCACTGGTCGGGGTCCGTTTTCCGCCAATCTATCCGCTTCTGACTTTCCACCCATCTGGTAGTAACCCGGTGGAGGTGGCCCATAAGGATTGCAGAATGGGCTCTGCTTGTAGTCCCAGGTCGGCCCGTCGTGCTGCGATGGCGGTGGAGGCATGAAGCCAGGTGGAGCAGCGGCATAGACTTGGCTTTGCTTTTCAGGCGAGATGTAAAAGGCGGACTTTTGTTGTGTGGTTGCATTTGCGAAGGGGGGTTGCATGCCAAATTGTTGGGCATAAGCGTACTGATAAGACTCAAAACCGGGTTGCGGGGTCACATTCTCGAAGATGGCCGGGGTGTGAGGTTTGGGAGCGGGGTTGGGTTGAGTCTTTGCGTGCTGTGGTTTTGGGCGCTGTTCCTGTTTATGCGACGCCTGTGGATGTTGCCCTTGCTTCGGATGGCCTCCAGCTTGCTGCGCTTGCGGATACAGGCCTTGTGGACGGGGAACTGGTGGATGTTGTCCTTGTGCCTGTTTCCTGTAGAGTTGTTCCTCTTTTGCGGCCAGCTTTTCCATCCTCTGCTCTGCCTTCTGGGCCTGCGCAGCCTCTAACTTGCGAAGCTTTTGAGCCTTGCTATGCGTCATCTCCCGCAAAGCTTGTTGTTGTTGGTGTATCTGTTGCTGCTGTTGTTGTTGTTGTTGCGACTCTTGCGCACGAGATTGAGGTTGAGCTGGAAAGTAGGCCTCTTGCGGAATCTGATGATGATAGGCCTGTTCGTTCGGCTGGAACGAAAGTTGTTGATGATGGAATCGCGGAGCCGACATAAAACTCTGTGGCGGTGGTGTTTGCTGATAAAAGACCGGACCTTCCAGCGCATTCGAAACCATGTAGAAAGGAAGACTTGGGGGTGGCATGTATGGAGGACGAACGTATGGTGTTTGAGGTGCAGAGACGGCATAACCAAACTCTGTTTGCTCTTGTCTTCCGCTGATCAGTCGTGCTGGTGCTGAAAGAACAGGGGCTTGGACACTCTCCTTTACCTCCTTTTTGGCATTTAAATCCTCAGTATTTCCACCCACCTCCTCCTTGACATAGGCGCTCCCTTCGACTTCGTTGGCGAGATCTTGTTGAGCATCCCACTCTTTGCGTTGCGCAACCGTCATATCTCGATAGAACCTCGGGACCGGGCTAGCACCGCGCCAGGTAGCCTTTGCTTCGGCATAGGCACGGGCATCGGACTCCTTTTTCGCCGCTTCTTGCATTCTAAGCTCACGGACGAGGGTGTCGTTGGTGCTGTCAAGCCCGGCCTTTTTGCGTTTGTCGTTACGGAAAGCATCGAGAGAGTCTGGCAGTTTGGGCGAGGGGAGTTTGTCGAGATGCGAAGATGACTTTTGACGAAGCATTTCTTGGAGCTCCTTTGGATACTTTTTCTCGACAACAGGTGCGGAGCGTAGAGAGGGGATGGTGGCAGCCATGAGGCCGCGGAGTGTCTCGGGCCAGTGTCGTCGCTTCTTGGGGACGTCTTTGACGACTGATAACGGGGGGAAGTCGGCTTCAACTAACGGCGGATTGTTTGCGTCTATCTCGTTAGTTTGGGTAGCCGACACAGTCGGAGAAGTCTTACCATTCGCCTCGCTCTTTCGCTTTGCTTCTTCGGCCTCATGGGCTTCTTTCTCGGCCTGCTTTCTAGCCCTCTCGGCCATTTTTTCCGCCATCCTTAGTTGTAACTTCTGAGAACTGGTAGATGTTTTGCTATATCAAGAAAAGATGAAAGAGGATGATTTGTGGTGATAATTGGTGTTTGCCAGGTGTATGCAGAGATGTCAAGTTTGTTGTTTGCTTCTGGAAGGTTGAAAAGTTTGAGAGGCTCTCTGCAAGGCAGCTCTTATTTTCCACCCTTTGGTTGCAGGTTTGGAAGCTTCTGGTTGAGGACGGAGGGGTGCGTCTCTTTGTGGGTGGGTAGATGCAGGCGCTAGCGACGAATTGGGAAGTAAATTGTGCCAAAAGCGGCGGTTATCTCCACCGTTCGTGTGGTGCCGCTTTTGTGGACGCAAATGGAGAAATTCTCGGAATGGGGCGCCGTCATTCTCATGGGACGAAACCGCATTCCGAAGATGGAGCTACTTTATTCTGGTGGATTTATGGGAAGGTTTTTCGAGCTTCCTTGTCCTGCAACGAAGTGATTTGAGGCCATCTCTGGCGAGCTCGGTAATGGTGGTGATTGGGGAAGCGGTCGATACTTGTTGGATGGCAATGGGTTACTCATTTTTCGGCCTTTCCTTTCCTCAAACATCAACGCGACTTCCAAATCGACACTTTGCGACATCCTGCCTAAGTACGGACCGGTATGCCTACTTATTGCCTACTTATTTACCAAGCCTCGCCTTGAATTTGGAAGCTCCATGCTGAGCGCGTTACTTCCGGAATATCCATCCTTCACCTACCTTCTTACGCCACGCTTCATGCACCCTCCCAACTCAGTTCCTGCTTGACATGGATGAGCAGAATTTCGATGGTTGCCTACCATATTGAATCCCTTTCTCTGTTCTTTCTCTCCTTTCTCTGTAGCTAACGAAGGCCAGCAAACACAACGATTTCACGGTATTCCCTTGCCAAAGCTGGAGTAGTTCTCGTCCTTCACATCAACAACATCAACAACTTCAACAGCAAAGGCAGGCACCTCCGCAACAGCAACGTGAAAAAGGAAACTCCTCTTCAACACTCATCCAGTTCCCTTCTCTATTTCTTGTCTTCTCGCCCGACTCGCTTCACATCAAGTAGTTCAACCACAGACACCGCAACAACAAAATCTCAGCATTCAAACCCCGGATTGATCCTCGTTCTCATACTCTACCCTTCTCTTTCCTCTTTGCTTTCTTCCTCAACTTCCTTCGGATCCTTGCAAACGAAACCACCAGCATGGCGATCATCCCTTTGATCAACATCTCCCCCCCTAGCGTCAATGACGATAAAGACTTGTCTTATGTACGATCTTTCTACACCACCGCCTACTGACAGCGTTCTCGAGATCTCGTTCTTGTTCTTGTTCCAATAACTAATGCGAGATTAGATTACGCCTGCTAGCTTTGCCTCGTCGAGGGTTTTCACGATGAAGGCCATGCCCCTCGAACTGCATCACAAGGATACGAAGATGATCTCGGCCGTTGCTCAGGAGGGTTCAATCGAGAACCATATCGAGAACGCTAGTGGAATCGTTTCCGTCAAGGATGCACATATGATTGATTTACAGGCTCCTAATGGAATGTATGCTGGACTGCTCAAGCGCCCTGAGGACAAGAAGGACCACGATGATACGGATCGAAGGAATGTCTCCAATGTGGCTCATGGAAGGGTCCCGGTCGAGGATGGTTTTGAGACGAATGCAATCGTGGCTGTCTCTGGATCGAAAGACATGTACACTATCAAGTTTTCTGGTGGTAACCTTGCACGACAAGAATCTGGACCGATCCTGAGCCGTCGCAGCTCTGGTGGCACATCGTCATCATTGTCAACTGTCCGCATGTCGGTCCAACTCTGGCTTGCCGGATTGTTCCTTTTTTCTCTTTGTACGTCCCTATTCAATTTTCTCTTCCATTCCAGCTTCTAACAGGTACCTTAGTTTATTTTGCGCACGCAGCCGGTACCACAAAGCCTACAAAAGGTTACCACCTCAGTTTTCCGGATAGGTCCTGTTCGACGAAAGACTCCGAGCAGATCCTCCACGATGTTGCAAATGCTGCTATGATTGCTGCAGAAGCTGCCTTTGTCCTCTCAAAGAAAGACAGAGCCATTGCCAGGCTTTGGTTTGCAAGGGACGTTGAGCGGGTGGAGGAGGACCTCGTAATCATGTGCGAGAATGCCACCCGTTTGCTTCATGTTTCTGCTGGCGAAACTGTCGATGTCTTTTGCACGAAAGACTGTGCCCAGTGTCGGGAACTCAACGCAGGCAAGCCAAATAAGCTTATAGCTGGCTGTGCCAAGAACCGTCATGTCTACCAAGGACATTGGCGCCTCCACACCATATTTTTGTGCAACGCCTACTTCAACATTCCGACTCTAGACGCCTGGAGAGGTTCACAGCGACTCTAGCCGGACCAACCCCACTTCCAATCTAGCGGAGTGGCAGAATAATCGAGCGAGAGCATTGCTATATGAGATGACCCTTCTCAGTTTAATCTCCCAACCACCCGCCAAGAACCGCTTATTCCCAAGTGGAGGAGAAGCCTATGCATCTGTTTACGGTGCAAAGGCGGTTTGGTCGTCGTTGGTGCATGGCCTGTCCAAGCCCAAGAGGCGATCCTCAGAAAGGACTGGACCCCGAGAAGGTGGCAGGATGTGCAAAGAATGGTGTCAGGTGGAATAATTTATGGCAACAGGATGCGGTTTTCATCTGTGAACCCTACTACTTAGTACTCATATCCGACTTCGGAACTTCGGCATTCGAACTGTTTTCAAGGACACATCCCGAAACGGCCCAGAGTCAATTGATCAACCTATGCTGAGCGGCAAGATAACCGAGCGAGGGTCCTACTACATGACTTGACCCACCTCACCGTTGTATCGAGCCCAGCGTCCAAGGATTTCCAACTCCGGAACGGTGGAGAGCAGTATATATTGGGAGCGCATTACGTTTGGAAGTTCACAAAGGAGTTGGCGAGAGATGGTGGAGGGGCAGAAGCGGCTATATATGGAGAATGCTGAGTCCTTAGCCTGGTTTGTAGATGCGTGCCTTTTCTGCGAGTTGACTGGGAGCTTACTGCAAGTAGTAATCCATCGATGCATTGCTAATCCAATACTATAATAGTATACCAAGTACAACTTAACATGCCAGCCTTGTGCAGTATCACATCACTCGTGTATGAAGATACGTCTGTGCGTTGCCCGTCGCATAGGAATCGATTATAATGTTACTAACGCTTAAGAGATATATTGCAATGAGAGGAGAGGTGGCCCAATGAAGCCTTGGAGGTGATCTTTGAACAGTTTAAGTACTTTATATACCTGGCCAAAACATTTTCAACGCAAAATAATTGCGGGGTTGAGACCCTCATAAGTGGTTCCATAGCTCAGTTGGTTAGAGCGTGGTGCTAATACGATCAGTGTTGACACGCCAAGGTCGAGGGTTCGACCCCCTCTGGAACCATCCTTTTGCTGCTCTCCTCGCGTATGTATTTTGTTTCCAGCTACCGGTTGCGCAGCCTTTTTCCGCAAGGGATTGGAATAGTCGCTGTGGTACAGGCAAATTTCTCTTTCATCTGTGTCTCTATGCCTAACTGGTTAGGGCGTTCGACTGTTATCTTTGATCCATTTCGTCATCGACATTGATGATCCGAAGGAGGAAGCAAGACAATCGAAAGATTCTCAGTTCAATCCTGAGTAGGGACGATGATTCTTTTTATGGTTCGACCGAAGAAAATCTTCGTTGATCCCGAGTGCCTCTGAATATGGTCGGTGGGATTGATCGATCGCGGCCGCTAGGTCGAGGTATGATGATTTCATAAGTGGAGGTCTTAACCCATGATTTAATTCGAGCTGTATTTCTGTTGGCATGATGAGGGTGTAGATTTACGTACCCGAGTCCACCTTTGAAATATTCTAACGAGAAGAGCTGCAATAGACGATGGTTCCTTCGCTGCAGCTTTTCAAACACAGCGGGTCCGACTTATTGTCATTTATTGGGATTTCGAATTATGAATGTCAAGGATTCCAACTTACTTTATTGTAAAAAGAGGCTTCTAGAGCATTTCAACGTGCAGCACTAGCAGCAAAAATGGCTGGTGAAGCACTGTGATAATGACAAGTACCAACCCGTACCCCGTCTATCTCCATCGCCGGATACTTTGCATAACTCATGCATTTAAAGTGCATATTTCCGCATCAAAGTGCATATTTCCGCATCAAAGCAGCTAGATATCCCAACAGTTTCTTGGTGAGGAAGTATATCTTTGAAGCCCGCCCCCGAGTTTCGGCTTCCTTATTTCCAATCGTTATCGCGAGTTACCGCTACCCACAATGAAGTCCTCGGTGTTCTTCCCACCCTTTGTTCTTCTCTTCAATATCAAGCCCGCATACCAGTTCCCAATCACTGCAGACCACGATACCAGCACAATCCATTCTGTCCTTGAAGGATACCCCGCAACAAGCCGCATCACATCCCTCTTCACCCCTGAATCAACTACAGCAACCAACGGCATTCTCGACTCCTCATTTCTCAATGCCCCATTTTCCAACCACTTCATTGACCATGAAACCGACAACACCATCGTCCACAGCACCCTATCTGACGTCCTCCTCCCCTTCCCCCGCATCGACAAAGAGCACGCCTTCGACCCCTTCAACCCCCACTCCTACGACCGCCCTGGCATGGATTTCCTCGAAGACGAAATCTTCCACCTCCCCAAACTCCCGCACCTCCCCGAAACCTTCGCCGATCTCGAAACAATGTCCTCCTCCTTCGGCGGTGACGGCAACTCCGACAGCCGCTGCAGTGGCATCGCTGGCCCAAGCTGTCCAAAGCGCCTGTACCCCTTCGTCAGTAACAAAGAAAACCGAGATCCGAGCCTGCCCATCTGGATCCTCCCGCAGGAGCCATTTCGGGCTGGCGATTCTCGCTCGATCTGTCCGTTTCCGAACCCGCTGGGGTTCGAGGTGGAGATCAATCCGGCATATGAGGCAGACGGGAACTTTGGGGTTGAGGAGCTGAAGGTGGCGCTGAGGAAACATGATATCTTTGGCGAGGATGATGTGGAGGAGCTGGAGGAGATGTGTAGGAGGCAGCCGGCTTATAGGGTTTGTACGAGGAGGTGGAGTGCGTTTAAGTTTGCGAAGAGGGATGTCGATGTGGGCACAGCGCCGGATTTGACGGAGGCAATGGAGGTGTGGGGTTTGGAGGGGAAGGACTCGGATGCAGAGGCAGGACAGCAGGTAGAAGAGAACGTTGAGCATCAGGGAGAAGAAAAGGTTGAAGACTGGACTGAGATCGAGATCGAGGAACAACTTGTGTACCACCGATTTGTGCGAGATGGACTTTCCGCTTTGCTTCGCGCCCTCGAGAACCCGTCCACCAAGCCTATCGTCGCGGAAGAGGGAGCCTACGTGCCTGACATTCAGCAGGAGATGCACACCTGGCACACCTTCTACTTCTACCACGAAATGCACTACTTCAAGGAAGGCGGATGTCTCTACATGCCAGAGCAGGATATTTGTCGGTTCGATTACTGGGTGGAATCAGAGAAGGACGTGGAGGGCGACGCGTGGAAGGGTATCAGGGAGAAAGTGGAGAGTACACTCCAGCCGGGATCGTTCTGGAAGGGGGATTTGGATAGGTTTCCGCTGACGGGAGAGTGGGAGGTGTTTGCGCCACTCTTGGAGGACATGAAGAGACGTGGTATGCGAGAGATTTACCATGTACATCCATGGCCAGAGGCTGGGGCGGTAGAGAAGAGGAGCTTGGGCGAAGATGGTGGGTCGGTGGGGAAGGGTCATGGTCAGAAGAAGCAAGAAGCAGGGGATGACAATGTGGATTCTCAATCAGCTTCATCTGGCTCCAGCGAGGAGGTCAGCCCTGAGAAGCAGTGGCCACGCGCCCGGACAGTCAGCAAGCAAGGCAGCCAAGAGCTTGCTGTGGAAAGAACGGAAGTTGAAGGAGATGACACCGCCGCAAGATGGTATAATATCCATCCAGGTGCTGTCCATCTAGATCACTACAGTGACTACACGCACGGCAGGGATTATGGAAATCGTGAACCGCCACTCATCAGTGACCCGACTTCGAAGTTTCGTGCCCATAAGTTGGAGGCTGAGCAAGAAGCCGAGCGTATCCGTAAGTTGATGGAAGATCAAGATGGTTCTGTGGAGAAGGCCGACTCGGAGCATCAGACTCAGGTGACAACCGAGAAGGATCATGACGAGGAAAGCAAGAAATCGTCCACGAAGAAGAACACGCACGGCGCTTACAAGGCCGATAATGCAGGCATGGAAAGCTCAGAGAAGGGTCAAGAGGTTCATATGGATACCAAGCATTATGCCCATGGCCACTACTCTCTACATCCGCACGAATTATAATCGTGGAAAGCATCAGTCGTTGCTATATCCTTCTGAGCTCCAGTTGGGGCCGTTCTTACCAGTGAAGAGGCTAGTATAATATCAGGTTGTACATTAAGTACTAAAAGTTACTGTATTTATTTCGCAATTAATTCAATATCTTTCGAAATGATCCCGGTTACCTGCTGAGCAGATTCCCGAACCAACGCAGGATGATCTATCCGAGTCCCAGGGGAGCGGCAAGACACGGCCGGCGGGCTCGTCAGTAATAATGACTTCATATGTACTACCAGTCTGATGTACTCGTACAATAACCTTACAGAGTTATACCATTTTAAAGTAGTAAATATCTTTAGACACAGTTTTAATGCTACGTTAAAGAATTACCAGTCATGAACTACGAGCGTGGTTGTGGTTGTGGTGTGTATGTCGAGCCGAATCGAGAATCGCGGCGCTATTACTCACCGCCAAGAAAGCTTCTCGTGAGAGGGTGATTCACAGAAATCCTTTGATGTACTCGTAGGAACTCGATACAAAACCCATGAATCGTGAGATGGCTTTCCAACGAAATTGCATACACCCATTAATGCATTGCCAACCTAATGTATTGCTATGCATGGCATATATCTGCAAGTTCTTAGTTGAGCCGATGGTACTAATACCGTTTTCCGAGTCGCCAAGCACCCCAAGAACGACGGACTAGAACGAAAGCCAGAAAGATAATCGGGTGTTATGTTCACAAGTTGATTAACTGCGATGCAAGCTGCTGCAATGCGATATACAAATAAAGATACTTATCTTTCACTACAAGTGTGAGGAAATATCTCGCTTTATATGCCGTTGGGCGATCGTAGGCGATACTTACCACTGGCAGATTCCGCAATATGTGGTCCATAGAGCACCTACTAACCTCAAAAGGTAAAGTGTACATAGTTACCACACGCAAAGCAGTTTGATTCCTTCAACGTCACTGGCTATCGAAGAAACGCGTGTTTGATCATACTTTTTTGTTTTAGAATCGTAAGCAAGTATCCCCTTGTGGTGTAGTTGGTATCACAACAGACTGTAATGTCTTCGGTTCATCAGAATCGATTCTACTGTAATCTGCAGGTCACCAGTTCGACTCTGGTCGAGGGGAGCCAATCTTTTGCCGATGAATCAACAGATTATACGGTGCGCCTTTGCGGATGTCTGCAATTATTTTGAGGTATGATCTAATTCCATGCATATTTACCTCCTTCACGCACTCACCATACTTCGTATTGCAGAACTCTATATGCACCGTGACATCTTCCTTCGCATACCCCCATTGTCATCGGCATGGTTGTTTTGAGATCCTTTGGAGAGCTTTTGGCATGTTTTTCCTACCCTACCGCTGATGCATCTCCGAGAACCTTTGTTCCTGCATTTCACCCCACAAGCCTGATATGATAACGTCTACCCGTTCTCACCCTTCAACCAAACAACACAATCCCCCATGCATTCCTAACCCACAATCACAATGTACACCACATTTCCCCTCTTTATCTTGCTATTCTCTATCCATTTCAACGTCAATACCGCAACTCCACTTCCTCCGAAACTCTCATCTTTACTCGAACCCACCAACCGCTACAATGCTGGCGATGCACGCAAACACGACCCCATTACTACCAGCCTGAAAAGGCGCCAAATCATCGAAGACGAACCAAACGTTGCAAACCTAACACCCCACTACTACAACCCCACCCTCAACTACACCGCCCTCGATCCCACCGGCGACCTATCCCACCACTTTAAACTCACCTCCACCTGGATCTCCGAGGTAGCCGAGTCCGACCCAGCCGAGGCAACGCGGAGAAAAGAGGCGAGCAAAGCCCTGACCGAATGGTTCCTCGAGACTTTCGTGAGGGATGAGGAAAAGAGGTACATCAACGGTTTGAGAGAGTTGCTGGGACTGGAGCCGTTGAAGGAGTTCAAGTTGGTGCCGTTACGGTGTAAGTATTACCCTGGGCGGAAGTTGTGGATGTAAAGGAGACTGATTGGTGCGCTAGGGATTGAACCGGACAATGGTTGTTGGGGTATTGCGTGTGGGGGACGGGAGTTCCGAGTCGAGACGTGGCCGCCGGTCCCGACAGTGCAGGCTTCTGACAATACCGAAACTGCTTCGAAGGAGCTGGAAGCCGAAGGAGAAGCAGGACTGAAGCATCGTAGACGGCCTGAAAGTCATTGCGATCCGGCATGGAATGCGAAAAATCATGGAGACTCGGATTCTCCGACGGGGCCCTCCGAGCCTGACGAGGGATACGATTCTGAAAAATGGTACGAGTGTCCTGTTGTGGAGGGGTGTGAGTGTCACAGCTGCCAGAAGCTGGCTCCCATCCTTGCTTCGGTGAGAGAGTGGGAGGACAAGTTCAATTTGTGGAGAAGTACAAATGGATTGGTGAAGCGGGACGGTACCATCCCGGCCCTTGATCCTGCTGGATCCGAGGTACTTTCCTCCTCGACAACATCCAACATGAACGACGAAGCCCAAACTCACCCCGTGGATGATGACACCTACCTTCTCTTCCAACTCGCCGGAGGCGTCGCGAAACAGGATATCGCACCCCGCCCACATCTCACTTCCCCGCCATCAGAGGAATTGCTGAAGATGAACAGCGAGATCGTCCGCTTGCCTCTCAACATGGGTATCACACTCCCTCTCCACTTCCTCGACGCCTGGGTTCTCGCTGCCCCAACTCAAGAGGAGGGCGAGAAACGAGATGCATTCAGAAACAGCTCCAAGCAGCTGGTCCTCTCGAGGTATGATGCATATCAAAAGAGGCCGGAGAGTCATTGTGAGAGGCCCATTTACATCGACGCGCTTTTTGGATGGCCAATCTGTGCAAAGGTGGAGGGGTGTGAGTGTCAAACGTGCAATGCGATGTATCTGCCTGATTTGCCGATGGAGATGTTCAAGTTCAGTGCGGATGAGATGGAGGAAATGGGGAAGGGGAAGGAGGAGAAGTATGCGTTGAGGCATGATCCGGATCCGTATGTGTCGTATCTGGGTATTTATAGGACTTGGGCTAGACGGAAGAGGGATCTCGTGGACCTTGGTGAAGAATTCACTGGAGAGGAGGAGACTGGGGAGTCTACAGAACAGGCCATGGATGACCAGTCTGGGATTAACGAGGATGACCTACCCGTTGATTCTGCTTCTAATGAATCTGAGTCGACAACCCTCGAGGACAACTTGTCGACCCGTCCGCCGAGTTTCGCTACCCAGAGCCCTAACTCGGCTGCATCATGGCCTTGCTTTGGCCGTGCATATTCTGAGGATTTCCTTAACCGGATATACTCAGACTTATGGCCAGACCCAAGGTCAATTTGTTCGCTCGAACCCTATGACCGCCACCAACCGAAGCCTACAAACACTGCAACTGCAACTGTAGACGGAGCCCTAGATTCACATTCGGAAACCAGCACCACTGCTACTAGTACGAGGACAAGTACTGAGGTAGTAGGAGATACACCAACCAACACTGCAAAACTGAGGAAGCGTTCCCTCCCCTCCCACCAAGCCTTCTCCCGAGCGCAAAAAGAACTCTACGACCAACAACTCGCCCACCACATCAATCTCCGCAACATCTTCAACCCCTGGACTGCACAAGTAGAGCCAGACTCGGACGAGGCCGTGAGAAGACATGAATTGGTTGCCTTGTACCTAAAGACTTTTGAGCGAGCTTTTCGTGAGTGGAAAGCCAGGCCACAAAATCACTGTGGCTTGAAGGGAGGCGTAGAAGGATGTCCAGTGGTGGAGCAGTGTGGCTGCAAAAGCTGTAACCCTCTCTGGATGCCTCCACTGCCGAGCTACGAGAGCGCGGCGGAGTGGAAGGCGAAGTGGAAGAGCTCCGCTTTGTACGCAATGCAAGAAGATAAAATCACATCCACAGAGGCAGCCTCGAGCTTGAGATCAACACTCCGGAAGAGAAGTCTCACACCCCCCACAACACCCCCGGACCTTGACCAAGCCCCGAACTCTCTTTCCTATGCCCCAGCGCCAACCTCACCCCCAACACCAGACTATATCCTGCATAAGCGTCCACCGCCACTGTTTCTGCAGCCGGAAGAGAACTCCCACCCAATCCCATACTACCTCGATGCTCCGGAGCATCCCATGCCGGAGCACCAGCCGCTGGGGTGGAAGGAGTATCTAAGGACAAATCATCTCCGCCGCTTCGAACCATCTGCTCCTTACTGGCCGGTCAATACACAGGGCAAGTTCATGAGGATTTTGAGGCGGGGTGTGGATGAAGCTAAGGAGGAACAAGCCAAAGAGGGAACGCCCAAGGAGGAGGAAAGCAAAAAAGAAATGCCAATGAATATGAGTGACCATGAAGCAAAGTTCGCATCCTGGAAATCTCGTCGAAGAGCCGCGGCGGCCACCAGGACAACGGAGACTACTACAACTTCCAGATCACGGATTTGGCCGCCGGTGTGGCCGACGACTCGGACAATCACGGATGATTATTATTCCTTGATTGCGGAGTTCGATAAGAGTATGGCCGCTGCCACTGCTACTCCCACGGCTGTAATCGTCAGGCGGTCTATACCGACTCTGGAATCAGCACACTCCACCTCCCCAAGTCTCACGAACCCCCCGTCCCGTCGAAGAGCACGACAGACTTCCACCCCCCAGCACGATCGCGAATGCGTATATGATCCCCAGCCGGATTGGTGGCCTGCTGGCGTGGAATACCCTTTTTTCGTCCCTCATGACGGCGTGCTACAATGTATACCTCCCCTTCGCGGCGGGAGACGGAGTTGGCCGCCAGTGTGGCCGAAGACAATCACGGTTGACTACGATTCCTGGATTGCGGAGGAGGGTAGGCCTACTACCAGTGCTACGCCTACGCCTGGAGTAGTACGGCGGTCTGTGCCGACTTATGAATCGGAACAGCCCACAGCCACCGAGAGGGATGACGCAATTATACTTGCAAAGTTTCAGGCTCTCCGAAGAGCCCAGCAGAGTGCCTCTCCCGATTCCAATCCCCTCCCTTTCTCCACTCCACCCGTTACGCAATTCCTTCCCTCAGGCTATTACTACGCCGGCATCGACTCTCGCGAGCCCAAGCCCGGCCGAAAGATCTGGCCCCCAGACTGGAGCAAGTACAACTCCAGCCTCACTCCTACTCCCGAACCCTCACTCTCCCGCCGCTCCATCAACCCCGAGGAAGTTGAATTGGAGGCCGAGGTGGAGTGGAATGATGATCCAAGCAATCTGGCGAGTTATAGGTGGAACCCTTACTTTATCAGTCCGGAGCAGAAGGAGCGGGACAGGAAGCTATATGAGTTTCTTACCAAGCCCCAACGATCGAGAGGAGAACAAAGTCCTTCTTCCAGTGAAAACGAGGGGGAAGGCAGTACTTCTCCAGCTGCACCAACACAAGTGGACTGGAAAGATGATCCAAGCAACCCAGCAAGTTATAATTATAACCCCTACTTCATCTCCCCAGAGCAGTTCGAGCGGGACAGGAAACTGTACGAGCATTTCTTCGGGCCTCAAGCGTCAACACGGGCATGGGGCCCTTCACAAACACCCCCTTCTGAAACTCGCGAAGATGAAGAGTCTGTTGAAGCTGAACCAACACAGGTGAGTTGGGAAGATGATCC
The DNA here is from genome assembly GCA_003788565.2 of Ascobolus immersus RN42. Lineage (NCBI taxonomy): Eukaryota > Fungi > Ascomycota > Pezizomycetes > Pezizales > Ascobolaceae > Ascobolus > Ascobolus immersus. The sequence goes on along the minus strand of ML119740.1, from coordinate 145,603 downwards.
GACGAATCGGGGGAGTTATAACTATAACCCCTACGCAAACGTACCGAAGCTTCTTGAGGCGCAACGCTTACGGTATGGACTTGGAGCTGTAGCTGGCAGTGAGCAAGTAGAGGTTCCATATGGGCATATCGCCAATGGGATTTTGAGGAACTTGCCTTTTCAAAAGTCAGGATTTGCAAAACGCTCCCACCTCCCACCTCGCTCCACCACAAACCCCAAACCAACGCCATCACCTCAATATCCGCCCCGGTACATTGCAGACTGCGACCATCCCGGATGCGATGATGGAGTTGTACCGCAATACGACCCCTACGGCATCGAAGAAAAAGAAGCCTGGCAGGAAGAACTCGCCAGACTCCGAGCTATGACTAACTCTGATCCCCATTCCAGCGTGAGTCAAGAGTCTTACCACACGTACCCGTTCGAGGATGCACCGAATGCGTTCAACACGGATCTTGGCTCGGACTTGGACTGGTATGACGTGTATGCAGGCAACGAGGACATTCCGCTGAGAGAGTGGAGGCAGGAAGTCACGACGGAAGAGATTGTTTACCCCGTGAGATATCAGGCCGATCAAGACGACGTTGCGCCGGATGCTATTGAGCCTCCCGCAGCGTATTGGAGCTCCGAGGTGTATGATTGGTCGAGCTATGGGGAATATGATATTCCGTTGCAATCTTACCAGCCGCCGGGTAAGAAGAGAGAGGAACAAGAAGGCAATCTCGCTGGAAAGAAGAAGTCGCAAAGTGGGGAGTTTCTCGAAGTGCCGTATGTCAATCCGAATGAGAACCCCACGGACTATCCATGGTACCAACCCAGTCCCTCGGCAGCATCCCAGCAAGAGCAACCCCCCATCTTCCATGACACGACCAAGCCCTCTCACGAGGATGAAGAGACCCTACGCAGCTGGTTCACCTACAACCCCTTTATTTCCAACGAGTACACCACCAGAATCACAGAATTCCACCCTACCGAGAACTTCCCTAAACCTCTTCCCGAAAACCCCATCCCCGATGAAATCAGGGCTTTACACGACTACTACAAACCCTGGTATGAGCAAGAGGAAGAGCCGGTGTATCTGACGTTTACGGGTGCGGATGGGAAGAAGTATCTGGTTGAAGAACCACGGCCGAAGAAGTGGGACGGGGCATGGATAAAGCGAAAGAAGCATGATGATGATGAGGATGAGGAATCGAAAAAGGCCCAGGAACGGCCGAGACAGGTGCAGCATGAGAGGGACGATTATGATGTTGACGAGCTGTGGAGACATTCGAAGCTTTCGGATGAGAAACTGCGGGAGCGGAATCAGAAGAGGACGGTGGATGATGCCTCCAAGCCCATCTTCCCCGACAACAACAACCATGGCAATGTAGTAGACGCATCCAGCATAAAATATGCACATGTCAACAACCTAGCCTACCTCCCAACCCCACCCAGGCCCGAAGCAACTAGACCACATATTCTCGGCGAACCTGAGTGGATTCCGCGACCACGCGGCGTGCCTGCCCGCATCCCGGATGAGTATATCGATCCGCGGGAAGTTCGCGTTCCGGCTCTGAAGGTTGTGGAATATGATGCCGATGAGTTGCGGAGGCTTCGTGACGAGCGCTCAGAAAGGTTCGCGAGGTTTGCCGTTGGTGATTTCACCAGGTAGCGTGGTGATGGGTGTTGGGTGTTGGGTGTTGAGAATGAAGTAGAAGTGTAAGAGGTTGGTAAGTAAGAAAAGTGACGTGGATTTGTGTTGACAGTTGTTGTTTTTGTTGCCAATTTGCTGGAGATTCGGTCGATGTTGGGTAAGGGAGGATGTTGCTGGAGCAAAGAAATTAGGGAAGGAGCTGCTGGGCCAGGACTCTTGGCGTTGCTGATAGGGAAGGTACTAGGGACTTGTTAGACAGTCAGTTCATGTTTGAGGAAGTAGCATACCACATACCCAAAATAAACAAAATCATATCCCAAACCAATAATCACCGAGTATGAAACATCCCGACTCTAGCTCTTAAGGATACTGCTCCCTCGAGATCCTACCTTTCGCCAAGATTCATCCTCCAAACACCCTCAAAGGAAATGAAAACGAAATACTCAAAGTCAAAATAATCCAAAACCACCAATTCATCCATATCAACAATTGTCCTGCCCTTGCATCACGAAGCAAAATATCTTCAAAAGAATTGACCACTACCCGGATCGAACGGATAACCTTTCGATAACTTCACTCTTGAAGAACAAGCATTGGAATCGAAGGCGCTACCATTGCGCCAAGCGGCCTTGAATATAACAACACTCGTACCCTTTGTGCTCATCAAGCGACAATCAAGTCTCAAGATCCCCAAAGTTCAGTTCTAGGTGTCGGAGACTGACTCCAACAAGCACCCCACAATGCACGCTCCTACACTTCCGACAACACCATCATGCATCTCCGACATGGAGGTTTCCATACCCACCTTCGACCCCAACAAGAACGCAGCTGCAAGCGAGCCCATTGCAACACCATCCCGCTCAGAGCCATTTCCAAATGCAGTAATGCCCAACAAAACTCAAGACCCCAGTTAGCTATATCTTCCCTTCCCCCGCCCTCCTCAATTCCTCATCATTCTCGATCACCTCTCTCTCTCTCATCCCTTCCATCCTATATTCCTTCTTCATCTCTCACGACCTCACCTTTTCTCACTCACCAACCGGCACCATGCCACCCCACGCCCTCCAAACCAACATGCCCGCCACAGGCCCAATCGTCCCGCTTCCAGCGACGCCCTACTTCCTCTCGCCCGACTGGGCCGCCGAGAAGTATAGCGAGTTCGCTACCGAGAATGTCGAGCAGAACGAGCCGGTCTGGATCACCATCCCAGGGCCACCGGGACTCGAGAAGCGTCATGTGCCTGAAGGCGACGAGTTTTTCTTCGACGACGAGTACGTCCATGAAGAGGAGGCATTCGCTGGCGATTATGCTGACGATGAGCAATACGATGCTGCCGCCTGGGCGGATTTCGAAGCCAAGCATCTCTACAAGCGCGGCAACGGGCCCAGCAAGCCGGAGGACTTGCCCTTCACGCTTTACCGTCCTTACAGGAAGAATCACTTGAAGCAGGCACCACCCAAGCAGAGTGCTCAAGCCACACCCGAGGATGTAGAGGAGCCATACCTGGCTAAGCGTGGTAATGGGCCATCCACCCCACGGGAAGCTACTAGGCCATGGAGACGACGTAGACCTGTCCCAAGTCCCAAGGCGGTGGTAGAGGATGAGGAGTCTGAGGCTCACTTGGTCAAGCGCGAGGCGGTTCATAATCCGTTCAAGAACTCGCCAGCTCGCCCGTCTCGTCCGCATCCCAAGGTTCACGACGCCCCCAGCCTGGTGAAGAGGGATCCGGGGAATAAGCCGTCGAAGCCATGCTGCACTTACATGCCGAAATGGCCTGTTCCGGGAGAACATGTTACCAACAATCAGCACGAGGAGGAGGAACATGATGCCTCTACCGGCAGCCTCGTCAAGCGTGACCCGGGCAACAAGCCATCCTCACCGGAGCCGGTCAAAAAGCCAGCCAATCCAGAGCCAGTCAAGGAGCCATCCAAGCCGGCTTGCACTTACAGAGCCAACCACGACTCGGACGCCTCAACTGGCAAGTTAGTCAAGCGTGAGGCCCTTCCAGAGGCGGACGAACTCGAGGGCCCATCCCTCGTCAAGCGTGACCCAACACCAACTTACCGCCCGATTACGAACAGCCCAACCAAGTGGCCACCACGCCATGAGGACGAAGAGGAGAACCCATACTACTACCTCTCCAAGCGTGACTTGGGGAACTATCTCCGCACACCGCTCGCGGCTTACGAAGAAGAGATGAAAGAGGCCGTTGAGCGCATCTTCAAGCGTGAAGCTTTGCCAGGAAATTCTGGGTCGAAGCCAGAGCCAAACAGGCCCGTACCCTACAGACCCCACCGCCGCAATCAGAAACGCACAAAGGTTGACGAGGTTGACGAGGTTGAGGCTCCCTTCCTCGTAAAGCGTGATCCAACGCCAACTTACCGTCCAATCACCAATTCTCCAACCAAGTGGCCTCCACGCCACGAGGAGGATGTCGAGGAGGAAGCACACTTGGCTAAGCGTGAGGAGGCTGCGCAGCCAACTGGGTTGGGAGCTAGGACTCCACGTAGATTGTACTGGGTTCCGGCGGAGATTGTCGAGGCGCATTTCCACACCCCGAGCTTGGTCAAGAGGGATCCGACGCCTACTTATCGTCCAATTACCAATTCTCCAACCAAATGGCCACCACGCCACCAGGAAGAGGAGGAAGCCGAGGACTTTGAGGACGCGCCAACCTTGGTGAAGCGAGACCCCTCGCCAACCTATCGTCCAATCACCAACTCCCCCACCAAATGGCCACCAAGGCGCCATGAGGAGGAGGAGGAAGATGAGGACTTCCAGGACGTCCCAAGTCTCGTGAAGAGGGACCCAACTCCAACCTACCGTCCAATCACCAACAGCCCAACAAAGTGGCCTCCACGCCAGGAGCTCGAGGAAACCGAGGAAGGCGACTTCGAAGCTCCAAGCTTAGTAAAGCGTGATCCAACCCCCACCTATCGTCCAATCACCAACTCTCCAACCAAATGGCCACCAAGACGCCAGGAGGAGGACGAGGAGACTGAGGACTTCGCAAGCCTCGCCAAGCGTGACGAGTACATCGACGAAGAGGAGTACTACTCCGCCGAAGAGCTGCCAACCCTCGTGAAGAGAGATCCATCGCCAACCTATCGCCCCATCACCAACTCCCCCACGAAATGGCCACCACGCAAGGCCGTCTTCGAGGATGACGAGGAGGAAAGCCGGTTCCAGGACGCCCCAAGCTTGGTGAAGCGTGATCCTACACCAACCTACCGCCCAATCACCTGTTCGCCAACTAAATGGCCACCACGGCACCAGGAGGAGGATGATGAAACTGAGCAGTTCGGATGCCTTGCTAAGCGTGCCGAAGACGTTGACGAACAGGAGGAATACTACGACGCCCCCAGTCTAGTCAAGCGTGATCCAACACCAACGTACCGTCCAATTACCAACAGCCCGACCAAATGGCCACCACGCCAGGAAGAGGAGGAGCATGGACGTCTCGGCCCTCGTGGATACTACCTCACTGAAGAGGAGTTCCATGTGATCTACGACTCTCCAACCCTAGTGAAGAGAGATCCATCGCCAACGTATCGCCCAATTACAAACTCTCCAACCAGGTGGCCACCACGCAGAGAGGAGGAGATTGAGGAGTCCGAGGAGCTTCCAACCTTGGTCAAGAGAGATCCAAGTCCAACTTATCGTCCAATCACCAATTCGCCAACCAAATGGCCACCACGCCATGAGGAAGAGGAGCACGAGCATCTCGCCCGCCGAGGTTTCTACCTCACCGAGGAGGAAATCCTCGCCGTGCAAGCTGCCCGCCATGCGGTCCTCGAGGAGGACGCCGAGTTCTCCCCAACGTTGGTGAAGCGTGACCCTTCTCCAACCTACCGTCCAATCACCAACAGCCCCACCAAGTGGCCACCACGTAGAGAGGAAGAGGAGGTCGAGGAATACGAGGAGCTTCCAACCTTGGTCAAGAGAGACCCGTCTCCAACCTACCGTCCCATCACCAACAGCCCAACCAAATGGCCACCACGCCACGAAGAAGACGACACCGAGTCCGAAGCCCACCTAGCCAAGCGCGACAGCCAAGAAGGCGCCTGCAACTGCGACGGCTTTTCTGCGCCCCTCGATGGTCCTGAAAGATCAATCCTCTCGAAGCGGTGCAACTGCCCAGGCAAGCCACCAGTCCGTCCCCATCCAACCCGCTCCCCCAACAACCCCCACTGCGTCATCTCCCACCAGGAGAACCCCATCGACGAGGACTCCGAGCAGCCAAACCTCCACAAACGCAGCCCTCCAACTAGCAAGCGAGGCAGCCAGCCAACCAAGTCGCCTATGCATCCAGGCTGCTCCGTCTCCAAGCGCAGCATCCCCCAATTCGTCAAGCGCGATGACGCCTGGGACTGGGACGAGAAGGAGGTCTACCCCGATTTCGACCTGACTTCACCGCAGCTAATCTTCCCCGAGAAGATCACCACCGCCGCAAAGCGCCAGCCAACCGCCCAGCCGACCGGAACGTTGGTGAAGCGTGATCCAACGCCAACCTACCGTCCTATCACCAACAGCCCAACTAGATGGCCACCACGCCACGAGGAGGAAGACGTCGAGGATGAGGGGCATCTTGCTAAGCGTAGCAGTTGGTTCGAGGAGTATACCGGTGTTGAGAAGAAGGGTGGTGATGCTCCGGCTGGACTTGACCAGGAATCTCAGATCCACTACGAGAAGCATACCAACGTCAACAAGGTGGCTTCTGTGACGCTTCCAAAGGATTGTGATCCTATTACTCGTCTCTGTGCCGGTGTTGATAGTCGCCTCGTTGACGCTCTGGAGGGAAGTAAGGGACAGTTTTTTGATCCTCTCCCAAGGGATGGTGCTACCGGTAGCAGGGTCCAGTTGATGAAGCGATTCATCGATTCTCAGAGAGCCTAGGTTTCAGAATCGACTGAATCCTGGCTTATCGGATGGTGGATGAGATTTGTCGAAAACATAACGAATCAACGAACTGAATGGAAAGTTGTTGCTTTGTTGTCTTCGCTGTCGTTTTCCGTTCTTGGGTTGTTTTTGGAGGAAAAAGGTGAAAACAGTAACGAATGGGAGTTTGGAGTCGAATACCAGACAGAAAGAAGAAAAGAAAGTCCGTAGGATGAGATTCATTGTCGTTGTTTTGCTTCCTTCCGGTTGTCTTTTTTTTTGTTGTTGTTTCGCAAGAAAAAGGTGAACTCGTGGCTCGAGGAGAGCTAAGATGAGTTGAATACCATAGACAGAAAAACTGAAAGTTCGTAGGATAGAGAATCTAAATGTTTTACCCACTGATCAGTTCCGGATGAAAACAACTCACTGTGTCCCATTCTCAGTCGTCCTTGAAAGATCCCGCTCCAGCAAAGGAGGCCCCAAAGTAGGGAGCGAAAGGAATCAGACAGCAATGACGATGAAATCCCTCGTCTCGACACATCTTCATCGTGGTGTTTGACAATCCCAGCATGGCGAGGCTGACGAGTCGTTTCCTAAACGCTGCCAACAACGACCATAGGCCGACCCAGACTCCTCCATCTTCGTCAAACATCCCAGCGCGTTCGAATACCATCCGCGTCACCAATCCCATGCTATTGTTTTCTTCTTCAGCTGGCGATGCGAGAGAAGTATTGCCGTTGAAGAACTGGATGGATGTGGTGGATCGAGGCAAAGAACCGGCCGGCTGACTGGAAGCTTGAACTTTGCTGAGTAGTGATTGTTATCCAACAGCGATACTGAGCCATACATAGCAGCAGCAAGAGAATCCTGGTGTTTGACCATACCGAGTCGACAGCAAACGAGGGAAGGTTGACAAGGTCTTTCGTCGACAGCGATTGATCCGACCCAAACTCATCCCGTGTCACCAGACCTTCGTCTCAATCTCAGAAGCCCAATCATACCCGTCTCAGTAAGATGTTGTCGGTCCTGATTTGTAGCGAAAGTGGAGATGTTTTGCTGCAAAAAAGGTGGATGGAAGTGGTGGAACGGGCGTGTTGTTTGGGAGGAAATGGATACACGATGAAAGGTTGAAAGATCCTTTGTTGATTTTCGCATTTCGCTTCACAGTTGAAAGATGGTCGGACGGTTGGACGAAGGAGAATCGAGGTCATTGTTCAGAGTTTCGTTGTAAAGTCCATAGCAGAGTTCATACAAAACGCACCAGCTACACGATCACAATCAGCCACAAACAAACGCGAAAACTCACTGTAAAAGCAACCCATTCCATTGACCCTATCCACCATACCTATGGCACCCTCCTCACTCAATGTCCACTCAATCACCGCCAACAAAAGCCAGCAAACCCACAAAGCCCCAGATCCCAAAAGCAAAAGCGAAAAAAGAAGTGCAAAGCACAGCAAAAAGAGTCCAGTCCTTCCGAAGGGACATCCCCACTGCCTGACGACAGGGTGCTTTCCATAAGCTACAGACCCAAAAAAGTGGTGATCCCCCCGCCCAAGAGTAAGCCCCATTGAGTTCCCCCCCTCCCCTCACGGGTCGAGGGTTAATCGCATAACTATTCAACAATGACAAAGAACCCATCCCCCCTTCCACCACCCTGACACTAAAGTCGCCGCATCACGTATCCCCACCACTTTCCACTCCCTAGACCAGCTGCGGACTCATATCTTCGTCCATGAGGAGCCAGGTTCGGAAGCGAAAGGTGTTGAATGTGGAGAGGCGACGCGGAGGAGGTGGGAATGAAAAGGGACTGTGACCCGCCTGCTAAGACGGGGTGCTTCGGGCAGATGCCGTGGCACGGGGTTGTCCGGGGACTTTCCCAAAAACCGATCTCGAAAGAGGGGTTTCTACTGCGATGACTTTGAGCGGGAGGATGGAGGAAAGAGGCGGGTTGGGGGCGAGGGAGGGTTATAACGGATTTTTTTTTGGTGGGGGCTTGGCGGGGCGCCAGGCTTTTCTGCAAAATGGGCGGGCGATAAGATACTAGATTTATCGGGATAAGATGGATGGATAAGATGGAGGGGAGGTTCCGTATGTAATACGGAAGCGAGGAGGACGTTTGCAACGTGAGGATGGTAAGTACTAAGTAGGACTAGCATTGCATACAAAACAAATATAACGGTGATCAATAATTCTCGTACATGGTTCCTGAAAACAGCCCTTTTTGGGTTGTGAAGCTCCTTCTTGGTTGGTGCTTTACAAGTAGTTCGCTTAGCATTCTGGACTCTGCTTTCAATGAGTTCGTACTTTCAAATCTCTGCTACTATTCAAATGCCTTGTAACGGTGTACGTGGTCTGAAGCCGGTTCTTCGTTTCTTTCGTTCTCCAAATCTCACATCATTCTGGATGCTAACGTGTCGCCATTCCTCCCTTACAGCCCTACTATTGTGAAATCGTTCCTCAGTCGCGTCACCGAAGAAACCAATAAATCCTTGTATGTCCGTACTTATGTGTTGCGCCTAAGTTACGGCTTCCTTCTGTAAAGTGTTGGTCGCTGAGTCCTCTATCCGTATCTCTAGAGCCCACAATTTCATACATGGAAGGTCGAAGCACGTACCCGCGATGCGTACCAACGTCACGGTAAACAAACTCGATTCCTCGTGACGACTTGGGCCACGGCATGTTCTTGTTTCTCGTAGGTCTTCCGTAATTCCGTCTCTTTTATGCGTCTTTATTAATATATTATGATTACCTAGGTAAGTAACGTATTGTGAATTTGATACATGCCGTGCAAACCTCTCGCCTCCAAATCGACATCCCCATTGTGACTTTCGTGCAACTTTTCCTTCGTTGTAGTTTCGGGCGCCTTATTGTCCTCTCCAAGCAGTAGCGTCAGGTGCGTCAGTTCATGTAAGTTACCCTGACTTCATTGTCGCGAGTCTATCTTATAAAGCGTTGTGTATCATGTTTCTCCCATAGATGTTCGTGGCTCGTCTCTTGCATAGGTACCTCTTTCTCATAAACGTAGACGACCTTCGAATACTGCTGATATACTTCAAGCCTGAGGTAAATCACCGTAGTGAAATTTTTGTTCTGTAGTATTTACTTTCCCATCTACGTGCTCGGATTCTCCGATTGATGTAGACAGTGTCAGTTGTGAAATCCTTCCATTTGTGATTCGTGTAAGTTGCTGGATCTCGAAGTAAGTCGTCGTGGCAAGTAAGTACTCTGTGCTTTACTACTTCCACATGCACGTGCACGCGCACGGGCTGGCTTCTACAGCACTATCGGGGTCCCAGCTTCACTGATTGCGAATTCAATGAAGTCGTGCGATTCTAGCCTCAGTAGGTAAAGTTTCGTAGCATCAGAAGGCTGCGCTGCGGTGCTGTAGTTGTACTACTTGTAGCATCCGTCAGCTTATCCTGCCGAAACTCATGTTCTTCGGATGTATTTTGGCCATTTGGAGCGACAATGGCGAGGAACTTGAAGTTTGCGACCTGAGCGAAATCAATACGGGTCATGAGATTGGAGTATGTGGCTGTTCAGCTAATCAGCCCGTAGAACCCTCTTGTCTTCCAGAGGTGCGTATCTGGAGATGCTTCTTTTCAATCTCGACGTAATCTCAATAGCTGTCTTCTTTTCGTAGATGGTCTTGAACGGCTTTGTTGTAGACTGTATGTAACTCGTTCATAGACATCCTCTCAGGCTGATTCAGATGTGAACTCGGAGCCATCCCCGTTTGGTGGTTGCAATCTCTACATGCATAACTCGTACACTCGAGCTCGGAAAGTATAAGGCAGTCTCCAATCGAAAACCCTTCGAAGCTTCTTCTCATCACAGTAAAGCTTTGCAGTTTGGTCGATTCAAAACTTTTTCTCGACGCTAAAACTCTTCATTCGTATTGGAGCTTATAGCAGTTATTCGCATACTAAGTAACAATGCATTGGCAGAACGTGATGCTGTCTTTCATGCGACGTGACGAGATCTGCATCTCTTTGTACTGTCTCTCGTGTATAGGCACCGTGACGCTGTTTCTGCTACGCAGCAATTTTCCGAAACTCTCCCAACACGCTCGGAACGCTCAGGACTGGGAACGAGGCTAGCTGTTTCTGCATTTCGCATCGTAGCAAAGTTCGGATGGTAATTTAAAACCATCTCTCGATGCTAAAACTCTTGATTCTTACTTATTCACTTTTGTATCAGTTGCTTGCTTCGCTTTAACAGAGCATGAGGTTGTATTTCCTATGACGTGACGAACTCTAGCTCTGCTTCTCTTTGTACTGTCTCTCGTGTGTAGGTACCGTTCAAGTTGTTTCTGCATTTGGCGCCTCAATAAAGTATACTGATGTATCACTCCTCAACCCGGAAATGACGTACGTCTCTCTAAGTCGCCGCAGCTTTCGTATTCTTCTTCCCGGAATTGCCGTTGCAGTCTCCGTATGTTCTTCTTCTGTGAAGATGCGGCAGTGTGGGTACTTTATATGTACCTTTGCGCCTCAGCATGTCTCGTGCGGGCAATGGATTCCAGAATTCATGTCGTGAGGCAACACCCTCGTGGTTGCTAGATTACTTTGCTCGTATAGATTCCCGAGGCGGGTGGCGTACAGAGCTAGAGAAAGTTGAACTCTGATGTAGTACTTGCCGTTCAAATACGCATGGGTTTCTTAGGCAATCCCTGAGGCAATGCAACTGGAACCTTGCTCGTGCTCAAGCATACGTCTCTGCTCAGCTTTTTTCTGGCAATACGTACGTTCCATATGATCTTGCTGCAGCTTGTAATACGTGCCGACTTCTCCTTGGTTTCCTATCTCTCGTAAACTAGACTCTGCTCATAGTCAACCTTTGCGGACCAAGTGATGATCTAAGTTGCAGGTGTCGAAGCAGATGTGAAGCCTGTAAAGAGTACTGCCATTGGGACATTCTGGTGCGATGACATGCACATTCCCTTGATGTTTTCTAGCGATACGTAAGTATACTGCTGCTACTTCCTGGATTCGGCCGTGACTGACGTTTCTTCATAGGATTCTATTTCTCGTGGAAGAAAACCGGTTGGCTATGGTCAAGCGTACGCAGCTATGGTCAAGCGTACGCAGCTGCCCGTGACGTCTAAGTGAAGCAAGGCTACTGTTAATGAGGCCTTGTTGTGAGTAGCCTGCACAGTCTCTTGGACTCTTGTGTTGCCTTGTATTTCCCATTGATCGTGCCATGGCCATGGATAGAATCTCATGGTACTCGTACGGTACTTAATCGAGCTACACAAAAACAGAAACACGACAAGTCTCCGAACTGATAATGACCTTTTTTCGGGTTATGCAACATGCATGACTCTAATATCGTAACGCACGCATGGCCCAGGGTCCAAACCTGTCACTGGAATTGTAACTCGAAATTGTCCATAAGCGCAGCGTTGTTCTCTCCAGTCTCATATTATCTGGTACATATCAGATCCCTAACTTGAAGCATACACATATCAGCCCCATATTCTGATTTGATTTCCAGTGGTTCTTCCGAATCCTGAAACCACAATACCTTCTATCCCATCTGTTTCTCCCTATCCTCTTTCCTACTTTCGCCATCGTTATCCCAGCTCACGACTCATCACCATCATCCCGTTTCTTCAAAACCTCCAAAATCCTCCTGAAGTAATCCTCCAATCCCCTCAAATCTCTCGCCTCCGCAGGCTTATCCTTCTTCATAATAGCCAGCATTCTATAAAGAGGCGCCATCTTCTCCAATCCACCAGTATAACATAGTCCCACCTCCTCGTCCTTTCCCTTCATCTTTACGACACAGCTCCACAAGCTCGGCTCAATCTGCACCGATCGACACGCCATGATCAGTCGATAATGGGCAGGATACTTCTTTGGATCTTCCAGGAAGAGCTCGATGATTTCCGGATTGTTGAGGTATCGCCAGCTGTCTGGCTTTGGGGCGGAAATCCAGTCTAGATCTGTCCATGGGAGCTTCTCGGGGTGGGCTTCGGCAAGCGCTGAGTCTTCCTCCACCATCTCATCTGTGATATCGCTGTAAGAGCAAGGCAACTCTCCCTCTAGTGTCCAATCTGGGTCGTTCGGGTCTGGGACATTGAAGTACTGACCGAGCATCCCGCGGAGGAAGACGTCAAGAGCATCCCGGATGATCTTGTTGGCATGGGGCGTTTCTCGGCAGATACGGATCTGGCCTCAATTAGTTCGGGTCTAAATGTGAGTTAGGTGGTAAAACTTACTGCCTCCATGTCGAGCATCGCTTCTTTTCGTTTGTCGGTCGGTTCGGGATTCTGGGAATGGGTTTCTTGCGTAGGACTCGGAGGGGGCTGCTTTGGAATAGAAGGAGAAGGTATCGCTACACTGGCTTCCGAAGTAGCTTGAGGCGGTTCAGTTTGCTGGGCAGGCCTCCCCAAATGGGCTATCAACGTAGCGTCTTCATGCGAAGCTTGCGTCATGTTTAATGTCGAGGTCTGGTATCGGTGGGATGTGTGATAACCTGCATAGGGAAAAGAATGTGTGCTTTTATAGCTGAAAACCAGGCAGATTAGTAACGAAGTAGCAATTTCTCAAGTTGACGTGGATATGGTTCGATCAGGCGTGCTTTGAACTTCTTTCTCCAAAGAATTCCTGGTGTCGGCGGGTTTCTGGCCGAGTTGGCTGGTTCCTCCGCATGTTGTGGCTCAAGATGGATGAAGAGGGTTGTGGGCACAATGTCATGCTCTTGATCATTGAGAGTTATAACGTTAGATGCGAGACTTGATCATGTTGACAGGGCGTTTAACTGATTTCACGTCCTTGAATTCTTGTTGGTCCACTCGGCGGACAGCTCTGGATTACTGGTGCGAAGACATGTACGCCCAAGCTGCAGATACATGTAACCAGAATTTCCGCTGATCTTCAACAGGCGCTTTCAACTCATTAATATAACCAAGTAGCAAATAGAGTGCTAAGGAGTATCTGGTAATGATGCGATGCCTACTCGCGACGACCATTTCGGAACATCACGATGCCTGATATACGAGTCAATGAATCTCTTCGAGAACCCCTCTTTCTCTGGCATTGCATCCCTCCATCCACAATGTTCCAGCCACGCACATCCAGACCCATTTCGTCCATAAATTTCCTCTAACAGCTCTCTCTCATCCTCAACAGTGTGTGTAAAGCCTACGCCTGCTGATATGATACACTTATAGTTATCCCAGTCTTTTCGAGTTTCCAGCCGAAACGTATAAGGCCAAATATGATTTCTGCGTGAACTTGGGCATTCTGGTTGATCATAATGACCTTCGAGGAGCTCCAGGGTCGCTTCGTTTTCCGCAAGCAAGTTGTACCCATTCAGCCCTGTTCCCTCCAAGCTGCTCTCCCAAGCTATCCAATTTTGCGGGTCAGGATACTCGGTATCTTCTTCAAAACGAATATAAGGGCCATCGAAGACGTAGTAGCACTGGCCTGCCATTCTTGAAGTACCTGGAAAGGTTACAGCAAGCGTTTCGAGACGGTTGATCAGGGCAATTCTCAGAGTGGGAGAGTGTATTGCACGTTCCACGTGTATATCCCTGTGATGCTTCCAGAGCCGACATACTGGTGGGCCATTTATGATTGTGCGGAAGTATCGGTTCGATTGCGAAAGTTGGAGAAGCGAGAAAAGAGTACAGTTCTCGAGAATGTTGAGGTGAAGCTCGGGAGGTAGCCGCATGAGCGGAATGCTTGTAGCTACCAGAGCTTGCGAGCATTGGTTGCCAGTGGGTGCTTGAGAAGCTGAAGTTGGTTGCTGGGTGCTTTGATCAGCCATAGCGACGAGATGTGGTGTTTTTGGAAGCTGTTTCCAGGCTTGCGATCCCTTTGATGAATTCATCTTAAGTAGTTCGAGGCCTGTTTTGTGGGCGATCTGTCCCTTCGTCGGGCATTTCCACGTCCTGCGAGGCCGGGGCAAGTCGTTTAAACGTTCATTAAGCGGGGAGCGAGAATATAAAACGAAAATGCCGTCGAATTGTATACCAGTTGTCGGCCTTGACGATGTGGTAGCTTTCGGGCTAGATATGATGTCCATCCTCACCTCCAACCAGCCCTCGGGACTGTCTCAATGCACCAGTCATTCCGTTCTAATGCTGAATCATCGGTCTTGCCTATTTCGCCAGCACACAACCTCTCGTCTATCCTCTCTGTCCATCAGTGTCCCGTCTGTTCAACTCTATCGTTCCTTGGTCCGGTACAGGATCGATATTATTCATCGGCCGCCTTCGCCTCAGCTCACCGTGTTGCGGTCCGGGATGTCGGTCCCGTTCAGTCCAGCAGCCATCAAGCCCTGTCGAGCCTGTCGACCATGAACAACTCCTTCGTCATGCAGCTTCGTGTCGATTCCCAGCAGAGTCTGTATCAATCCATCAGATTCGGGTCGGTCCACCCGTCAACACCAAGCCCGCCAGCCTGACCTGAGCATCAGTACAAGATCGTAGCAATCCATCAACCCAGAGCCCATTTGTTTCATATGTTGGCCTCAACTCTCGATGCTGTCTTCGATCCTAATATATCAGCTATGCTGCAGCCAATCCCAGAATGGGTAACTCACGTCGGATTGCAATTGATTCTCCTCGATCCATTTGTCTCAGTACGTTGATGGAAGGTTCAGTTCGTGGTTTGGCTTGCTTCGAATATGGTTTAGCAGTCGCATGTTGATTCTGTGCCGATCATCTGTTGTCGATGTTTGTCGGGGTTGTTGAGGAAGGAGGAGAGAAGGGTTGCGCAAAAGATTGACGTCACTCGGCTTGGCGTGCCTGGGCGAAGGTTTGGGTTTACTTGCTGAATTGATTCACCTGCACAATGTTCGATTGTCAAGGCCAAGGACGAGCTCTTTCCATCGTCACGTTACGAGGGACAGTCACGGGGGGAGGACGAAGCACTTTGTCGTTAGAAGCCCAAGAATTCCTATTGTATTCACTAAACTACGTAGAATACACCTGATTGAGCTTCCTTTGTGAGTGTGGGGGGTTTAGGAGGGCCCTGGTCGACGTACGGCTTCGGGTTAGCCCTTACGGCGTCCGAGCTCGTGACTGAAGCGTCGACCGAGGTCCTACTAAGCACCAAGCCCCAAACCCCCAAAAAGCCTTCGTGGAGCTGGCAGGCTGCTTACGGCAAGCCGAGGAAGCCAGGTGCGAGAAGGAATGGTCGAGAGCCCTCGGCTAAGGAGCCGTCGGGATTGAAGACGCTCGGCATGTTGGAGACGGCGTCGGTAGCTCCATGTAGCCGGCGCGAGAATTCGAAGTGCTGTTGAGCCGAAGTGTCGACGTAGGCTCGGTAGGCGTCAGACTTCCATCGGCCCATGCGTTTGACGTGGTCTGCAGGGATTCCCTGTGCTGTAGCCCACGTAGCAGCGCCCCTGCGGAAGCTGTGCGTGTTGAAGCGAGTGGAATCCAGCCCGTGGTGCTCGAGGAGTTTGTTCATGATGAAGAGCACCTGTTCGCGGGTGAACGGTTTACCACCACCCTGAGGGCTTGTAGGAACATAGAAGAGCGGAGCGTAACACGCAGGTCGACCGTGTAGGGGAGGGACCTCACGGAGGAGCGTGAGAAGCGTTTTGACTGGGCAGAACGCGTCGTCGGCACGTGCCAGGAGGATAGGCATGCCGGCTCGATCGGGATCGGTTTTGCTGCGAGGGAGGAGGAGTCGGAGGCTATCTCCCGTGGGGGAGACCGTGACACTGCTCCGCGTAAGGTAACGGAGGTGGAAGTCGGCTCGAGCGAGGTCCTGCTTGGTGTAGGTGAATTCTCCGACCCGAAGGAAGCCAGCAAAGGCGGTGGCGAAGGCTGCCGCAACAGTGAGTCGCAGGGCCGACGAGGAGTGCTGGAAGTGTCAAAAATGGGGATTATTGTAAGGGGGGACCCTTACAAAGTTTGGATAGTTGGCGAGGCTGTGGGGCCACGGGCCGTTGTACATGGCGAGTAGGATATCACGCGTGAGGGGAAGCCGTTCGCGGCGAGGGTCTGAGCCGAGGATACGGGAGATGCCGGCTAGGATTCGGCGTACACAGGGGGTACGGAGCTCCTGGGGGACCCCTCGGTCCGTGTGGTAGCTGATAACGCCGGTGAGACCTGCACTGATCGTGGCCGGCTTGAGAGGTCGGCCCGCATCATTGCGCTCGAATTCGGCTCGGTGCACGAGCCATTCTTCGATGTTGAGCGGGGAGGCAGGGAAGTAGGGTGCTGGTTTGCCTCTGGAGCAGCACCAAGCAGCGAACGCGCGGAAGTTTCTAGCGGAAAGCATAATCGTCAGATTACTATGGGGAAACGAGCAGAATTCTTACCCCGTGTAACGGTTACGCGTGCTGGCAGCGAGGCCATTCCAGAGGTAGGTGGCTACGAGGAGGGATGCCTGGATCTCGGCAGCAAACTCAGGTGGGGGTTGTTCGATGACCACGGCAGCGGGAGGCGTGGGTTCGTGAGGGGGTGGTTGGTAGGGGGTGAGCGACACAGGTCCTGGAGGAGAGGAGCAAGGTTAGCGATCTCTGCGAATTTAAGGCGGGAAAGCGCGTCAGCGAGCTGGTTATCCTCCGAGGCTATCCAGATTACGTCGTAGGTGATCTGGAGTCTGGCCAGTAGGAGGAGGGTGGAGCAAAGCACCTCCATACCTGCGACGGATCGAGTCGACTTGGAGGATAAGCCGTAGTAGGCAACCTTGTTGTCAGTGAAGATGGTGACGTGACCAAAGGCCCAGCGGTGTCCCCATAGGTGGACGGCGAGGGCAATGGCGTGGAGTTCCTTGACGGCGATGTTCTCATGGATTGAGGATTCTGCCTGTGACCAGTAACACTGGTCTGGTCGCACGTCGGTGTGCGAGGACTGGTGGAAATCGAGGGTGTAGCCTCCTAGACCGAGGAGCCCTGAAGCATCACCAAAAAACTGGTGATGGGGGCGGGCAGCGTGGTCCTGTAGCAAGGAGACCCCTTGCCAGTTGTCCAGGAAGGTGGACCACCAGCGTAGGTCGGCTACCATCTCCGGGGTGAGCGGGACGGTGTTGAGGGGCTTATCGGTCGTAGCATTCCAGAGCCGTCGTAGGAAAGTCCGGCCCAGGGGTACCGCTTTGGCGCAGAAGTTGAGGAAGCCAGTGACGCGTTGCAGGTCGAGGAGGGGGATGAGAGGCACGCCGTCGGTGGTGAGGTTATGGGACGCTGGTTGTTCGGCGAGGGCGAAGCAGTGCCGGAGGAGAGACCGAGTCTTCTTGAGTTTGGCCGGGGATAGGCGTAATTCCATGGCCTTGGTGTCGATGAGCAGGCCTAGCACCTCTACGGCGTAACCTTCGACGTCTTTCTTGTCATTGCGTTGGATGCCGAGTGCATCCGTAATTGCCACGTACAAGTTCATGAAGTCCTGGATGACGGAGTACGGGGTTCCCGGAGGGAAGAGGAAGACGGTGTCGTCGAGGTAGTGGAAGATCTGGGGGCGGTGTTCCACGGGGATCTCGTTAGCCCGGCTTTCGAGGATCCAGTGGAGTACTTCTGCGAAGAGGTTGAAGAGGAAGGGAGCCGTACGTAGTCCAAATGGTAGGAAGAGCTCCTGGAAGTGCTGTCCGAGCCATTGGTATCCCACTAGCCACTGGTCGTCCGGGTGGATCGGGACGTGACGGAACGCCGAAGCCCAGTCGCGTTTGACGATGTAGACCCCCTCCCCCATCGCGGCCACTGCGGCTGCGATGTCGTCGAAGGACGCGTAATCGAGAGATCCCCAAGGGGGGGGTATGGCATCGTTGACGGATGGTACGGGGATGGCTCCCTTCGTGACCGACTTTGGCGTGTAGGAGAGATGGTGAATGCGACAATAGCCCCCATCGTGCTTGGGAACGAGACCGAGTGGGGAGGCTATGTAACGAGGTAGAGAGTAGACGTCATCGAGGAGTCGTACTTTAGACGCGTCGAGATCCTTGCGTAGGCTATCCTGTAGTGTTTGTTGGTCGGAGGTTGCTGAGCGCAAGTTCTTGCTGATGGTGTGTTGATTCGGCCCAGTGTAACCAAGTTTGGCTCCGTTGGCGAGAATCGTGCATAACATTCGACTGAAGAATGGGCTGGGATACCGTTTTAACGCGTAGTGCCAGGCGGAGAGCTGGAGAGTGAGCCCACTGTAGGGGAAAGCTTGATGGTGGTTGACTGCACGTGGAGCTGTGACGGAGTATAGCGGGTGGTAGTTTGGACGTGGTGGTGCAGGTTTGCAGATCGTGAGGCAAGTGAACGACGGTGTGGTATTGGCTACGTAACTAGGTAGATATGGGTCCAGATACACATAGAAAGTGGGAGGGGGGAGGACCTTCGGCTCCCCATCGTCGTCATCGTTGTCACCGAGCCGGTGTTGAATCTCAATAGCCAGGCACCACCCGCATTCTCAGGCTCGTGCGGCACGTGCAGCGAGGATTCTGGCGATGCGAGGCTTGATGTCCTCGGGGCAGTTGGGAGTAGTGTGACTGTCCGTCTTTAAGCAGTTCTCACAGGCGTGGAGGCGTCCACAGGAGGCACCGTTACAGCCTATCTTGGGGTTGTTCCAGTTCCAACAGATGGTTTTGGCCCTAGATATCCACGTTAGGATTGGTGTAAAACTGGGGAGAGGAGAGGTTTGAGGAACAGCAGGGACCAACGTACATTTCGGCAGTGGACACTTTAGCGGAACCTGTAACAGCAGGTAGCTTGCGAGTCGTAGGAACGTGTTGACCTGTGGGGCGAGGTGCTCGGTCAGCGATGGCCCCGAGGGGAGGAGGACCCGTAGCCATCCGGCGTGGGGTTGGAGTCAGGACGGCGCACCAATGGATAGTTGCCGTGGCTGCTGCCAGATTTTGACCAGAGTGCGTGAGGGCACTGTAGAGGGGTAGGGGTATACATACTAGTCAAAAGAGTGTCGAATCCGAGGTAATCGGCGACGAGTTGCGGGCCCATGGTCATCCATCGTTCGGGGCTGAGGAGGGACGCGTGCCCTCCGTTAATCACTCCTTGGTGGAACGTAAAGTGGTAGTTGAGTAGCGAGGTCCATAGGTGCTTGGTCTCACGGTTGAGGACGTTGTAGAGGTGCACTGTTAGGCCGTGTACGAGTCGAGGAGCTTGGTCGCCGAAGAGACCTCCCATGACGTAGGTGTAGATGGACCAGTAGCGTGCGAAGCCGACGTGACTGAGGTAGGGTGCGAGCTTTTCGGTGACGGTGGAGGGGGCGTTTGTCGTGGAGACCATGACGCCGGCAGCGTTTCGTGCCTAGGTAGTTGACGTCCTCGTTGAGGCCGAAGGTGGACTTGAGGAGGTCCGGTTGGAGCTTAAAAAGGTCGGTGGCCTTGAAGGATCCCCCCCAGATTGACTGGATGAGACGAGCGTCGAGTCCGGAGATCGGACCGCTGAGGACGCGGTGGACCGCGCCGGGAACGGAGAGAGGTGGTGCGAGGATGAGGGGGGGGGGGGTCTCACCGGATTGGATAGGTGGTTGAAGTGTGAAGGGCGGAGGCGGGGCAGCCGCTGCGGTGAAGGGGACGACGGGAGGAGGAGGGGGGACATCGGTGGGAGCCGGTGGGGGTGGAGGCGGAAGGAGGACGTGGTTGTCGGACGGATTTGGGAGCGAATGGCCGAGGATTTGGTGTTGTTTTGTCGGGTTGGTGAGGATCTCCTCCAGGACGCGTTTGAGCATGGACTCAGAGAGTCCACCGGCGTCGGCTGTAGGTCCAGGGGGCGGGGGGGGGGGGGGGGGTGCGCCCGTGGTGATGCCGATCGGCCCCGAGGGAGGGGGGGATTCAGGGATGCGGGTTAACGCGGGGGTGGCCTGGATCGTGAAGCTGCTCTGCAGCTGCTGTTGGGCTTGTTGGTGGTCGTAGTCGGAGTGCTGCGTGGCGAGGGGGGTGGTAGTTGGTTGCGACTGTTGCGAGGAGTCAATGGGATCCAGCTGCTCGTAGGAGCTGAGGGGAGGTGGGGGTTGAGCAGATGACTGCCGCGTGGAGCGTTTGTTCGACATGGTGGAAAAGTGGTGATAGGAAGTCGAAGAAAAGCTGCTTTTTCCACCTGTTGTCGCTGTGAGTGGTTTGAGCGCGATGGAGGTGGAAAGAGAGGGGTTTCTGTCACCTTTTATCCTCACTTTTCCTCACCAGCTGTCACCTCAGTCTCACCATCAGAGGTCCCTGGTGGGGCCTCTCTTCACCAGCAGGACCCACTCTTCACAGGTGAAGGATCCACTTCCTGGTGATGGTGTTGCTTGGTGTTGTAGCTGCTTTGGGAAGGTGACGATAAGCTGCAGGCGATGCGAGCCGTTATCGCCGTTATCTGATTGATCAGAGCCAGTCACCCCCAGAGATCTTGGCTTTCCTCGAACACCATGACTGTGTCACCATAGAACTCAAAAATTTAGTTACGAGGGAAAAACTTTGACCAACACAGGTCGGCCTTTGAAACTGATTCAAACTCGTGAACTCCATTAAATCTTGGTCTATGCATGCTATTTCATCCCCATTAGACCATCTCTTAAACGGCCCGCGGTCAGTTCGAAACCGTAGCAGCAAGTTATCATACTTTGTCCAATGTGTCACTGGGAAATCGACAAGGTCGACAACAGGAGAGTGACTCAAAAACGAAAGAAAAACGTACACAGGCTTAAGCTTCCGTCGGTATCTTGGAAGCGATTCGAACCGGCTCGTCAATCGTCTCGAACCTATTTTCTTGCTATCCTTCTTCATCCAGGAGGTCATCCCCATTAGACCGCCCCATCACGGTCGAGAAGTTAGCTGAAATAAAGCTATACCAAGTCATGGAAGGAGGAGATGAACACACAAAAGAAGCAGATCCGTGCGACGCTGTGGGTACTCATTGTTCGAACGCAAGTCCCGTACTGCAAGCTTAAACTTGATTCAAATTGTGCAGTTTCATCCCCATTAGACCATTCTCTCCCAATCCACCAAAACCAGCGGGTCGTTAACCAATACTGCCCTTTTCTTTCTTGGGTGATAGCATCAAACAAAAACACAACGTGCAACGTGCAAACACACTCGGTGATATTTAAAGCTTTGGTTCGTGTCCTTAATCGAACCCTGCTTTTCATAGACATGCATTCGTGCTTGTGCGCTCTATGAGCCATCCCCATTAGACCATCTTCTCACCGTACGGCCTCCCATTGTATCGTAAAATGTAACAACGATAGACCTGAAGTAACTACCTAGAAATCGATACTTTACTATGAAGCGGGGCAATAAAAAGCGGGGCAATAAAAAGCGGGGCAATAAAAAGAACCGTAAAGAGAGCTTCCGTTACCGTGTGGGGAATTCGGAACCTTGGATGAGAAGCGAACGCGTGGCTATTTCACCTTCTAGGCATTAAGTAGTGTACTTCATCCCCATTAGACCATCACCTCACGGTCGACAACTCCTTCCAAAGTCTCAATATAGTATGCACCCAATTAAGATTGCCATCTTGAAAACAAGCCGCGCCAAAAGAATTCTACAAGCTCGTGAGACCGCAAGCTGCAGATAATTAGTAAGTGGAAAGCGAATCGAACTCGTGTTGGTTGCATCCCGACGCAAGTGTCATATTGCGTCCCCATTTGACCATCCTACCCCGGTCGACGATTTTATTTGGGATGATAGTGTATCAAAGTCATCCAAAAAGGAGGACACAGGAAAAAGAGAAGATCGTGCATGTCGTTAGGAACTGCCTATGATAAGTAGCTCCTTTGGCAGTGAATCGAACGCCTGGTTGCGTGCAGTCACAGCAATTGTGTTGTTTCGTCCCCATTTGACCATATACTCCTGGTCCATCAGTCACAGAAAAGAAATGGAATCTGCCAAACATCACCGCGAAATCAAATCACCCAACATGTAACAGCATCACATCAGCAAATATACCACAAGACAGGACGAAAAACAAAGCCAGTACACTTCAAAACCATCTATTACCGCCCCAGCTAACGTACTAATATCTAGCCGAAATCTATCCCTACTTTTCCCCCTCTATACATCTACATCCCCAAACCCCCAAAAGTGTAACCCAAAGAAAAAATCCAAAATCCCAAAAGTACATAAAAGCAACGCTAAAAAGCAGAACCCAAACAACAAAAGCTCCCAATTACAACATATAAGTAAAGAAAATACTCTCATCCCCCCACCTCGTCAAATCCTTCTCCTCATCATCACTCTGCGCCCTCCTAACCGCCTCCTCCAACCCCACAACATCCTTCTCACTCCTCCCCTGCACCCTCCACTCCGCCTCAACCTTCTCCCTCACGCCGTTCCTCCTCTCCTCTCTCAATACCAAGCGCTTCTTGTTCTGCGTCTTGTACGTGACAAAGATGAGCGCGATACAGAAGTACGCGATGGCGACGAAGAGGATGTTCATGGCGTGGCCAAAGACGTATTTTGGCTTATCCTTGTCGCGGTAAAAGTTTGCGCCGATGGCGCCGCCGAAGGAACCGATGCCGATGTGGACTGCCATTGCGATGTTGCGCTTGCTGGCGGGGCCAACGTTGTTGGAGAACCAGGTGATCATACCGGGAAGAGCGGGGTAGCAACCGCAGGCAGCGATGAAGAGGCCGCCGTAGCCGACATTGGGGGCGTCATCTTTGCGGAAGACACAGATGATGAAGCCGATGAGCATGACGCCGTAGGAGCCGAAGAGGAAGGGTGCGCGGCGGCCGGTGCGGTCGGCGGCCCAGGCGACGGCCATGGAGCAGAGACAGGCGACGATGTAGACGGGGATGGTGAGGATGTTGGCCATGGTGGAGGAGTGGCCCATTTGTTTGATGAGGGTGGGGAGACACATGGAGATGGAGTAGAGCGGGCAGGTGACGCCAATGAAGATCAGGGTGTGGGCGTAGACTTTCCAGTCGAGGAGGACGGACTTGAGGATCTGGGTTTTGGAGACGCCTTCGCCGCTGGCGTCGGCCTTGAGTGCCAACTTTCTCTTGATCAATTCCTCGTCTCCTGCACCAAACTCGTCGATGATGAAGCGGCGCTTGAGGAAGCGCTTTTCGTTCTCGGACAACCAGGCGACGTCATCGAGAGGCTTGACGACGAACCAAAAGGCGATAACTCCGACGACTACGGTGAGGAGCCCCTCGAGGATAAAGATCCAGCGCCAACCTGCGTAGTTACCAACACCGTCCATCTTGTTTATTGCGATAGCGAGAACACCGGCGAAAGCACCAGCCATGGAGGCGGCGCAGAAGAAGAGGGCCTGGCGGAACTGGGCTTCCTTCTTGAGGTACCAGCCAGAGATTGTGTAGGCTACACCTGGGAAGAGACCGCACTGGAGGACGAGTTAGTGAATGAACATCGAGAGTGGAAAGGGAGGAGAGAGACATACCTCGACGAGACCGAGAATGGTACGGATGGCAATGATGGAGCCGCCAGAATTGGCAACACCCATGCAAAGACCGACGATACCAGAGAGAACAGTGATGAATGGTAGCCAGATGTTTGGCTTGAAGAGTTTGAGAAGCATATTTGATGGGATATCAAACAGCGAATAAGTGATGAAGAACACGGTGAGTGCCAATTGGTACTCCTCGTGAGACATGTGTAGATCCTCCATCAACCCGTACGTCTTTGCGTTTCCAATGTTTTGCTTGAGCAAGAACAACATGAGATACAGCACCGCCATGCCCGGCATGAGTCGTAGGTCAATCTTCCGGATGAGTTTGGCTGTGTCGTGCTCGACGTCCATGCCATGAGGGGCGGGTGTCTTGTCATTCTCGTGCTCGAGGGGGACTTCGATGATGCTGAGGGTTGATTGGGAGGAATTGTCGTGAGAGTTGTTGACATGTGTTTGAGCCTGGGCGTTACCGGCGAGAGTGGCGCCCGACATGTTGGATTCGTGGGTTTGTTGGAGGGTTGCGAGGTGTAGATGTTGTGGCTTGTGGGAGGTGGAGTAGGCGGCCTCCGGGGGTTGTTGGGGTGGTTGCACCTGTTTGGGTTTGCTGGGTTTCTCCATTGTGGATGTGGTGGTGGGAGAGGTCTTATAGGAAGGGGGAATTGAGTTTCGTTTGTATTGGTGATGCGGTGTGGTTGGTGGTTGGTGGACAGTGATGAAGGACTGGCCTGATGTCGATGCTCTCTCTGCCTGTGCTGATGGGTGGTGGTTGACTTTTTATGAAAGAGTTATGTGATGGGAAAAAGCCTGTTATATGCCGCAGCCTTTTATTAGCAAATGCCCTGGCTGTCTGGTGTAGCTGGCTGTAGGTGTACCCCGGCCTGCACTCTATAACTGCTGAAGATCTCTTACCTTACGGCGATATGCGTGTGGATAAATAGATACGCAGGTGTAGTAATCTGATAAACCCTTTGCTGCCCTCAATTGCCTTTGATGATGGTTGAATACAGTATTCCGAATGCCAGGAAACTTCCTTAAGGGTGCCACATCCCCCCATATATAAGCCGCAAAAGCCCACTCATGTTGGCTGGCCCCCAACAAAACAGCACAGCAGATCGTCATGAACGGCGGACGGATTATCTCGCTCCGCCAACCCACGCAGGTAGAACCTCTTTTTCGTACGTGAGGTTCGGATAAAGGCAGCCAGCTGGGCCTAGCCAATCTTAGTGGCTCGGAAGGGTCTCAGAGTAACGTGGTGCCCAAAATGTGCCGAAGCTTGGTCTGTTTTAGCGTAACGGCCGTGACGGGAGAGGCGATTTTTCGTCTGATCTCGACGACGACAGGCAGCAGATGCGACAACCTCTGAGCTTCGAGAAGCAGAGGACATGTCAAGCAAAAAAGCAATGCAAATTCTCTTCATCCCCAAAAGAAAAAAAAATCGTAAACCTCATCTCGAGAAGAATCATACCGCCAGGGAGATAACGATTCCCTCATCGAAATCCTGACTTTCCCTCTCCCTTTCCCTTATCGCCCATTGACACTTTTGCATCTGATGAGCCACAAATAGTCGGCCCACACCCGCATGGCCTGTCAAAACGTGCCTGAAGGCACCACACAAAACCAGCTGCGCGATTATCACCACAGACCCGGAAGAAGGCATCTTGATGCTTCTGGCGAAAACATCTGACTTTGTTACATACTTCTCTCCCTTTGTAATCTTTCGATTTGTTATCATAATGGGCGAGCAAAGTGAACGGAGAGAGCATCTCAATTGGGTTTCTCGGAAGAGACATCAAGCACAAGCCTCATCGCCTATGCTATGCTAAAGCAACCTGTCAAGCTTCGAAATCTTCCGCTTCCAAGCCGAACCTGAACTAAAAGCTGAGGCTATCCGAAATCTCGAGAATTCCTCTCACCTAAAAACTTTGTCGGTCGTCTCGTCGTTGTCGTTGCCATCGGCGCATCGCGAGCGAATTCCAATAGCGTTCCGGCCGGTAACCCTTCCGAAGAACAAGCTCGCGCCAGCGCTACTAAACGAGTCGCTTGTGGGGCAGCTAAACTTAGCCACCGATAACCTTTTCGCCCTGTGGGAAAAATCACTCCCCCAGAAAGAGGGAAGCTTGTTGCTGGAGAGGTGTGAGTTGGCGGATGAGGCGGCCTAGAAAGCGGGAGCAGGCGAAGGGAGATCACCGTGAAACTGCTCGTATTCGTACGTGTACGACTGTCTCGATAGGAAAGAATCTTGAACATCTCGAGATTTGCTGCAGCATCATTCAACAGCCTGAATGTTGGAGGAGTGGTAATAACCCCCACCGTGAACCTCCGAAGATCCCCCCATCTCTCTTCCTGGAAATGACAAAGAAAATTAACAGTGCTGAGCTGTGAAGGGAAGGGATATCCGTTGCTGAGCCACAGCCATCAGTCCACGTCGCGGCCGCCATCTTGATGAGAAAAGTCTCCTGTCGGTCCGCAAATCCCGCCCACTTCTCTTTGTCGCTCAAAAGTACCGTGACGGGCCCGTGACGGGTGCTGACGTCTCCCAAGGTTCCCGATGGAGGAAGATGCCTAAAGGAGGGACCCACCGCAGGCTTGCAAGTGCTGACGCTGAATGGTGTGCATGTGTGGTGGAACTTCGGGCTTCCGCGATGTTGGATCATAAAGGGAGCGAGAGGGAGATGCAAACAACGGATGTTGTCTGCAGTTGAAACAAACACGAACGAATCGATGAGATAGGGGCGAGATGATGAAATTGCCATCCTGGGACTTTGCAAGCCCGGAGAGGGAATTTGTATGTAGATTGCGAATCAAGTAAAAGAGTCGACTCCGGGTTCCTATCATGTCGTGCTTGTCTCTCTCTCCTGAAGAAATGCGAATGGCATGTCTCGTTTGTCCCTTGTCTTGCCTTTGTGGGCTCGTTCTCCCATCTCCTGCCCTTTTGCATTGCCGGCGGCCAGAGCGGGCATGCATCCTTGCTGAAACAGTCGGCATTTGAACGGTTGAGCAACTTCATGGGCAGAGCCTCATCCTTGTCTTCTGTCTCATAATCTCGAGATTCGGCTGCTTCAAGAAGTCCATGAGCAAGATAAGAGATGTAGGGTCAAGGGTGAAATGTGCCTTGAGGATCTCGAGATTCTCGCAAATGTCGATAGCTGTGCTAATCATGGCTCCATAATGCGATACAGTGTCAAGTCTAGTTGGAATGCTCGTAAAGATGTCAGACGGATGCTGCCCTTCCCGACCCTGACTGGCGTTGCTGCCAATCTTGATCTCGATTTGGAAATCTCGAGATTTCGAGATGGTGCTGTCGTCGTTGCTTCTCGAAACCCTGAAGGATCTCACCACACCCTTTGCTGCCAGCTTCCGTTGAGTTCCACTCACCGCATATTTCAGGTCCCGTCCGAGTTGGATTTCCTGTTTTCTGGTCCGCGTTAGTCAGAGTCTCGAGATTTGGTATGATGCTGTGTCGACACGGTGATGCATCGATGTGGTTTTGAAATGCCATCTCGAAAGTTCGACTCAGACAAACTCACCAGTTCAGCTCTACCACAGCATCCACACCCAAAGTCATCCTTCTTTTCGGCGAGACCAGCAGTCGCCTATCCCGCTTGTTAGTATTTTTCTCGAAAAGCCTCCCGAACCAACGGAACACACATCCTCTCCGCCTCCCCAAGCCGAAAAATTCGTTCTTACCATGGTACTGGAACCGAGTCCCAACACTTTTCTTTTCCCCAAGCTTTTCATCTTCGCTCGCAAAAATCCTCCCAGCTTTTTGTCTCGCCTGTTGACATCTCGAGTTTTTCGAGAAGAGGTTCCGAAGTTTCCCGAAGGTGGTGAGAATGCTCGGATGATTCCGCTTGAAGGAAGGAGGCCCTCGCTTCTGTGGCTGACCGCTCCATGCGCCACTCCTGAGATTAGATGCATCTGGCACGATTAGATCCCATGCATCTCGATAACCAGACGAAGGCATCCAACCCAGGCGACCCACAGTCACCCGACCGCTTCAAGCCGCCCCTGACGTCACCCCTCCAGAACCCTCCACCGCCCAACCCCACCTTCGTTACGTCGTTTCTCCACGAAACAAGCCCGCCTCCGCAAGACCCTGATTTACCCCATCACCGCCTCACCACCGCTTATAAGCCACTTTTCTCGTTTCATCTCATCTCCAAAACACCACACTCCTCCAAACAACTCCACTACAAAACATCTTTCCACAAAGCCCAACCACACACAAAACCACTCCTCTACACTTTTCTACCTACCCTCCCACAATGTCCTCCTCCTCCAACGACTCCGCAAAGGAACAAACCTTCCACGCCCTCCCCGTCATCCCCGACAAGGACACAGTCAAGTCCGCCTTCGGCTCCATCACCAACAGCGGCAAGACGTCGTCAGACACAAACTCGCACGAGCACAACAACGCGCACGACGACAGCATCAAGAAGGCGAGCAACGACGACTTGCAGGCTGCTGCGAAGGCACACTCCGCAAACCCGGGTCCTGTCGTGCCGGATGAGAAGATGATGGGTGTGTTTGAGAAGAAGGAGAGTAGTGAGGAGTTGAAGAAGAGGGGAGAGGAGCTGAATAAGGAGTAGGGTTAAGGTGGATATACTGGGTAAAGGTTGATGGATAGGGATGGGTTATGATGGCGTTATGGGATTCTGTTTTTTTATTGATGGGTTATTGTTTGGGTTTCGTGATGGGTTGGTATTGTTTATGGGATGCGTGTCGGGAGATTAGTTGGTTGAGAGTGATGGATGCGTATATCGGTTCGCAATGGGATTAATACAAGGCTTCGGGTCATCTTCCCCATTTTTACATTCCTGCCTTCTAACTGTCCTCTGCGTGAACGTGTTTGGTCTCGTTGTGATAACATTTGCTCGTATGTTGGAACTCTTTGTTCGGAACGTTGAACTATGGACGTGCGAGGCCGTGTCTTTCCGTAGTACGTCAACAGAATATAGGCAGCCGTGATTTGGTCATAAGTTTTCGACAGTGCTCCTAGCCTCGTTCCAGGCCCGGGACCTGTACTTGCCTCTGTGTCATGATAGAGATTGGGAAGAATTGCTGCGTAGCCACTCTTCCGTTGGGAAGGTTATAGGAGTTCATTCTCTTTCTTCGTATCGGTGTGCGCTCTAGTCAGTCCTGATAGACTCTTTCGTGTTCCATCTGGTTGAAGGAAAATCTCGTATATTGTCTTGTTACAGGTGGTGTTCTTTCCGAATCGTGCTTTTGGCCTTTGACCTTCAGCTTCCTAGTAGTATGACTTGCTACTCGTAGCAGGATGTAAGTAATCAGTCGATTTTCATCTATGTACGTGCGTTGGCTACACACCAGATCTCAACTCAAGATGATACGTATAGGTTAAGTAGGCAGTACCTGGCGTTCGTACTTGCAGTAGTATCAAAACTCGGATCCGCTCCTCGTACCTCTGCCCGAGATTTCAAGTTGAATCGTCTTGCGTGCATGCTGCCACCGTTCTTTGTAGATGTCCTTGTCTTGTGTGAAATAAGTACGTGATAGTCTCTGCTGCTGCGTCTTGGTATCGTACTCTTTTCTCGTCGATCGTGCTTACTGGTGCTAGTGCACTGCTTTGTTCTCGTGCCGCGACCTTCTCACTGGCAGCTTCTGAATATGTGCGTGACAATCTCTTTGGATATGTCCGGACAGCGTGTTGTCTTCTCACGTGCGTACTTAACTTGCTTTGCTCTGCAATTTGTACTCGTTCCTTTCTCTCTCTGTATCAGCTTTCTTCACATAGGTCGACTGAGTACGGGCTAGTAGCGTTGCAACGTTGTCGTAAATGGTTCCCTGTTCGATCTGAAGATCGTAAAGACCTTCGTTTCCTTCACCGCAACTGCTTGTTGAACTTTCTTTCCTCACTAGTAGTCGTGGAATCTGGTGGTATAATGTGGAAGATTGCCCTAGGAGTTTCTCGTGCGATGGGTTTTCTCCGAAGTAGCAAGTGACACTTTAAGTACACTCGTACTTACACAGAGCTTCTCTCCGAGTCCCCTTTCTTTTACGGTTGTGTTCGAGTTTGGTCTGGTACTCGTACGTTCTTCTAGGCCTCTGCTGTCCGCCATCTTCACACTGGCCGACTCGGAATATCGGATTCGCATATCTTTTGTCGCACCGAGCACCGTGAAGCTGCGCTGCGCAGCCCGTTCTGAAGGTCGTGCCGTCTCAAGAGCCTCAGTGATTCTCACTGCATCCCCGTTATTGCTTTTTGGACTTCACTTGTAGCCGTGCACCCTCCTGTTCGATGTCGACGATGTCCTTGGAGTTTCTCGTATGACGTCGATAGTATATGATCGTACTTAAGTAAGTACTTGGCGTATGCGTACCTTGGAGATCCTGTTCTCCTCTGTTGAGGTTGTTGAGAAGAGTTGGAACTTGCATGCTTGTTCGTACGTATGTATACGTTGGTGGATCTATGATTCGCTTGTGTATCAAAATTCGTACCTCTTTCTCCCACTGTGGAAGTTCATGGTAAGATGTATGATAACTTGTGATGATGTTCTCATTGCATTCGTAGCCGAAGCTGGTGCCCGGCTTTAACAAGGAAGTAAGGCCCTTTTAGAATGTCATCAAGTCTTTTGCAATTTGGTTCGTATTGCGGTCGTTTTGTATAGCTATATAGTTTTGTAATTGGACTTCTGATGTACCTCTCGTGCGTTCTTTCTGCCGGATTGTCAATGTCAGTTCTTTGATCAACATTGGAGCAGTAGTCGTAGCAGTTCTACACTCCGAGTCTGGTACGTAGTAGTGCGATGTGGAAGATTTCCTTTGAGTTCTCCCTCCGTACGTCGTTTTTTTCTTCGGCCGGTCTTTCTGTTGGCTCGTATTCAATGGACTTCCCCATGCTTTTGCCAGTGAGATTGTATTTGCCAACAGGTCTTGGTTGATTGCTCGTGAATTGGGATCATTTTCTTGCGTTCTATGCACCCTGCTTTAGATTCAGTGGTTGTAAGCTTGTAAGATTGTATCGTATGTCGTGCTTTGATATATACTAAGTGATGGTTCAAGTTTGCTTGTACTCGTACCCCGACCAACCCCAGCATGACGATTTGAGCTGAAGAGGTACTACCGACGCGACTGTTATTATCGGAATGTACTCTTCAAGTAAGTTCTAGCTGGTCTTTTCGCACGTGCCGGTGTGAAGTCGTATAGGTCTGACTTCCAATGTACTCGTGCAGTCCTCCGAACATCTAATTAAATTGCCACTGGCACCTCCCCATTGGAGTCGTAAGGAGTGCGATGTATGCACGTATGATATGATGATTCTGACTTTGAGCTTTGCGCATAGATATTCACAACGTGCAAACTCTAGCTCTTCTCTTCAGGGCTACGTCACTGGAAAGAGCTCGCTGCTTAGATTTGCTCGTACGTTGACGTCCACGTCAGTGCACTGGTTTATCACAGTTCGTGCCCCTTCCTGAAACAACCTGCCTGATGGTAGGTAAGACGTATGGTTGTCTGAAATCCACGATGAAATATCGAAACTCAAGTTCTCTTTGAATTCGTGACCCAGACGTCGACTGATGGATAGTATCGAGGAGGTACTCGTACGGGTATCAGCCTATTGGAATGTCTTCTTACTTGTCTTTTTGATCGTACTGCCTTCGAACTTTCTTGTATTGTTCTGTAATGTACTCGTATGGACCTCCAGCCAAACTACTACTGGAATTTCCCCATCAGAGTCGTGGCGAGCCGACTGTGTAAAACTTGATGAGTTTAACGTGCAAAATAATGACAAACGCTGGTGGAATTGTTGTAACTGAACTCCATCGTGGACTGGTCTGGAGGCTGAATGAGAGAGAATGGTTTTCGAGGTTCTCGTATGGTCGGATATCATGCATATGCAGTTGTACCATGCTCATTACATGAGAAAGAGTGATACTGTACTCGCAGTTGACTTCGATGTTCCATCTGCATCTTCCAACCGTTATTTCCATGCTTTTATATGATTTATAATGCGTTTTCGAAGCTCGATCTCATTGCCATGAATTCACGCACGTGCACTTTGCGTATGCGTTCTTCAGATGGAATTACGCAAATTGAACGCTTCGTAGTACGGTTCTCTCTGGGAAGAATATTTAGTACTCGTGGCGTTTTTTCTTCCATTGAGCCTCCAGATTATCATACCAGTTCACTCATATAACGTTCCTGGTCGTCGTTATGTCTTTCGCTTTGAACGTATTGTACGTCGTACATGCGAATGCAATGGATTCATATGATGCGTGTGTGGGGTCAGCGGCCAGAGATCGTCTATTGTCCCAGTGCTGACCTGTCGTAATTGACGTGCTTATAGAATCGATGTCGGTCTTATTTTCTTCATGTTGCAACTCGTGATACTTCTTCAGCTGATCAGAGATCGCTGCAAAATAGTAGAAAGGCGTGCCTGCAGGTTTTTATCAGTATATCATCTCTGTGCTTCATCGTAGTACATGGTACTTACGTACAGCTGTTCTAATGGACACCTCGTATCTTATGTAATTGAAATATTCAGGTTCGTGAGCTATCGCCAGTTTCTCTGATCCAAGCAAGACAGTGGCCCAATACGCAAAACGACCGTAAAAGGATTCACTTTTCATGCCCACTGACAGATTTGAACTATCGATCTCAGCATCTCACATACAGAAGATTCAAGGACAATCGAGTGTACAAGTGCTGCGCCTTACCCCTTGGCCAAGCGGGCTGGATGTACTCCGCTCCTTATTTAGTAGATTCACCAGCAAATTTGCTTACAAGGAGCAACAAAACAATTTGAGGGCGCCAGCACAAAGAGAAACGGTTATGATGTTTCGCTTCGCCTAAATCCCAGAAGGAGCCTAGAAAACGGCAAAATGATCGCGCCAGGGATCGAACCTGGAATCTCTTGCTGAACTAATTCGTAGGCAAGCGCCTTGCCATTGGGCCACGCGACCAACTGATAGCGAAACCGCCCTGTTACTTTATTCGACATACAAGTCTCTGCTATTCGCTCGGAACACGCTTTGCACTTTGCACCTGGAATCGCGTATACAGCAATTATAAAAATGTAAAGCGAACAACATTCATCAGCTGGCTGGATGGCCGAGCGGTTAAGGCGCTAGACTCAAGAAAAGTTCTTCTCTGTGGTATAGCGGGGTGTATTCTAGTAGGGAAACCTGCGTGGGTTCGAGTCCCACTCCAGTCACTATCCTTTCTTTTTAGCTCACTATGCACCGGGAAGACTTGTTAATTCCTTGTCTTGAACTTTTGAGCAAGTGTGGCTTATCGATCCTTTCGCTCGTCAGAATCAAACTTCGACGTGCCAGAAAGTGCAAGTTACTACCACAGACCCTGCAAAAGGCACATGGTCTGTTGAGGACAACCTAAATCAGAGACGTATGTACTTTTCTACTTGGTAAGATTTTCACACATACATTCACTGTGCTTTGATAAAATATGCGCATTACCTAAGTAACTTTGCGATTTTCTTCCAATGATACATAGTTAGTTCCATAAGCTCATCTAAAGTATCGAGGAAGTCAATTGACTATACTATTCTCACAGCATTCCCACAGCAAGCCCTGAAAGAGCTACATACCTCGACCTTTATCTCTACTTCTCCAACTTATCCGCAATCTGCTTACCTCTTTTCAACAGCTCTACATGCCTCTCCTCCCACCCTTCATCCCTCTCATTCTCTCCATACAGTAGCTCCAGCTCATCTAATAACTTCACCAGATCCTGCGTGAAGCCAATCTTTGATAGCATGACAATATCTTCTACCCCCATCCCTTTCTCTGTAAGAGCTTCAACTCGTCTTTTGAGCTGGTCACGATTGAGCCCTCCTGACTCTGTCACATTCTCGCCAGATTCCAATGCCCTCTTGCGCAGATCCGAAAACATTGCTTCCTCCTCCGCCAGCTTCCGGTATTTCTTCAATACCGCTGCATGTCTTGCCTTCCATCTGTCACTCTCTCGGTCTTTGGCATCGAACTGGCCATACAAGATCTCGAGTTCGTCAAGGAGCTTTCCGACTAAGTTTTTGACCGGCGAAATAGTACTTGCCTTGCCGGTTCGGATTTCGTGCCTTCTCCTTGTAATTCCATCCGCATCTGCTTCGATGAGTTGCACGATGACATCTTGATCTTCCTTTGTTGCACCTTGCGCTTGCAGGACCTTCATTCGGTCGACTAAGCTTTTCGGTGAAGAATTCGGGGTTTGCTCTTTTGCCGCTGTGTTCTCGCTGGCGTTGATATCCCTCTTTCCCTTAACAGCCTTTCCTTCTCCTTCTAGCGGTTTCCCTTTTCCCCCCTTGTTCCCTTCCAAATATAGCCTCAATAACCGCTCCTGCTCAGCTATCTCCAGCAGCTTCTTGAGCTCCGCTTTGTCCAGTGACCGTTTCCAGAACTTGTCTGTGGCCAGGTTCAACGGCGGTAACTGGTCGACCCTTTCTAGATCGGACATGTAGGGCAGACACGTAAAATCGTCTACCAGACACCTATACTTGTTCCAGTCCGGCTTCCGTTTCTGAGTCCGTCTCTCTCGTTCCTTGCTCGCAATATCCCTCGTTGCTTCCATCACCTCCTTTCTCCTATTCTCTCTTGTCTCCAGCTCGTCTTCTGAGGTATTCCAGTTGTCGTGATAGGATCCTTCCCAACCTGCTAGGTATCTCTCCGCCCAATCGACATTCAATTCTCGCAACTCCTCAAACACCTCCCTCTCCTCCGCACTCATTCCCTTATCCTCTAGATCTTTGAGTCTGTCCTCTGAGAAAGAATTTTCATGGTTTTCCCGGGATCTCCGTGTATTCATATCCGCCACACCCCGCTCCTCATTTATCCACCGTTTCTTAAATGTACCTGGTGAATCACCATACTCTTCTTCCGCGATGTCTGTTTCAAAGTCGATCTCGTCACGACACTGGTCCAAGAACATCTCATGCAGACACTCCCAGTCTCCTCCACATTTGCCATAATAATCAATATCTTCTCTCGCCGCTTCGTCCTTCCTCCACAACGCCTCCAACACGTTCAAGAATTCCTCGATCCAGTCTCTTGCCAAAAGTGTCATTCCATCAGGAGTTGTACGTTCGATCAATGGATAGCCCGGCCCGCCCTTCAAATACGCCATCTCCAGGTTTACGATGCCCTCGAAGACCTCGCGATCAGCAGGAGTGAGTATATCGCTGAGGGGCTGTGTCTCCATTCGCCTTCTGTGGGATGGGAGCGTGTTCTCGAACCATTGGTCTGGACCCTCGAATTTCACAAATACAGCAAACGGTTCCATGTCGTCAGAGTCGTCCTGCTCAAGCTCGCCGGAGCTGCCTTGTGGCTCTGGCGCTGATACGTCCCGCTTTCGAACTCCTGTCTGACCCCGGCTCAAAGAATTGCGATACCGGTCCCGAACCTCCTCATGCAAACATTCCCTATCACCCTTACAAGTGTCATCGTCTTCAGACATGTCCTCCCGCACGTCCTGCTCATTTACATCGTCGGATGACTCTTCCGAGTCCGAGACACGTTGTTGATTGCCGAGTTCAACTGGATCCTTCCACACCTCTTGCACATCTCGGAGGAAATCTGCGACGGGATCTCTGTATCTTTCATACCACTTAGACCAGATAGGAGGTCCACCGACTCCATACCCCAGCCAGTGAGGTGGATCCTTAAAGTTCCTCAGATGAGTAACCTGCTTGTCCGCCAGCTGCTCAACTATCTCCAAGTCCTCCTCAGTGAGAATGTCGCTCAAAGGTGGTTGCGCCATCTTCTGCCTGTGTGAGGGAAGCGTGCGCTTGAGCCAGATCTCCACCTCCCGATCCTTGCGTTTTTTCTCGTAGCGAGCCAGTTTGGCCTCCGGCTCAGGGCCCATTGCACGACGTCGCAGTAACTTCGGAAGTGTAGAGTTCGGTCCCATATCATCCTTGTCACTCTGCTCCCTCTGCTTCTTTATCCAGTCCAAGCCGAGCGAACGCTTCCACAAGCCTTTACGTGAAGTGCTATAAAACGTGTTTCCATACTTCATCATTTGCAGCTCATCGAGAAAGTCCTCAACGACATCTGGCGTCGGATGATTATCCCCGATATAGTCCTCCAAGTTGTCTAGCACCAGTCCCGAATAATCCACCATTTCATCGTGCGAAAGTCCCAGTAAATTGATACGCTTCTGATGACGCGGAAGGATAGGATAGACCGGATATAGAACGCATGTCTCTCCGTTGGCCCATGTTACATGGACTGTGCCATCGTCCATGTAGACTTCGGATACGGGTGGTTCAGTTGGCAATGGGGGGCATGGGCCGTCATAGCAAGCACGGGCGTAGCGGATGGAAGGTGGTAGTTCAGATTCGTCCAACGAGCGCTTCTTTAGGCCGTCTTCATTATTGGGCGTGTACCAATCTATCTCAAACGTGCCTGGATGCTGATCCAAGTCCCGCTTTACTAGCCACTGAACAGTTTCTGATGCTCTTCTCGAATCAGCATCCTTCAAGCCGGTATCCTTCAGATCAGCATCTCCCTCTCTGAGTCCATGATTTCTTTCTCGTTGCTTTCTCAGGGACTCATCAAGTCTCTCTGCTGTCTTCTTCATGCTCGGACTGTTGAACCTCTTTCCATCTCCTCCGGGAAACATAGCCGGTTCATGCTCAGGTATGGTCTGCAATACGGGAAAGTACATCCTCTCCTTACCACCAGGCCTTGCTGAGCCAAAGGAAGCATCAGTTATGCGATGGGGCTTCATGCGGTAGCTGGGCTTCTGGTATGTCTCAGTTTTGGAACGGTCGTTCTCCGTTGAAGGTTCTTCCAACCACCGTTTCGCCTTGTGACCAGCATACAAAGCCACCAAATTATCGTAAGCTTCAGGATACGCCCTGAGGATAGCACCGAGTAGACACGGCCAATCACTCTCTCTACATCCCACCAAAGTCCATAGATGATGCCCAGACTCCACCCCGCCATGTCCACCCGGAGCCTGCGAACCTTGCTGGCCGTAGATTTGGCGAAGCAGATTAACGACTGCCAGAACATTTTGTGTCTTGGAGCTCGCGTCCGTTACTACAGGCTCATGTCTCGATGGCTGGACCTGAGCATTCTGCTGACTGTAGATCTGACCAAGCACTTTCAGCCCTGCCAGGACATTTTCCGTCTTGGATTCTCGAACAGGTTCGTGGCTGGCCGGTTGTGTGTAAGCCGGTGGTGTGTACCAATAATCCTTCTCATGCACCTTAACCGGGGCGGGACGTTCTTTCGGTACATAACCAAGCTGTTCTGCCAGGCTCGAGAGCCAATACGGAGACTCCTCTTCGACAACTTCTTGGACGACTGGTGCTTCAGGCTCCTCAGACACAATACCAAGTTGCTTGGCCAGCATCGATAGCCAAGCGGGCGGATTCTGCTGTTGGTTTCTCCCATCCATTTGCCCCGATGATGATGGCCCCGGATACGTCCGCTTCCTTAGGGGCCCCGGGTTGGCTTGGAACCACATTTTATCCCCATCTCGCCACTCGGAGAACCCTGGTGGATAGGTCCAGTATCGGCCAAAACCCATGCGCACGGGCAGGGTAAAAGCAGGTCCAGCCTGCTCACGCTCCTGCACAAGAATATCGAGGTACGGCCTAATCAAGTCGTCGACTGAGTCATCAACCGAGTCGTCAACTGAGTCTTCGATCGAGTCGTGAACCGAGTGGTATTTCTTCTCAAGGCGCTCTTGCGTTTCGCGCAGGAAACGGATGTATATGAGGTCATCGGGGGTGAAATTGAGGCGTTTATACTCTGGATAGGTAGAAACGAGCCATTGCTCGAACTCGGGCGCGAGTGGATCCGGGTCCCGGTAGAAAAAGTTGTTGTTTGCAATTTTAAGGTCGTGGGTCTGGGAGTCGTTGATGTCGTGATGGTCGTTGTTGTTGATATTATCAGCGTTTTCGATGTCTGTTATGTCATTTGTCTCGTTGAGTGATTCATGGTGGAGGTGGTAGGGAATAGAAACATCTAGCCCTGGTGGCTCAAGCGCCGAGAACGTAGCTGCACTGAGCTGGAGATTTGGTGAGAAGGGGTGTTGTGGTTTTGAATCCCAGAACAAGTCGACATCATAGCAGTTGTTGGGTGAGCCTGGGACTGGTACACAATGACCGTTGTCTTGTGGCGTCGGGATAGGAACTGCAGAGGTTGTCGTGAGGGCCAGAAAGAGCCGCAGGAAGGCAAGAGCTCGCGCTCGAGAGGTTGAGGAGGCATAGGATGGATTCGAGGTCATCTCGAATGCCGGAGATGCTGAGCTAGGCAGCGAGTTAATGGGCAGCTCAAGGATACGAGCATGGATACTCACTGGCATGGCTATGTGCAATGAATCTTTTTAAGTAAATCGACCTGATGGTCCGAAACGGTGATGTGTTTTAGATACGCATGGAGATGCAGCATTGTTTCGGAGCGGATATGTGTTGAGAGGTACTGGGTCCGTTGAAAAAAGGGTTCGGTACCAGGTACCTATTCCATCGAATCTCAAAAGACCCCATGCATGCAATAGTGTCGCTCAATCTCCACAAAGGTCAGCAAAGGATCGAAAACGAGTTCAGTGATGAGCGTATGCATTTCCTTGATACCTTGACTTCTCCGAGCCTGACCATTTCCTGCAGGTACTCAATCTCAATTTGTTGAGCCTTCTTTCAGTGTTTCGCAAAGTGATTTAGTGGATTGGAAGTTGTCTCTCCCTGAAGAGGCGACTGCCGTTTGTCGATTGTTGAAAAGCGGGGTCGTAGGTTGTTGAGGGAAGGAAGGTGAGGGTGCGCAGTTGCGCAATGATCCAAATGAGAAGGTCCTGGCGATTGAGCTAGCGAGCTCGCTTGGCGTTGCACAGTTTCAGAGACGGATACCGGCAGGAGCGAAGAGGCTTCGATCTTGAAGCTTCTCCCGGCGCCTGGCTTAAGCTTACCCAGGGTACTACATATTTCCCATTGGTGAGCTGGGAAGAACATATTAGGGGCAATGTATGTACTTCCTACTTGGTTACTTACTTACTTACTTAAGTACTTGTTTCAGCGTTTATGAAGCGGACACAACAGCCACTCTGATCCATATCTGATGCAGTCGATAAAATTACATGTATACATCGAGTCTAGAAAATCTCCGGTTTGGTTTGACTTCGCGTTCGCACTTTGAAAATGTCATTTGAGATACTGCTGCCAAATCAAAGAGATGCTATGAAGTATTTTTGAGTACTCCCCAGACCGAATGAATTTGAACTCGTTGAGTTTAATTACTTGCAGATTGTACACCTGTACCTTAACCAAGTGGAAAAGCATAGACGATTCCGGACTCGGTTATCGGGACCTATCTCTGCAGCTCTGTATTATGTAGCGTACCTTCCTGTCCCCAGGGCAAGCTATCCTGAAACTCATGTGGAAACAGCTCTACTACTAGTACTCCCACGTAGAACATCATAACATAACGTTCGGAGCACAGCGACTTTTATGCCTAGGAAGATGTATGTACCATAAAGCGCTACTATGTACCTTAAGTACTAAGTACTTAAGTAACAGCTAATCAGCTGCTAAGAGCAACCTTGGTGCTCAGTCCATGAAGTCCACCTGATGCGCAGTAGTCGGTCTGCAGGCCTAATATGATGTGAATTATTCCTAGCTATCCTCCTCTGCAGACACTTCCTACATGCTCACTCAGATATCATTTGAACTATGTACCTGTTCCCACCGCATGAGTGCCCGTTCCATCGAAGCTCGCAAAAAGGCTCGATGTTTCTCTTCCCAATCCGTCTTGCCATTGCTATTTGTATACAGCTCCAACAACTCATCAAGAAACTCCTTTACAGAGTAGAGATGCCAGTGCTCGGAGTTATGGTGTTGCAAAGTTTCCAGTTGGCTGATATATGTGACATCATCGGCTTCAAGCCGGAACTTTGGCGGTTGAGCCTGTTTGGATAGCCAGTTGTTGACATACCAGAGTTGGCGAGGCAAAAGGTGTAGACTTCGTGCTCCAGGTCTGTATGATCCTGGACATGTATCTGGATGTTCGAGAGGATAGTCAACCACGGAGAGGGCTTGTTCATATTCGCTGAGCTCATCGTGAGGTACATATACCGGAGTAAGCCCGTTGAGAAGGGCCTCCCTCGCTCGCGTTTCCTCGAGGCTTCTTGCTTTCTCTTTTCTTAGTGTATGGATCAGCTGCTCTTCGGTTTCGGGGCTTGACTCTCGTAGATCCCTTAAGCATTCATCCCAAT
The DNA here is from genome assembly GCA_003788565.2 of Ascobolus immersus RN42. Classification (NCBI taxonomy): domain Eukaryota; kingdom Fungi; phylum Ascomycota; class Pezizomycetes; order Pezizales; family Ascobolaceae; genus Ascobolus; species Ascobolus immersus. The sequence continues at coordinate 105,603 of ML119740.1, read as the reverse complement.
CAATACAGGTTGTCGTGCCATCAATTAGCGACCCGCTCAGATCAAGCCAACGTTTCTTCACAACGCCGGTCTCAGCATCTCCCCTAGTATGATCGGATTCATCGGAACTTGCCATTGTATTTTCAAGTTTGAAGTATGAATCACGCAAATCAATCAAGGACGCATCCCCAATATCATAGCCAATCCTATCATCGTGCTCACGCATTGCTTGCTCCCTGCTCTCTTTCAGTTCCCGTAAGAAAGTTTCAGGATCTCGTTGGCGGCGCTGACGTTCGAGTACCATATGCGTTGACACGAGCAAGATGGCTTGATGTCTTCCCTCCCGTTCCTCTTCTTTTGTATCATTCAGGCCTTGCAACATGAGGAGAAAGAACGAAAGGCTCTCATACAATGGGTCGATGAGTAACGAGAAGCTTAACGGTTCCGGTTCTATAACTGGCGGTCTATTATTGTCGTGCCTGATGTAATCTTCATCCATTTGTCGTAGAAACTCGAGATGTTCACGATCGGCATCATCTGGAGGGATCGGTAGACGGGAGAAATAATCCTGATAGTAAGGCCACGTTTCAGAAGCATATTCTTCGAGGCGTTCGGCAGTAGATTTCTGTACCGTTGTAGGTTGGAAGGCGGTGTTTAGATCAAGAGCAGAATCTTCGAGAGTTGAGCTGTTGTGCGTATGTGATTTGTGAAGTGAAGGGGTTTGAGGTCTGAACGGGTCAAAGTCTTGACCTGAGTCCGCAGAGGTTTCCGAGCGTCTCTCGATTTCCTTTTGGCTTTCTTCACTAACCGGGTGCATCAGCCATGTACGCTCTATTAGAACTCCATGCGACGGCTCCTCCGTAGTTTCGAGAGAATGTTGGTAAGTATTGTGGGCGCATTCAACTTCGACCAATTGATCCGGCTCACCATTGACATATAGGACCCGTTGCAGGGATGGACAATTACAACTTCGAGGAGAAAAACTGCCGGTCAATGCGTCGTAAGAGAATCTCGGATCGATGTAGTCGTCCGAGTCTTCTTCGTCTATGTCTTCATCTGAGTCAAATTCGCTTTTGCTATCTGAGTCTGTTGATACTCCATATTTCTCTGCCTGGATTTCAGGCAGGTGCTCTCCGCTATCCCCTTCCTGCCTCATCAATCCCTTCATCTGGCGCTCGTATAGCTTCTTAATTTCAAAAGCCTCTTCTCTTGAATCCCGTAAGATCTCCTGATGCCGCTCCTCAAATCCATCCCACACAGTACCATCTCTCAGTTTCTCAGCATACAGATCCGCCATATCTTCAAGAAACTCCTTAATCCCATCCGTTGTGTTCGTAAAAAGCATTTTATAACGAAAAAGCAGGCCCTTATGCGTCTCTGCAAGAAATAGGATATGATCAATGTCAACAGGAGTGAGTAAAGCCCCAATTCTTTCTAGCTGCGGTTGAATAGAAAGCCACAGCTTCTTACACCATTCCTGGAAAGGATTGAGGGGAGGCGACCGTTCTAGCATAAAGTCGTCATCCCACCATGGGTCCACAAATCCAACGACCTGGCTATGTTTAGGCTTGGTTGGGAAATAGTCATCATATGTGCTGTCCAAAGAGCTGAGAGCATCTTCATGTCGGCGAGGATACCATTTAGCATCATGCCACGGCCGGAATGCAAGAAGCTCCTTTTGCAGTTCTTGGTCCTGCCACTCAGGTCGACGGCCAATTGCCCACTTTTCAGATGCGGAGATGATAGCTTCATGACGAGCTTCAAGACCATCTACCGTATCGCCGTTATCATCGCGGTATAGCTCGGCCAACTGATCAAGAAACTTCTTTACACCATCCTCTGGATCGGGATTGCCCCCTTCTTCGACACTCCTAAAGAAGAAAAGATCAATTTGCATTGTGCACAGAAAATTGATGTGCGCAAGGTCCATGTGGGTGAGAGGTAATGACTCCATGTACCTAAAATGTTGATGGTACCTTAGTAGGGGCATGGTGCCGTACCCCCACTCGGGGAAGGGTGTAGGCGGTTCATTGTTGTCAAATTGAAGAAGGTCGAGTGGCGGCTCGCGGAAGTGGGGCAGCGAATCGTCTAGATCTGGCTGGCGCTTTGCCTCAAGCTTCTGCTGTTCTTGACGAGCAAGTGCCCATTCTCGAGTTCTTTCTACCAGTCCTTGATGAATTGATTCGTCGTCCAGGCGCAGGCTTTTCAAGCCGTTGAGGAACTCTTGGACTGAGTCGGATGGGTCTTCATTTGCATGTAGATCTAGGCGGAAAGGTCCCTCGGGGGATATGTTGAGGACGTAGTGCGTGTAGGGATCGAAGTGGGATAGGTAGTCTTCCTGCATGCTTCTCAAGAACTCGATATGATCCAAGTCAGCAGGTGTAAAGGGCGGATCCCTTGGCCGCGAAATGGTATTTTGGTGCTGGGGCCAGGTGTAGGTGAGCCATATTTGAAGGGCCGTTTTTGGAGGCTCGTCGATGGCTAAGTCAAGGACGGTGTCAATGTCGTTGCCACTTTGGCTGGTTGATTCGTTGAACGACCGAGGAATGGCAGTGAAATGGGTTGGAACGGGGATTTCTAATGACGAGACGCTGCTGTGGTGGCTGGGAAGACCGAGTCGGTAATCGGTCAGAGTTGGAGTTGAGCTCGAGATTGTACCGAGTGGATCGACGGTGGATACTGAGGTGGGGGGGTATTCCGCTGTTGGGATGGGAACGGCTGAGGTTGTGCTCATGTGGAAAAGAAGTCTGAGGATGATGAGAGCTCGAGGGTATATAAATGCATGGTATGATTTCGAGACCATCTTGGATGCTGCTGATTTTGAGCTATACGACCAATTAGTGAAATTATCGACGAAGAAGGAAAGAAAGTTTTGTAAGTAACTTGCAGAATCAATGTATAAAGATAAGGAAAGCTACAAGAGCAATACCTGTATAGCAAAGTGCCTCGGATAGATAGATGTACCGGGCTGATGTACCTAGCGGTCCGAATAGTCTTCTGGATCGGAGAGACAGCATGGATTCAGTCCTGTTTCGGCTATGCCGGAAATGCAAGAGAGTCTATGGTAAAATCAGTCTCGGGTACCAGATTCATGAGAAGCTGTATCCATCTTCGCCAATTCGAGATGTAGACCTTTGCAGTCTGTCTCAAAACTCATTACTTTTCAGATAGTGGCTTCAACATTCGATGGAAAGTGACCTGGCGACGTCATAGCAGGCTCGGGTACACGTGTATATGACATATATGCATATATGCTCCTCTCCAGCTGCCAGCCATATGCATGCATACAAATGCCGGCTTTGTGTGCACTCTTGGAACTCCCTACAATAACAGTTTTAAAGGTACTGATTTCGAGGGTCTCACAATGGCTTAAAGGTTATATTAATATGTACCTACTTAAGTTACGGGTGTTGAGCTGTTCTTTGATGTCAGTCCGGGCAGGTGCAGGGTGTGCACGTGCGCATTTGATATCTACTAAGCTGGGCATAAGCGATGCAATGGCTGCTGCAACCAGTACCTAACTTGGGCTCGAGTTGTTTATCTTTACTCAGCTGCCGTAAGGAGTTCATAAACTTTCAGTGCATCCGACTCACAGGTAGTCCCGTCAAAGCCTTATCGGAGCACACCCTTTCACTCCCCACAAACACAAACTCGCAAAGCCTTTGAAAGGCTGATACCCGGCACCATAGCCCTTATCAACCCCACCATGTTTGCCTCGTTCACCTGCATCTTGCATACTTTTATTGCTTTTTCATCCCAATTATGGGGTTACACCTGTTGATCATTGGCACGGAATTCTCCATTCATGATGCATCGCAACCTTCCCCGCATACCGATGCGCCTCAGGGCATTGTGACTAATATGCCCTGGATTTCGGAGGCTGTTGTATTTGAAGCGGGTCGATTCACCGTGATGGCACTTTAGGGGTATCTTGCGACAATCTGTTCTGAATCTGGTATAAGGTTGGCATACTTCTGGTGGCATGATCCGAAAGCTACTTATTCTGTTGATAGACTAGAGAGATCCACTGAAAGAAACACAACCATCTACCTGATCAAAGCCATCAAGTCATGTCGACTCCTATCGAGTACCTTTCGCTTGACTTTATGAACGACTTCCTCGTCTGCATGTACGAGCTACTCCATGTAAGTACAAAGCAATCCTCCAGCCCAATACTGACATTCACCAGGATATCTTTCGAAACCCGTCTGCTACCCAAAGCAGCATCGGTCTCTTCAACGCCTTCCCTGGTCAGTTCGGCACCAGTATCCTAGGACCGGGAGATATACTGGCAATTGCGTCCACTATTAGTGGGATTGCCTTATCAGTATTACTACTGGAGAACACACAATACGATTTCCGGAAATCAGTTGCTCCTTCCCATGACCATTTACCACTGATCGACGAACGAGATCCACTGGAGTTTGGGAGCGATGACTTGGCTTCGTTCATGCTGGATATGGAGTATCAGTGGGATGATACGATGTGGAAGGAGGAGTCACCAGCTCTGGATCTCACACCGACAGGCGACCCAGCTTCAACAACGACCTGGACATCGGATATCAATCTTGGTCTTGCCCCAAATCCAGACGGTGTAAATGAGGACTGGTTCCAATTGCAAACTTATGTGAGTTTTGAAGACTTTGAGGCCACTACGACTGCATCTGAACCACATGCGCTTTTGGCGGAAGTACATGCCCCGACGGAAACAGATGAGTATGAACATCTGTGTTCTGAGGCAAGATTCTGACGGTAGTATAGTATTTGCTTCGAATCCAGCACTGTCTGGAACAGTTTTGGGCACGATCCATATGTCGGCTCTGGCTCTCTAGTGCCATGGGCCAGTCCTGCTCATAACCTACGCCTTGATCCCAAGTTCGAAGAAACGGACTGTCAAGGTTCTTCAAACCTGCTCAGTGTCAGCTCATCGTCACAATATTCTATGGAATACGATCGCGACCCAGACGCTCCCTCAACTCCCATGACTCCGCCAACAATCACTCCAACCTCAACTTCATCAAATTATCCCGCCTCTGCAAGCCCATCATTCTCAACCTCACCCGCTCAATCTCCACCTGAAGGCGATTCAAATGCAATACACCCTCCCCAATCCCGAAAACGCAAGCGTGGAACATTCTATTGCCCCGACGAAGACTGCCCAAGAAATGTAAAGCCATTTAGCAGGACCGACAATCGAGATGCTCATCGGAGGTCGGTGCATGGGGTTGCTCTGGAGAAGAGGAAAGGTGGAAGACCGAGGGAGAAGTATCTGAATGTAGTAATGTAGATAAAGTACGGAATCCTTTACCGAATGTACGCAAAGGCTGCCAAGTACGACTAAGTAGGAGGCGCTATTGACGAAAATGGGGGGGGTAACGGATAGGTTGTAAACCGTTTGACTCCCACAGAACGCTCCCAAACCATTTAGCGTCGTTTGAACGTTAAAAGTGGATTGTTAAATACCCTCGTTTGAGAAATTGACCTGTAGATTTCACTTTTGGATTCAAAATTTTCAAATTTGGGTAGAATTCACTTCAAATACAAATCTTGTCAAACCAAACCGCTGGTGTAACGATCTGTTTCTATTTTGCGAACTCCCAGAAACCACAGTTCTCCATACGTGTCCTTAACCACACAATCTCCAACACTATGTCATAACCGCTTCTGTTAACGAGCGCAGTTGACAATCCTCAAACAACAAGTGGCAACAGAGATTAAACTTACAATATATGAGAAGAGAGTTGCGGCAGGTCCAGTCCAGGTAGTCCAAGGCAGTCGATCCAGGTAGTCCAAGAAGAGTCCAAGAAGTCCAAGAAGTCCAGCGTAGTATCCAGTGTAGCTGTTCGCTTTTTTGTTATAGTTATGAGGAACAGGATGCACAATTAAATAGATGCACTCAGGACAGAAACAAACTCACCTGTTTATGTCATGATGATGTTGTATTGTTGACTCGTTACCCAGATCTGGCGTCATGGTGATGAGGTTGTTGTGAAGATGAAGAGCGAGAACGTCCAAGTCAAAAATAAGAGTCTGCAGAGTACGAGGTTTCTTCATCAAACGAGCTGGTCATTTCAAACCAAGTGCTATATCAAACAGCGCCACCAGAACCTCAAGAGTCTTCAAATGAGAGATCCAGGAAGAGCCCAAACAACGTCATAATCAAACCGTTAACCTTAATACACCAAGCTTGGATCGTTTAGTGGCCTTAATTCGTTTCTAAACCACCCGTTACCCCCCCCATTTTCGTCAATAGTACGTATATGCATATATATAAGGTTCGATTTGGATATGCATACCCCGTCACATGCACAGGAATATGTGTTGTCTTTTATACTTTCTATTTGCAGATGTGGAGAATAGACACTTGTTCAAAATTCTTTCACCATTTGGAACTGCTTTACAATCCAAGTATGAGCTCTTGCCTTCGCATGAGATTCGAATGCAGAACGAAGTGGCTACCAACAAGTATGAAGCAAGTAACTTCGTTTGTGAACTTCCCACTTCTCTCACGGGTACCTGCATGCATAAAGTGGGATCTGGCCAAGCTACAAGTCTGTTCAAGTTCCCGCAACACCCCACCAGATGCAACATCGAAGCCAAGCAATTGCAAACGCCTTCAAGTTGGTAAGTATCTGCTGCAACTCTACCACGAAAACTGGCCAGGTTGGTTCCTTCATACCTCATCTGCATATCAACGATACCATCTTGATCGGTAAGAAACTCTCATATAAGCAGAAACTCTCTTCTAATCCCTTTCTGTTATCCAGTCTCCACACAACAATACAGCACACGAAAGATGGTTACCAGATCTCAGCGCTCGGTGCCAGCAGGCGCAGGCTTAGGGAAAACTAACTCCTCACAACAACTGTGTCGCCGGACAGAGCCACCGCAGCACCATCGACAACAACGAGACATACGTTCCAAGCAGAATTCGCAGAAGCCTTCTACTGAGGATAAACCCTCCCTTCGCCTCTCAGAACCGGCAAGACTCGAGATGTTTTCCCATGTTGTTGAATCCCAGGAAATCTCATCACCACCCGTTACAGAAATCCAACCTTCTTCTCATCATCGAAAGTCCTCGACCTCGCAAATCACTATACACGACACTGACAACGGGGCATTTCCATCTTCTGAGTTGTTCCAAGCAACCCATGCCGATGCCACCAGGTCACAAACAGCAGTATGCATCCTTTCCAAACCATAACCTAGTCACTAACAGTTCACCATAGGAGGCAGACCATCTAGAAGACAAAATCGATGAAGGGGTCAACTTCTTCCTCAGAAACATGATGATTCATTTCCACAACGAGCCCGATCCCCTGAATCCCCACGTTAGCGACGACGACATCGACTACTGTCTTACCCTACGCGAGATCCGCAACAAGCTCCTTAAGGAAGATGCTAAGCTTGCGACTGCGCTCGGTCACAAGTGGCAGCACAAGGACAACTTCGCAATCCCGGCCCCCGGTAGCTGGAGATATCTTGATACCTCCACTACTATCGACGCCTGTCTCGCTCATCCTCTCGAATATCCAACACACTATCGAATCATCACTGCTTTGGAGAAAGAGAACATTTCTCCGGCACTCTGGAGCTTTGCACTTCTTCTCAAGAATGGCGACGATGAGATATATACATACGAGCCGGTTGACGTAGTCCAGGACTGTATAAATACACTGCCGGTACTGCTCAGACAGAAACAGATGTCCGTGGAGAATGAGGGAGATATGGCGGTGGCGAGGGATTTTGGTGGATTATCAAGCTATTTCGAAGGAATTCGGGCATACATGAATGACACTGGCTCGGAGTCTAGTGACTGGGAAGGTTCCGATGGTTAGTGACGATGTGAAGATTACTTTGGTGGTGGAGGCTATTGTAGGTACTCGTTGTAGCATGTAGAAGTAGTACATTGTCCTTAGTACATCTTACTAGTACCTGAAGTATGAATCTTGACTCTCTCAACGTAGCAAGTTTGCAAGAAGTAGTACTATAGTATGTACACCAACAAGGGTGGTCTTCTTTCGAAATCTCTCTATGGCTGTTCTCCGAACCCATTCTATTGCTCCACCATGTAACTCAACCAACCCATCGATCAAGTAATACATCGTACGAAACCTCAAAACCAGGCTTATAAGGCTACGCTACTTCTTTCCACCTCTCGACACTGCGGGCTAGCTCCAAAAGTCCCTCCTTATCCTCCGTACCCGCGCCATTTCGCATCGCCAATCCATGAGAACCATACGTATCCAGTAGCTTTCCCCAAAACTGCGGCCGTGTCTTTGGATGTGCCAACGAATTCCTATGCTGCTTGACACGAACAGCAGCAAACCACACCTTTGCATCCAACCCATAACTCTCCATGACCCGAAAAACAGCTTTGAAGCCTGCATAATCAGATGCCGTTCCAGCTTTGAGCAACCTAACCCGATCTGCGCAGCTCAGTTGAACAGTTTTCCGCCGGTCTGCCGGATCGCGCTTCGACGACAACCATTCCACTTGAAAGGTCTCCCTGGAAAGTACTCGTGCGTTCAGAGTTTGGTAGTCGAAGTCGAGGGGAGCAAAGGACTCGACCTTACAGGCATAATCGGTTGACAGAAGCTCCCCGTGCACCATCTTTGCAATGACGTCGGTGAACTTAGAGGCTGGGCAGTCAACGAAGAGCATCAGTTGAAGCTTAGGAAGGCTGAGGTTGAGAAGCCTCAGAACAGACTTGTCTAGGTTCTGCCACGTTCCTTTCGTTGTTTTGGTGACTTCTGTTGACAGCCGTATTTCCGTCATCAGTTGCTGAATCAGGCCGTCGGAGTGCATGTTCGAAGTTGCGGGTGTGCATAATGTGGGTACCGGCGGGTTGGGATTGATGCTGCTCTCCTTGTGTTTCTCTTCTGTCGCAGAAATCCCCGGCTGTTGAGGAGGCTGTTTCGTCGGTTGAGCTGAGCTAGTAGGCGTAAAGGATTCTTTGAGTGAATGAGACGCCCAAACTGGATGCAGCTTGTATGACCCCGCTTTTGCTGAACTGGCGATCGAGCTGGTATCCGAGTCAGAGGTCACCGGTTGTGATTGACTGGAAAGCCTTGATGAGCCTGAGCTACTTGATGATGTTGAGCGAGCATCATGGCTTAGATGCTGCTTGGGCTGATCGGAAGGTATAGGAGAGTCGAAGGCACGTCGAAGTGTCGTTGGTGGTTGCAAAACCTCTGCGAAGGTTCGGGCTTTCGGGGCAGTTGAGTTGGGTTTCGAGTCCTTTGATTTCGGATTCATTGTTGTGATTGTTCGCTGCATCCAATTTACGAGACTTAAGGAGGGTTAGCATGAAAGAGAGCTTTTGAAATGTAGACTCAATCTCCTTGTGTCTGTCTACTTTCGTCGTTTGTTGTCACCAACTCCCGTAGCCCCTTCGCTTGGTGAGTTGCCATCGTTGGAGTTTCGTTTGTCGACATGCCAGTGTCGTATCGTTTGAATGCGCATTGCAGTTTGGTGATCAACAGCAGGAGCGAGAGACACGAGAGGAACGGACGGAAGTGAGCCTTGAGCAGAGTGAATTGAAGAGGTGATCGTCTAGTCTAACGAGTGGAACACCTTTATCGTAGTCCAGGGGACACAATTGCGGTGAGATTTGATGAAGGTTCCGGTATCCGTCTTAAACTTGCCAAGCCTGTTCCTGAGAATTTGCTGACTTCATGCATCATATACGACCTCCAATCTTCATCCACCCTGCATCTCACGACTTGGACATACACACATCACGAAAAAGCGAGCAAACCTTTTAATATATATTCCCCTAGCGAGCCCCTCAAAGGCAAGTCGATCTTTTGACAACGATACTCGCTCCATGGCACGACTAGTGGTTGAAGCAATTGGAATCTGACTGGTGGATCGAGGTGCTGGTGAGTTTGACCAAGGGTTGATGACATTGAACATCCTGACGGGCTCAGGTGAAACTCGATGACGCTTGAGGCATCTATGACAGATCTCGAAGACCTCACTGCTCTTCACCGGTTGTGAATAAGCCTATGGTTGATCATGAGAACCTTGAGGCAGGCAGTGAGTGGGCCGACAAAGCCGACGTCACTGTTGGAATCCGACCGTTTGTACCGCTCTGCACGAGCAACAGTAAACGTCGCTGCTAGCACTCAAAGGATGTACGACTTTGCATTGTGACTTCAAAGCACATCCCTCTTCAAAATCCAACTGAGCAATGCGACAAACGAGATCCCACGTCACAGTGTCCACCCACATACTACCAAGCAAGGGCGAAACGGGAGTTGGAAGGAAGCACAAACGATAAACAATTGTCACTGCATCAGATACCGTGTAACGAGTTCCGAATCCAGTGTCTGGTACTTGAAATATCCAGAAAGAACTCACATACTTACTGAGGTACCAAAGTTACACTACAGACTTGTCATCTCGACCAGGAATTCGTAGAAACCAACTATGGACCCCAAAGCGCAAGCATTTCGACCCAAATTAGAAAATCAGAGCATCCTCAATACACGGTAAGCGAAAGCACCTCGCTCGGTGAGAAGCTTCCTCTTCTCCAGCTCCGCTCTGCACGATATGATCCGAGCGTTTCTCAGTGCGAGCCTCGAGATTTCCTTCCGAACGAATGTCCCGAGTCAGAAACAACCTACTCAGAAGCACCATCCGAATACTTCAACCTATCGCAAGCCCCATCGCCAGAATCCAGTAACATTAGCATCACTTCGGCAGAGAAGCGTACTGCTGCCAGCATATTCGACTTTGCAAGTAGGACCGGCAGACTTGAGAATCAGCGGCACAAACGATCTCTTCGTCGGGTATCCTCTGATGGTGAGCTTCGCAATACCGGGTTGAGGACCGGGCCAGTCGAAGTGCCAACTGTTTACCTTCCCAAATTCATCAGTGCTAGCAGGCTTGCTTATGCCCTTCTACGACCGGTTTCACTTTTCCTGGCTGAGTTGGCAGATTTGGGGCACAATTTCGCGACCAGAAAGACCATATTCGATTACGAATCCGCCCGTTCAATTGCTTCCGACTACGGATTCAGAGCATATACCGATCTCGACATGGACAAGCGCATTCCGACAAAGTATACCGTCGGTTCCCTTCGACTTACGCAATCTTTCGAGAACCTACAAACGAGGTCACGAGAAAGGCAACCACTCTATGGTTCCGAGCATTCAATCCAACGACTCCTTTCCAAACTCTCAGACTTGCAAAAACGAAAGTACGGCGCCAATGCAAAGGAAAACGAAATATTCAACTACAACTTGCCGAACTTTCACCTGCTTCTTTTCGTCGATCACCCAGCAAGTCAGTTCGTTGAAAATGTTGCTCGCTCTGTTTATCCGGTACTGGTGACGACCTATCGTTACTCGAAACATCTTGCTGGCTTCGAGATGCACCGCCTCAAGTACGAAAATCTGCTTTCAGTCTGTCTCAAGAGAGAAGAAATCGCCGTCGAGACGCTATGGAAGAGAGGAAAAACCCTGGATATGAAAGATGTCCCAAGCCAGAAGATACAATTGTTGAGACGGAAGCCTGGTTTCGAAGGGTAAAAGGCAATTCTCAGTGTGTTGAAGGCATGGGGATTGCCTCCGCAGGCTTGGTTTGCAGCTGTGGACCTGAAAAGATGGCGGAATGCGATGGTGCATCCCCAGACGGAACCTGTAGTTTGGAACGATCTGCTCCGATGCTTTGCTCGCTTTGCGGTTTCTATGGGACCGCAATGCGTCCCGACAGATGACTGTAGGTATGGGTTGAGTGAGATGAGTCGTAGAGTGGAATATTGGAATAGGGCTGGTAAATGAGATGCAATACAGATCCTTGTTAAAGTTCAGGTGGTCAATAATGGGGTACGCATAGCAGTACGGATAGCATGAGAGTTGGATCCCTTCTCTACTTAAGTTGGGTTCGTGTTCCAGCAGGTCCTGGAATCTTTCCTTTTAGTCTGAAGCACGGAGAAATCGGATTATAGTTAAGATTGATAATGACACTTGCATTTGCAGAAAGATTACCGAAAACGAACAAGTACTTAACAAAGCGGACTTTCAAACCATATCTAACTTGCCGCAAGGTTTGCACTACAAGTCATCATCATCATCCGACCCCCAATCGCTAACAACAGGACTTGCATTCAGCCTGAGTGATAGCATCTGATCGAAATACTCAGATAGCGTATATACATCCCCTGCGACTTGCTCTACAACGGATCGCTGCAATCCGATAGACGCACTAGCAGCACAGATTTGTGCTGCCCAGTTTTTGAAAATCCCTGGCAAACCCTCGAACTGCTCTGCACTAATCGGCCAGTACTCGAATACATCCTCCTCTCCATCCTTCAACCAGATTGCACAACTCCAAAGTGACGGGGAGAAACCAGCGGCTCGGAAAGCAGTGATGATTCAATAGTGCTCTGGGTACTCCATAGGCTCAGAAACGAGACTTTCCACGGTTTCCGTTTGATCAAGTTATCTCCAGCTGCTAGGGACCGGCTTCTTCGCGATATCCCCATAGTTCCACTCCTTCCCAAGTCGGCCTGCGAGCTTTTTCTGCTCATTCCCCAGACGGTCTAGCATTTCTGGAAGTGTGATGAAGTTGTCGTACTCGTTGCTTATGTCAACTGCGACCCCACGATTCAGTGGGTTGGGAGTGTCGAAGTAGTGAATTATCATCTCACGGAGGAAATAGTCGATCCCTTGTTGTGCTCCTGCCTTTGCGGTGATTGGGAGTAAGTCCCTATTTATAAGAATATGGAGCCTTTGGGATATTGTTAACATCATAGTCATATTGCTAATAGGGCAGATGATTCTAACCTGTGTGGTCAGAGCTTCCATACCCTCTGCATTTAAACCACTGGCAGCATTATCTATGTCCCAGCCAGTAATGGTAGAATGCATGTTGGTGGAATGATCCAATACAGGAAGGGCAGGTGGCTTTGGTGCTCCTATCGGGCTGTTGGTAAGCGGAAGGGAACCTTTGTGTAATGGGTTGCATGGCATGTTCAGTAACGACGTCGGTAAATGGTGTAGATTGTCTTCGCCAGTTTCGATATCCGTCCGTCGAGATACTAGCAAGCCTGAGTTGAAGTGCAAGTCGCTGGGTGAGAAGCTGGGATATGACACTTTCGTCCTTACATCCGCCTCTCTCTGGAAACAAGGATGCGGTGGCATACGATTTGCTATCTGGCAGTTTCGTGCTCGAGGACGTGGAAGGGACGGTTCTGGCTTCCTTCGAATGGGAAAATGAACATTCATTTTTGCGTTATAACGTTACCGGTCGGTGAATTGGAGAGGGGAGGTGTTCAAGAGTAACGAATGATCTGACTATATCAGACTTTGTGCTGGGGTGCTCAAGATGTGCGAGAAAGACTCTGAAAGATGCTTCGAACGAGGGACCCAACAAACCCGTTTGTCAAGATGAATCGTCCACAAGTAGCACAAGTCCCCGTTTGCAGATTCACGTTGCCGTATGTGGGATCACTCCCTTCCAACATGAACCACGCCAAGCTCTTGCGCACGTACCCGACGTAGAAACAAATTTTTATAAAAAATGTAACAATTCCATTAGTACTTTGAAAGCAATGGTGGTCCAGTGGTATGATGAATCGTTGCCATCAGCATGTCAAGTCGATTCGATCCGGGTTCGATTCCCGGCCGTTGCAGGAGAGGCCTGGCCTATCTTCTTCACTTTTTGTTTGATCCTCGGAGCAAAGGAGGGCCAAAACCTTGATATGTCGGGTACGTAAGTACCAAGGCAATTGCAATGGCCTTGTGTTTTGATGCCTCAACCGTACTTAGATGATAAGATTTCCCGCTTACACCCTTCATAAAACAGTGAACTTGCAGCTTTTAGTAGCTGATTCCTGTACGAAGGTGTCTGCATGGGTCATGGCCAAAATTTTGAGAGGGATCAGCGTTGAACCACCAAACTTTGGCCATGACCTGTGCGGATACCTTCGTACGGTGTATACACCCCTACGGACAAGAAGTACATGAACGATTCTGAGATGCTTTCAGAAACAAAGTACTCAGTAATTCACGAGATGATAACGTAAGAATCCCTTAGGAATATACAGCAAAGCATGTCAATGGAGTACTTCCCTTTCAATTGGGTTTCGCATATCATGCAGCTTACTTGCTGCGCCACACATTGGTTCCACAAGATTGCAAGTACGCCCAATGACAGTTGAATCCATTACGTTCAACAAAACAGCAGTGAGAATTGTAAAGCTCAGAGTCAAATGGTGGTATTGTGTGAGTTGCTGCTCTATTATATCGCGGCTCTCCAGCCACACTCGATACAGGAACTGAACATCAGTGATCTCGCCCTCCCCAGAGTATAAGAGGACACAGAAGGAAGCAAGTTATTTTTAGATTCTCATCTTCTTCTGAACGCAAAAATATCTTCCAAATTTACTTTGTCTCTCTTCCACCAGTCAGCACGGACCAGCTCCGGAAGGATCAAGACCTATCAGCTTTCCGGTACATACGATTACCACCCATTCCGACATCCGACTTCCTTTCATGTCGACCTTCTTGCAACTTCCTAGACTGGAAGCCCAAGCATTCGATTGTACTATACGACATGAATTCGGCCAATTAGAAACCACTCGAGATGTGGATTTGACGTCATATGTCGATAGCTGCGAGTGGCCGAATGCGCTCCATGATGCCCAGCGACCTCCTTCCTCGGGCTCCTGCAGCACGTTCCCAAAAGACCACTTTGAATTATTCGGGAGCTCGCAATCACCTTCTTCTTATTTCCAACTTTCCTGTTTTGATTTTGCGGGCTTGATACCTCCGAACTCCGAAATAGAGCCTACATCCAACGGCTTGCCGTATACCTTTCATTCGCCGTCGGAATCGCTTACACAACTCAATGATGTTTATCCTTTTCAGTTATCCGGAACAGACTTTGAGATGCTTACTTCCGCCATTGCAAGCTCGGTTCTAGATGCGCTTCGGCCGGTCTTGGCCATACAACAGAACAACTATCAGCCCTCGGCCTCGCGACTAGTGGAGCACCATACTGTCGAACCAGTACCGCTTATAACTAAACCTCATCGTTTTCCTTCAACTACTTCTCTAGAAGACCCTATAACAGCCTCCCCGTCTCCTGCAGCACAGCCGATTGCAAAGCTCCATGAGCCTGCACCAACATGTCTTCTGGTAGCTCCGCTATATGAGCACAGTGGCAATGATTCAGGGTAAGCGAGTCCATTTGTATATGGCGTATCGCATTGCAACTGACATAGCCGTAGACACGGAGATCAGATTACAGATCGAATCAACGGTTCTGAATCCGAGGTATGTCCTTCGAACTCTGCGAAGGCAGTGTACTCGCAAAGAAGACCAGCTGGGAAGAGTACAAAAGCAAAGCACTTCTGTCCTCATAGCAGCTGCCAACGGGCTCTTCGGGGATTTTCAAGGGATGATAACCTTCTGACTCACTTACGAGGTGTTCATGGAGAGACAATACCTAAACGGCGGGGACGAAGGGCGAGAAAATATACTGTGCGGCAGTGACATGGGTATCCTGTGACGCACAGACACCGTGTATTGTCACTGTAACAATCATTGGAAATCTGGGAGCCGGTAGAAGCGGGAGGGTTTGAAGCCCCAGGGTAGACTGACGCTTAGGTCAGTAATTGAGAAGCCTAGGTCTCGAGGGGGTGAATGAGAGTAAGTGGCATATTATTATTGCAACTAAAGCGCGAATAACCATGAATGAGATGGCATGTACTTAAGTACGCGTATGTACTCTCAAGCTCCAGGGCTTTCTCCAAGAATGCTCCTTAACGCCTCTGATCCGGTTCTAAGCACATACATACCCAATCAATCTTCACCCGAGCCCATCTGTCAACGTAGATGAGCAATTGAGAATTGCTCTCCATTCCCATCCAATATTGCCACATATTCTCGCCGAGAACAACATCGTCTACATCCAACCACATTTCATCCAATGTCCCTTTAAACTTTCTATCCGCATCTTCCCGCTTTACATTGATCTTTGACTTGGAGATTCGCTTCATGTAGTTTTTCCTCCAGTTAAGGCTTAGCTCGGTCGTAAGGGCAAGACGATTAACATCCCCCTGGTGTGAAAATACATCCGGTTCCGCATGTGCAAACATCCAAAGCTGAAACCTATGGGTCTTTATCGCCCTATCTGGCTCAGGTGGGTGACCCCATTCCACACCGCAAGGATGGGTACAGGTCTTGGATCGTGCATGCAGTCGAAGAAAGCGAGCAGCGTACTCGATTATTCCCACATCCTTTGCAGGTACCTTGTCAAGCTGATGGCTTGCGAACCACCAAGATGCAAAGCATCGTCGAGTGTATAGGGTAGTTGCAATATTCCAGAGACGCCGGCAGGTGTACGAGAGCTCGAAGTATGCTTTGTATGAAGGGAGTACGGTGAAGATGTGAATCAGAAGTTCATCGGCAAGATTCAAGAGAAGCGATGGACCGTGGGTTTTATTAGGCTTGCAATCGACAGTCAGGTTTTGAAGAGCTGTAGTTGCGTTTCTCGTCAGTAAGTTGTCGTACAGGTGAAGATGGATCTGCAAGCTGTTCTGTATGACTGCAGTTGGGGATTAAGTTACGGAAAATCAACTGCTTACCTTTTGCAAGCCCTCCATCCGGACCTCGTACATCAGTACTATCCGCCATAGTTTGGATAGTATCCAATCGAACTCAAAGGGACTAGGAGGTTAACAGCTTGCTTCATCGTAGAATGAACAGGTAACCTTATCGAAATCAATATTCGCATTATATATTATGCATGTATTTGCCTCGTGGTGCGCTGATATGGGAGTTCCCAAGCAACTTGTATTGTCGGTTATGCAGGTTCTGGAGATTCTGAGCCTGTGCGGGCATACTTAGAAGAATATTTACGCACAAAGCTTTAGAGAAGAAGTATTTGCAGTTGATCTATGAGAATTGACAAAGAAACAAGCCCAAACTACTCCGAGTTTATACCTCGTCTGTGCGAATCTCTCATTCATCTGCTATGCCTTCACCCGCTTATGCTTCTCCAGCCAGCTGGCCAGTCTCGACGAACTCCTATTCAATACTTATCAACCTGTGAAAACTACTTTAATCCATATCGCTTCACAGTATTCGACAATGACATGGCGCCTCCAGTACATACGTGCAATCTACGCAGCTGCTAGCTGCGCGACGTACATACCTGGTATATACCAGTCGAGTCCTCGAGCGACAACCCATACACTATTGCAGCTGTCAATACAGATGGCCCGCGCCCGTACGCGTACTTCATTCATTCGACAAGCCACACTGTCAGCACAACGCCAGTCAACATCCGCTCCCAAAGCACTCTTCCCTGTGTTGCTTAGTCGTCTATCAAGCACCTCCTGATGCAAGCCACAAATGGTACAACGCAATTCGGCCGTAGCCTGAGGTGGACTGTGGCGCATACAAGGCACGTGTGCATGTGGCACAGGCGAGCGGGGTAACTGACAACGGGCAAGATCACTTTGATTAAGCGACAGTTTACATTCTCGAAGAAGATCATCCAGACTACGGGAACAGGAAGCCAACGCGACCAAAAGCTTGTTGCACTATGAACCGATGGCGTCTACTTGAAGAGAGACGCAAGTACGAAGAAATGAGTGCGTATTATGACGCGTACTTTGCTGATAAGGTTCTCACCCCAATCCTGGATCTGGAATATCCCTAACCTTGTCCATTCACAGTGCACGACAAACCCCCAAGTGGGCACCGTATCCGTGTCGTCTGGGTCCTGTTTGCACCCCGAGAGTCAGACTGACGAACGATTGTGGTTCCTTAAGGATCCTGTGCAAAAGTTTGGCCATGACCCATGCGGATACCTATGTACCGAGACTCACAACTTCTATCTATCCATACCTTGGTCTGAAAGCTTTATTAAGGTTTATAAGAAGCTTCTCTACAAGTCCGCAGATGAAGACGGAGAGGCTCCTTTGCCGTGGCATTTCTCCGATGCTTTCGCTTCATCGTTGGAATCAGCACTAGCTTGGATGGATGCGGTACATTCTTACGGCCAGGGCGACGTCGAGGAGGACCTCTATAATGCACTGATCTACGTGGAAGTGCGTCCCGATCCGAAGCTACAACTTTATTCCCTCCATCTGCTGATGGAGCAGTACACCCTGTTTTATATGAATTTTGTTTTACCCACCTTCATCCAAAACATGTCGGAAGCCGAACATGTCAAGCTGGATTCCTTCGACAAGTTCCGGATTGCCTATTTCGCACCATTCTTTTCTACACGATACGACGGCATGATCATCTTAAAAGCAAGGCAAGAAGCCGGTTTGCTACGCACTAACCAGGTGCGGCTGGTCGAGTGTATCCTGAGGGCAACAATGGATGTCATTAAGAAGTGGCAAGCGCAAGTGGAAGAACGGAATGAAGACACAGACGTCTCGGAGATAACCTCCACGCTTTTTGGTTTATGCGAAATATTGAATTTCTTTACTGATGAACAGTTTCGTTCAGAAAGACTGGAGGTGCTGCTGGTACGGTATCTTTCAGAGGTGGATGACATCAACATAGAAGTTATCAACGGTCTTGAGAAAGCCGAAAAAAACTACCGCGATCAATGTCAAGCAGCCCCGGCGGGTCAGAGGTATCGAGAGGATCTGCACCCAAACGCTGCCAGCAGATAAAAATTCAAGATACTAAGTTAACCGATAAGTATCAGTTCAACCTGCAGCCCCTACACTTCCACCTCCGGCCTCCTCGCACCAACCAAATCCTCACATACCTACAATAATCACATACCTACACCACCTGATCACCCGGAACTCTTCCAACCCTTGTCGCCTTTATTGCAACCTGTTCTGTAGGAATCCATCCTACCTTTACCTGTTCTTCAACCTCCCCGCTACGACCTCTCCATCACACAACATCAAAACAATCTTTATAATATCCAACTTTTCATACAAGCGTCGAATCGTCCCTTCCGATCCACATGAGCTTTCGACATACCGTCCTTTTTCTCAGCATACGTCCCAGAATTGCAGTAGCCTTCCCAATCAAAGAATCAGCATATACGAACCTGAGCATCACATAACAACCTACAAGCGCGATTCTAGCATATATCATACCGATAGTTTAGCATCCCCCGCTCTATACAATCATACCGTATTCCTGCGTCTGCTCGATACTTGCTTTGTCCCATGCCCGCATTACTTTTACTAGGTAACTCCCCATCCGTGTTTTTCGAGTTATCGCTAATATATCCATTATCAGACTAAGCAACAGAGCGCAGTGGGATTTCTAATTGCCCCCTAGCTCTCTAGAGCTCTGCTACCATGTTCATGGGCCAGGTTGTGCACGACCAGTTCCCTATTCATCATACGGCTTTCACGTTGCATCATACACCTGTTAGAAGTACATGCATACTTACTTGCATGTACACGTACATACTCCGTACTATCCCAGCATTCCCGTCTTCACCTGCAATTTCCGCCAACAAAGAAGCCCAGAGTATCCCCTGATCAGAAGTGATACATGTAGTCCCTCCATATACTGGCTGCCGACTCTCGAGTTCTCCATTACGTCCTTGCAATTGCGTATATGCGTATGTACTTCTGGTATGTACAGCTGGAATCAACCTACTTGTACCTCGAACATCAACTAATCAAGCCACAATACAGCCTACGACCCAGCCCACTGGCAGGTGTGGCGCAGTCAAGTTGGGTAACTGCTGGATTGCCCGCTCGCGCTCGACTCTTTGGACGTACTGCACAACAACAACAGCAACACGCATTAACCAGCTACTTAACCAACATCTTCCAACGCATCAATCGTATCAAAGCCATACCACCTTGAAGGGGTTTCAAAGGTCCTCTCTTTCTTTGCGTATTGTATGGGTTGTGGCTAATATTGTGGCAGAAACCAACGGAGGCATGAGTGAGGTTGCCCCGGGACATGTCTGCAAGTGTGGGACATGTCCGTCGACCGAGCAATGGGTACCGTCATCTGCTACATTTGACAGAGAAGGAAAACGCGGGGGGTGGAGAACGGTTCTAGCGGACTTCTTTGCAGAGCGTCGCCCTTGGCCCTGTCATTTCTCTCCGTTGTTTCAATCCACGCTGTCTTTGGTCGCTGTATCCGAAAGCAAAACCGACAAAAAGTACACAAAGTATTATGTACTATACGGTATGATGGAAGTTCCTCTTATGCTGCCACTTTCCATATATGAGGCAGTGGAAGAAGCTTTTATCTTTTTTCTTCGGGATTTTCAGCCTATCCTCAACTCTGAGATCCGCTCAGCTTTACCTCCTCCTACGAGCAAGTATAGGAAACACCTTTGTTCACAAGCAGAGTACTTCGAATTAGTTTACTTCTGGGAACTTCGAGAAATAATCGACCCGGGGCTGGCTGGGCATTCAGGCAATTGCCGCCTGCGGGAACGGCATAAAGCAATGTTGATGCGGGTAAACCAAGCGCGACTAATTGCACTGGCAGTGAAAATCCTTGTGGATAGCGGGATTAGCTTTCTTCAGCACGTAGCCCAAAGACGTTCGGTCATGAAGACACCATCTGGTGAATTGCATATTGCAACCGAAATTGTCTCCTTACGGGGGGTTCTACACTTCTTTATCGACCGTCGATTCCGCTCCGAAAGACTCGAGCATTTACTGGTCAAATACATTGCGCAGACAGACGACATCAACAGCGATGTTATCAGCGGCCTCGTGGCAGCCCAAGTGGAGTTTACCAACAGACAATACCTAGAGCCAAACAAAGCTCGGCCGTCTTTACGGGTGCCGTAAGCGTCACAGTAGAAAGCCTCGGCTCCCTCTATATCCGTCCGGATCCCGCATTATCAACGATACCACCTCCGAATCCCCGAAAGTACAGTACCCGAGCATAGGACTTCCTTCCCAGCCCGATACACCCTTTCTTGTCGACACCAGCCTCTTCGCAACAACTGAATCCTGTCAGCGCTACCACTCCCGCCACTAAACTCCACCGCACCGGCATCGGCCTGCTCGCAACAATCCGAATCCGCACATCCACCTCACTGCCAGTGGCCCAGTAGCTTCGAAATGCTCCTACATGTCCACAATAGGCTTCAGAATATGACATCCGTCTTGATCTCGGACCTCAGAACCCTTCCTGCCTACGAATCTTCAAAACGACTTCCTTCCCGAATCTCAGTACGTAACCTACAACTCGATCGGCCCCAAATATCAGCATATATCATACCGAAAGTTCCGCACCCCTCGTTCTATGTACTTCTTACCCAAACTATATTCTGGCGTCGACTCGGGATAGTTAGACCCTTCATTCTTACCATGGTATGAAACTCTCCACTAGTGGTTTCTAGTACTTCTTCGCTAATATGTGACATCTACAGCATATACACCGACACGGCATTCGCAGTTCTACAAGCGGATTGCATTTTCCAGTGTATCACTGTTACCGAGTCTTAAAAGGTTCCAATGTCCCATATAAGTATGTACTTTGCATAGTACCTTACCATCATCGACCGTCTTCGAAGTTCTCACCTGTTCCAGGCCAAGTACATATATGGATGCATACTCCCAAGCATTTCAGTACATACCCTGGATCATCCCAAGAGACTCGATCGACCCATCTAGCTTCACCTGCAATAGCATAACGGTCCACAGAGTACGTATGCCTCCATGCATGGCCATAATACTACTTGTACTTGTCTCCATACCCAACCCGCTCTCCCACTTGTGTATTTACGGTACCTAACTCAAATAGGACAAACGAAAGTACATGGGATCGCGTTGCACATGAGACCGCTCAATTGGTTGCACAGTCGAGCGGGGTACGTAACGGGAGACAATGGTGTCGCGATACAGCTGTGGCTGTACGTACTTACTGTCCATAGCCCATCATGCCTGGTATGTACAAATCCTCCATTTATCACTATGCTTTCCAATTGATAGTATAATAGTCTCATCGTTCATTCCTTCAACTAACCCAGCGGCCAGTTGTCGCAGCACACCTCCAATCATATCAACACCCATAGCCAATCTCCACCACTCTTTTCTATGTTTCTATTCCTACATGTACTTAGTACTTGGTAAGTACTTATATATACTCTTCCTTTCGCTCGCTTCCTCGCTGCAGCCCAGTTCCAAGCATGTCCTTGAACATCAATTTTGGTATCTCTTTCACAACTGAAGTATGTCTTGAAGAGTGATACTCATTCTGCATTGCGATTGAGAGCTGGCCCACTGGCAGCCAGATATGTTGCCCAAGGCATATGCAACATATCTGCTCATACAACGCCAGGTTCATGTACTCGTACCAACAACCGAACACTGTGTGTACTTAGTATGTACCTGCTGTTGGAGTTGCTACTACACAATAGAGCAAGTATCCTTCAAGTCTCGTACTACCCTGGCGAGAACGTAAGGTGCCGGCACAGCTTAGGTGAAGAAATACTCGGGTGCCCTTGTGCTATAGCACTAATCCATCTTCTGACTCGGAGCTACATCCGCGAATCTGATAAACACGCAGCTTTGCGCAGCAACGGATACTTGTCCGGTATCCGTACAGTGGAAAGTCATATCATGATGCAAGTACCGCATTTCTTGAAATGAGCCACACTGCTGGCTTCATAAGCACTGACGTAACACCGTCACTCTCGTAATGGGGCGCAGCAAAATCATGTGCGGGTACTGGGTTGTGTGGCAGCCTGGCATGACGAGCGGGGTAACACGGTAAACGGCGGACCACCACGGACTCGACTCCCTTAACGGCACAACCGTAATCGATCTCGACATAGGACTACACCACCGACGGGATCATCAGTTATTTTGGCTTGCGCGAGCGAGTCCATATCAACGAGCGGAGTTGGGATTTAAGCTGGCGCTGATAAGGTTCTTGCCCCTTGACTTTATCGGCAAGTAGGGGGTGTCGCTAACTGGCATGCTTTCATAGCGCAATGTCCGAACTAGATTCGAGAGAGAAGCAAGCGGAGAAAAGTACTTGTAGTACCAAGTCCGTTCGCTGGGATTATGACATGCATGAAAGGGGCCATGAGACGACTTATGAGGGACAGAAACGGTTTAACAACAGACTTTCTGGACGTGTCCCTTGGCCCTGCCAGTGCCATTTCACGGATACTTTCACTTCGGCCTTACGGTCAACAGTAAGCTGGCTCCGAGCAGCACCTCATTACAGAAGGGCTGAAGAAATTATCTTCTACTATGGGTATCAGCCTTTAGAGATACGTTCGAACCCGTTACCTCGATCCCTACGTCTACTGGTGGAACAGTATATGCTGTTCTTCATGAACACATTTTTACCCTTCGCCGTAGGTTTGAAATCTCCAGGTTTCCACGAAACAGACAATAAATACTTGATGAGCCTTGGAGAATGCTACATGAGAGTGATATACGCACTCGGTTTCTCGTCATACTTCGAACGCAGGCAGATGGCAGGCTTGCTACGCACCAACCAATTACTGCTGATAGAGTTAATCCTGAAGGCCTCCATGGATCTCGTTAAGGCGTGGATGATCCTTGCTGCCAGTGCAGGTCCAGCGACTCGGATCTGGGAGGCCGTCGGCTGTTTAAAAAGGGTTGAAGCAGAAATATATCGCTTGTATCAAACTCTTATATCCTTCTTTCTTAGTGCTCGGTTTCGCTCTGAAAGACTGGAGCTGCTGCTGGTACGATATCTTTCGGAGCCTAACGATCTCAACATGGAGGTTATCAAAGGCCTTGACACAGCGGAAGAATACTTTCAGCGATACAATACTGGAGAAGAAGAACGCCCGCGCATACGACCGCCTACGCCAGACTTGGACTAGTTTCCCGCTCATACGCGATCCCTCTGCTCCACCTCCGCCCGCCTCGCAACAACCCGAATCCTCACATAACCCGCCACCTCTCCCAGAAATCTTCAAGTCTTGGTCCGAGTCTCCTCCAGTGCGACTTCTTCTGGATCCTTTCACCCCACCTTCGCCTGTCCTTTAATCCCCTCGCTACGACTTCCGACTTCCGCACCTCTCGCTCAATGTACTCACACACTATTCTGGCATCGACTCGAGAATTGCTCAGAAACTCACCCCAGTGACGCAAAACACCTAGCTACCTTGGTAACTCTCCCCCAGCGTTCTCCGAGTTTTCGCTAATATGTTACTTCAACAGCATACTTCTAAGTGTAAGTACCTGACAACGCCTTTCACCTTCGCAGTTCAGCGAATTAGTGCACTTCCACCACAGTGATATCTACACGACCTTCACTGGTCTTCTATGACCCATTAGCAACCTGAAACATCGACACACTTCGAAATTCTCATTTGATCGAAGTACATACTGAGTCCCAAGTACATACTACGAATCATTCCAAGATAAGATCGGCCCATATTCACCTCAACACAGTGCGTATCCCTCAACGGCCATACTGCTTGTCCTTGTCTCCATACTACCCTGCCCACTCTCCCACTTGTGTATGTATGGTAACTGATCATGATCAATTAGGGCAAAAGTACATACCTATCTGCACCTTGTCCTCCACGTCTTTTCTTTGCTTCTCTTGCTTCCTCGAAACACCACAGTTTTTAGTACTATGTAAGTACTTGAGTAAGTACTCATACGTTTGCGCTTCGATCTGCCAATTCGAGTGGCTATAGTTCTTCTTTCCTTTTGTCTCAGTTGCGAGGTTCATATATGCATATCAAGAACCGCATATCCAGCTCTTTTGCAGTTCAAATCACAGGCGTTCTGCTCGGGACGTCCGCGGATCCGGGTACAAACTACTTACGGTTATAAGAAATGGTCCTGCTTTTACATGTCGCCCGAAGCATCTGCGGCCTATAGGCCTACCTGCTCATGCTAACGTACATACCTGCAAGGCTATACCTGATATCAGGTCATGGGCTTGTATGTACCTGCCTTTATTTCTACTTAGTATCGATATATCCTTGATCATGTCAGTGACTTTAGTGGTGACGTCACGTTCCCCTGGTCCTATGAAGACTCGGAAGGTGGGTAAGATCAACAATTGGAGGTACCCTTTCATCATGCTCACACATTCCAGCCTCTGATCTGAGTGTGCGGGAACTTGCGATGTCCTGGATAAAGGTACATGCAGTATTGCTTGCTTCAAGCCACAGTTGCAGCTTCGTAGTAAGCAAGTATGTAAGACGCCATGGGAATGTGGCGCAGGCGAGCATGCGTGGATGCGGCACAGTCGAGTGGGCCACATGCATGGGATAACGACGCGTTCCACAACTCCAGAAGCATTAACGTTATAACCCCGTCACCACCGACTCGATCAAAGACATATTACCACCCATAAACCAAGCGCCACGAAGCGAATAGCGAGTACGAGTGGCTGGTTTGTAGGTTCTCACATCCCAATCTGCTTGTGTTCAAGTTCTCTAACAGCAACTAGTACTTCGCAGCGCGCGAACCGTGGTTTTCCACCCCAGAATTACTTGTAGAGAGCAAAATGAGCGTTTCTCCCGATGACTGGAAGCGTGTGCTTGATACCATCGCTACACAGAACACTTGGCCCTTTCCCTTCTACGACTCTTTAGCTCTGTCGATACAATCAGCAGTAAGAACGATCCCAATCTTCTCCAATTGGAAGCCAAGCGGGCACGATATACAGTTCCTGGGAGCACTCCAAACTCTGGAAGAAGCTTTAACTCAAACACGCTCCCTGCAAGCGCTACTGGAACAGTATATTTTGTTCTTTATCTCTACATATTTACCCTTTGCTATGCGAAGCGAGGCTCAGTATGACATCCTGTCCTTAACGCAGAACTATTTCGCCGTTACGGAGACTATTGCAGGTGGCCGGCGTGGCCCAGTACTCCACAATAGACGGATAGGAAGCATTTTACGCACGAACCAATTACGGCTGGTCGAGGGCATCCCGAGGGCAGCAATGGACGTCGTAAAGAAGTGGATAGAGGAAACACCATCGTATGGATCAAGCACTGACAGCATAAAACCCGTTTTAAGCTCATTGCAATATCTACGACGAATTATGAACTTCCTGGTCGATGACCGGTTCCGCTCTGAACGACTGGAGGTGCTGCTTCTACGATATCTTTCAGAGACAGAGGACATCAACAGGGACGTTCTAGAAGGTCTTGAGAAGGCTCAAGTGGAGTACGAAACCGATAAGGATAAACGTAGACGTGGCCCCTTACGACCCTTAGAGGAACTCCCAACCATTTCAGATTCGGATAATCCGGACGACTCGGACTACTACGCATAATGGTAGCCGGTTTCCAGCTCAACTATTACTACACCACCACCTCCGGCCTCCTCGCAACCACCCGAATCCTCACATACCCACACTTACTCCCCCCCTCCACATCCCCATGCCCGCCCACAAACTCCAACACCTCAGCAACACTCCTCACAACCTCCTCCCTCTTTTCCTCATCCTCAACCAATCTCAAAAACCTCGCACAAAAAAGCCTAACCCACCCCCCCGCCCCTCCATCCTCCTCCTTCGTCAACTCCGTCGGTCTAAACTCCTCCTCCACCAACTCCACCTCAAACCCCGCCTTCTCAAGCTCCTTTCTCATCTCAGCAACCGTCGGAAACCACCATGGATTCGCCGCCTTGATCTGCTGCATCGTCACGCCGTTGGCTAGCAGGGCGGAGAAGAGAGCGGCACGAATGTCGGCGCAGTTGAGGTGTCCGCCGGACTCGGAGATGAAGAGGCCGTTGGGCTTGAGGGCGGCGAAGATGCCGGCGAATCCGTGGGCTCGACGAGTTGAGGCTTTGGCTTCGTCGAGGGTGTCGGGAGAGCCCATGATCCAGTGGATTGCGGCATTGGAGAAGACTTTGTCGTATTGCTTCTCACCATGCTCGGCTTGGAAGCCAGCGAGGTCAGCTCCATCCCAAACATGGTACTCGACATTTGGAGCGGAATAGTTCTTATTCGCAGCCTCGATCATGTTCGCGGAGGAGTCGATAGCGACGATATGTTTAGCATGGGCGGCGAGGTCCTTGGTCAGGACTCCGTCGCCGCAGCCAAGGTCGAGAATGACATCGGAGGCCTGGGGGGCGAGGAGGGCGGTGATTTTGGTGGTGAGGGCGGGGACGAATGGGGCGACGGTGGTGGAGTAGGTGGTGGAGTTCCAGTCGTCGGTGGGGGCCTTGGGGGCGGTGGTGGTGGGGTTGACCATGGTTGGGGTTGGGGAAGCTGCGGGGAGGTTAGTTGGGTTCAATTGAGAAGGAGAGCGTTGATTTGCCTTTTGATTGTGGGATTGTTTTGTTGGATTCGATTGAGGTGATGATGTTGTTTGTGGGGATGGGAGTGCGTATTTATGTCTTTTGTTGAGCGGTGCATGAAAGGATGTCTGTGATACACGCAAGAGCTGTGACTAACTTTTCAATGCATGTTGTGAGTAATGGCTTTCATGTTGAAATTAATTGACTCGAGAAAAGAGTATGAATCCAAAGTGGTGATGGTGTTGATGTTACATTCACAACGTCAAGTCGGAATAGCGGGGGTGCACCTTCCTGCAAGGCAGTCGTCGCCCAGTCCTCAGCCGCAAGTCTTCCCAAACGGGAAGTCCCTTGACGCTACTCCTCGCCAAGCACTCTAGTGGACCCTGGGCGGCACTAATGCAGAGTTACATAAACGCTTCTGCTTAGTAATCTCGCCTTGTTTCGCGCTTCGTGTTTTGCCTCTCCCAAATTCACGACACCAAAAAGAAGTGGCAGAGTGAAATTTGGTGGCCTTAACCGCAACAACGCCTTCCACGAATTGCTTCATCTCCCCCCCACCAATTCCCCCTCCGCTTTCTTTACACTTGATTACAATATCATCACGTTTTTTCTTTCTTCCTCTCTATTCTCTTCCCTTTTCATTCTTCTCTTTTCAACTTCTTTGATCTCGAGTAATAAACATCCATCGACTTCTTCGACTTCTTCTAATACCCGGCTCGCCTCGTCGACTTTCGAATTCCCCCCCAATCAATTGCACGAGCATCACCACCCGCCGCCGATAACAAACCCCCGTCCCCAACGTCCTGCTGGTCACAGGAACCCCCCAGCAATCACCAATCCCTCGACTCGACCTCGACCACCCTCACGACCCTCAATCCCCCATCACCACCACCCGTCGTAACTCCCCCAACAACCACCCACCATGGCGGACCCAAACCAGTACAAATACACGGCCATGTCCAACCTTGTCCTCAAGGCTGACAAGCGTTTCCAAGACCGGCGTGTCGACGACGTTACCGGCGACCCCGAATCCCTCGCCGGCAAGATCTCCCTCAAGGACATGGGAGGCCGAGTAGCCCGCGATGCCGCCCCAAAGGAGAAGATGCTCAAGAAGAAGGCTCGGCTGGAGGAGAACAGGAGCAAGAGGATTGATGTTGATGCCGGCGCGGATATCCTGGCCCGTGAACAGCGGAAACGGAAGAGAGAGTACGTACTATTCCCACATATGGAACGGCAGATTAGACGGAGACGGTTGGATGCTAACATTGGGGCTTGTAGTGTGCAGCTTGGAGGCTCGAGTATTCTTGCGGCAACGGACGACGTGATTGCGAATCTGAGTTATCACCCACGCACCAATGCCACGAGAGAGACGTTTGGGCTGATTCTGACGCTCATCAACAACATCCTCGGTGATGTCCCACACACCCATGTCCGGTCTGCGGCTGATGCGGTGCTGGAGATCCTCAAGGATACGGAGAGCGGAAAGAAGGACTTCGACAAGAAGAAGGAGATTGAGGAGTTGCTGGGCGAACAGATGGATAATAAGCGCTTCAATGAACTCGTCAACCTTGGGAAGAAGATTACCGACTATGGCGTTGAGGAGGATGAGCAGGCCGCTAGGGAGGGTGAGGACGAGGAGGATATCGATGAGCAAAATGGGGTTGCTGTTATCTTTGGCTCCGAGGACGAGGATGAGGATGAGGGCGAGTATGAAGTCCGTGAGGGCGACGACGACTCCGAGGACGAAGACGCCGATGATGAGGAAAAGAAGGAGGGTGAGGAGGAAAAGGAAGAGGCTGCAGACGACGAGGAGATGATAATAGGTGGTGGTGCGGACGATAAGGATACCAAGAAGGAGACCGAGTCCGTTCCCGCCCATCTCATTGATGCGTTTTGGCTGCAGCGTCAGGTCGCCACCATCTTTACCGATCCTCATACCGCCTCCAGCAAGACTCAGGAAATCTTCGACGTAATGAGTGCCAGCGAGGAGGAGGTTCCCAGACATCAAAAGGAAAACGACCTTTTCGGCCTCTTCGACTATGAGAATAATGAGATGGTTCAGCTCTTGTTCAAGAATATGGAGAAGATTGTCTGGTGCACCAAGCTTGCCCGTGCCGAAGAGAAGGACAAGGCTGAGGTGCAGAAGCAGATGGTCGAGGCTGGCTTTGGGTATATCCTCGAGGAGCTTAGGCGGAGAGACGGCGGCGTCAAGAAGGAGGAGCAGACAGACTCGGGCGACAAGATGGATGTGGACGAGGATGTCAAGCAGGGCAAGGGTGCTCTTCTCCGGACTGGTTTGATGCCTAGGAAGGTCATTGAGCTGGAGAATCTGGTGTTTGAGCAGGGCAGTCATCTCATGTCGAATCCGAGCGTCAAGTTGCCTCAGGGTTCGACAAAGCGTACTTTCAAGGGTTATGAGGAGATTCATGTGCCGGCCCCTAAGAAACGGTCGTCTAATGATGGTCCCAAGAATATCCCAATCACCGATATGCCTCAGTGGGCTCAGACGCCCTTCACTGCCTCTGGCTCGAAATTCCTCAACCCCATCCAGACGAGATGTTTCCCAATGGCCTTTGAGGATGACGGAAATATGCTTGTTTGTGCGCCTACAGGTTCTGGAAAGACCAACGTCGCCATGCTCACCATCCTCCGCGAGATTGGAAAGCACATTGATCCTCAAACCGGAAGAGTCCGCCTCGACGAATTCAAGATTGTCTACATTGCTCCGCTCAAGGCTTTGGTCCAGGAACAGGTTGGCAACTTTGGCAAGCGCCTCGAGCCTTACGGAATCAAGGTTAGCGAGTTGACTGGTGATCGCCAGCTCACCAAGCAGCAAATCGTCGAGACTCAGATCATCGTTACTACGCCCGAGAAGTGGGATGTCATCACTAGAAAGGCTACCGATTTGAGTTATACCAACCTTGTCCGTCTTATCATTATCGATGAGATCCATTTGCTTCACGATGAGAGAGGACCGGTCTTGGAGTCGATTGTTTCTAGGACTATTCGCAAGACGGAACAGACGCTCGAGGATGTCAGAATTGTCGGTCTTTCGGCTACGTTGCCCAACTACAAGGATGTTGCCACGTTCTTGCAGGTCGATACCACCAAGGGTCTCTTCCACTTTGATGCTTCGTACAGACCTTGTCCTCTCAAGCAGGAGTTTATCGGTGTCTCGGATAAGAAGCCAATCAAGCAGCTCCAGGCCATGAACGATGTTTGCTACAAGAAGGTTATTGAGCAGGCTGCCAAGAACCAGATGCTCATCTTCGTCCATTCTCGTAAGGAGACTGGTAGAACGGCCAAGTATATCCGCGACAAGGCTGTTGAGGAGGAGACCATCAACCAGATTCTCAACTCTGAGGCCGCCATCCGCGAAATCTTGCAGACTGAGCAGGAGAACGTCAGCGACCCCAACCTCAAGGACCTCTTGCCTTATGGTTTCGCCATCCATCATGCTGGTATGAGCAGAGCCGACAGAACGACTGTTGAGGATTTGTTCGCCGAAGGTGCTATCCAGGTGTTGGTTTGTACTGCTACCTTGGCTTGGGGTGTCAACTTGCCAGCCCATACCGTCATCATCAAGGGTACCCAGATCTACTCGCCAGAGAAGGGAAGCTGGGTCGAGTTGTCGCCTCAGGATGTCTTGCAGATGCTTGGTCGTGCCGGTCGTCCGCAGTTCGATACCTATGGTGAGGGTATCATCATCACCACCGCCACCGAAATGCAGTATTATCTCTCGTTGCTCAACCAGCAGTTGCCGATCGAGTCGCAGTTTATGAGGAAGCTTGTTGACAACCTTAATGCTGAGATTGTGCTTGGCACTGTGAGGACTAGGGATGAGGCCGTCGAGTGGCTTGGGTATACTTATCTCTATGTCCGGATGTTGAGGAGTCCGGGATTGTATTCGGTTGGGGCTGAGTATGCTGATGATGATGCGCTGGAGCAGAAGAGAGTGGATTTGATTCATTCGGCTGCTGTGGTGCTAGAACGGAATAATCTCATCAAGTATGACAAGGTTTCGGGCAGGTTCCAGTCGACAGAGCTTGGAAGGATCTCTTCGCATTATTACATCTCGCATACTTCGATTGCGACCTACAACCAGCATCTCCAGTCTGCGCTGTCACCAATTGAGCTTTTCAGAGTTTTTGCGCTGTCGGAGGAGTTCAAGTATATCCCGGTCCGTCAGGAGGAGAAGGTGGAGCTCGCCAAGCTGTTGCAGAGAGTCCCTATTCCGGTCAAGGAGACGATTGATGAGCCCCAGGCCAAGATCAATGTGCTTCTGCAGGCTTACATCTCGAGACTGAAGCTTGAGGGATTGGCTTTGATGGCGGATATGGTATATGTTACCCAGTCTGCTGGTCGTATACTCAGAGCTATTTTCGAGATTTGTCTCAGGAAGGGATGGGCAAATGTTGCCAAGACGGCCCTTGATCTCTGTAAGATGGCCGAGAAGAGAATGTGGCCCACCATGACTCCACTTCGACAATTCCCAGGCGCGCCAAGAGAGGTCATTACCAAGCTCGAGAGGATCGGGTTCCATTGGGAGAGTCTCTTCCATATGGATCCGCCGACGATTGGTCAGGCGCTGGATATGCATCGCCAGGGCAAGACGGTTCATGCTTTGCTTGAGCGCTTCCCGAGACTGGAGGTACAGGCGCAAGTTCAGCCGATTACTAGGAGTATGCTTAGGGTGGAGTTGACCATCACGCCAAACTTTGTCTGGGATGATAATATCCATGGCCCTGCTGAGGCGTTCTGGATCCTTGTCGAGGATGTCGATGGTGAGGAGATCTTGTTCCATGAACAGTTTATCCTCAAGCGCCAGTACGCCATCTCGGAGAATAATGAGCATCTCATCGACTTTACTGTGCCAATGGTGGATCCTATGCCGCCAAACTACTTCATCTCTGTCGTCTCGGATAGATGGATGCACTCGGAGACCAAGCTCGCCATCTCCTTCAGGAAGTTGATTCTCCCCGAGAAGTTCAGCCCACATACCAAGCTCCAGGATCGTCAGCCCGTGCCGGTCCATGCCTTGAAGCGCCCCGAATACGTCAACCTGTACAAGAACTTTGGCAGCTTCAACAGAATTCAGACTCAGGTGTTTGATACGCTGTATAACAAGGATGATAGCGTGTTTATCGGTGCACCAACTGGGTCAGGCAAGACAGTATGTGCGGAGTTGGCGCTGCTGAAGCATTGGAAGCAGGAGGATGCTGGGCGGGCGGTCTATATTGCGCCGCTTCAGGAGCTGGTCGATCAGAGATATGCGGATTGGAAGAGGCGGTTTAAGGAGGGCGTGCTGGGCAGCAAGGATGTGGTTAAGCTTACGGGCGAGACGGCCGCGGATCTCAAGTTGTTGGAGCAGGGAGATTTGATTCTTGCGACGCCTGCGCAGTGGGATACGCTTTCCAGGCAGTGGCAGAGGAGGAAGAATGTCCAGGCTGTGGAGCTGTTTATTGCCGATGAATTGCACATGCTTGGGTCCCAAAATGGGTTCTTGTATGAGGTTATTGTCTCGAGGATGCAGTATATTGCTGTGCAGACTGAGAGGCCGCTCCGCATGATCGGGCTGTCTACTAGCTTGGCTAATGCCAGGGATATTGGAGAGTGGATTGGCGCTAATAGCCATACCATCTTCAACTTTAGACCGCAGGATAGACCCACGCCGCTCGAGATTCATATCCAGAGTTATAGCGTGCCGCATTTCCCGTCTCTCATGTTGGCGATGACGAAGCCGGCGTATATCGCCATTCAGGGTGTGCCGCAGGATAAGCCGGCTATTGTGTTCCTCCCGAGCAGGAAGCAGGTTAGGGCTACCGCGCTGGATCTCTTCCAGTGCTGCCAGGCGGAGGAGCAGGAGGAGCAGTTCCTCAATGTTGAGGTGGCGGACCTCAGGCCGTATCTGGATAGGATTCAGGAGGTGGAGTTGGCGGAGAGTCTCAGTCATGGCATTGGTTATTTCCACGAGGCGCTCAGCAAGAACGACAAGCGCATCGTCACGCAGCTCTTCGAGGCAGGTGCGTTCAAGGTCATGTTGGCGTCTCGCGAGGTTGCCTGGGAGCTCGAGAATCCGGCGCATTTGGTGATTGTCATGGGTACGCAGTTCTTCGAGGGCAAGGAGCACAGGTATATCGATTACAGCATTGCCGAGGTGTTGCAGATGTTTGGACATGCTACCATGACTGGTGCCGACAAGTTTGGTAAGGCTATTCTTATGACGCCCGCCAGCAAGAAGAGTTATTACAGGAAGTTCCTTAATGAGGCGCTGCCAATGGAGAGTCATTTGCAGGTGTTCCTCCATGATGCGTTTGTCGCCGAGATCTCGACAAAGACCATTGCCAGCACCCAGGACGCGGTCGATTGGTTGACGTACTCCTACTTTTATAGGAGGTTGTTGGCCAATCCGTCGTACTACTCGCTCACGGATACGTCTCACGATGGGCTCAGCGCGTTCTTGTCGGAGCTCGTCGAGAATACACTCAAGGATTTGGTCGAGGCGAAGATGATTGATCTAGATGAGGAGGATGATTCGATCACCCCGCTTAACGCGTCCATGATTGCGGCCTACTACAACATCTCGTTCGTCACTATGCAGACGTTCTTGTTGTCGCTTACGGCCAAGACGAAGCTTAAGGGTATCCTCGAGATTATCTCCTTCGCCACTGAGTTTGAGGCTATTCCGATCAGACGACATGAGGAATCCGTGCTTCGCAAGATTTACAGCTTGGTGCCTGTCAAGCAGGCTGCCCCCAGCTTCGAGAGCCCGCATTTCAAGGCGTTTATTCTACTCCAGGCTCATTTCAGCAGACTTGTATTGCCGGCGGATCTTGCCAGTGATCAGGCGCTTGTGCTGGGTAAGGTGCTCGGCTTGTTGAGTGCCTGCGTGGATGTCCTGTCCAGTGAGGGCCATCTCAATGCTATGGGCGCGATGGAAATGTCCCAGATGTGTGTCCAGGCTATGTGGGATCGGGATAGCCCGTTGAAGCAGATTCCTGGGTTTGGCGAGCAGGAGATTGAGATTGCTACTGAGGCTGGGTATGTCCCCACTGACGCCATGGAGATTGACGAAGGTGCTAACGGTGATGGCAGAATTAACGATATCCTCGA
The DNA here is from genome assembly GCA_003788565.2 of Ascobolus immersus RN42. NCBI lineage: Eukaryota > Fungi > Ascomycota > Pezizomycetes > Pezizales > Ascobolaceae > Ascobolus > Ascobolus immersus. The sequence continues at coordinate 71,333 of ML119740.1, read as the reverse complement.
GTTTATGGATATGATGTCGCCCGACAACCCCAGCCGCAACGACTTGCTGGCTCGTCTCAACCTCGACGGCCGCAAGCTCGCCCAAGCCGCCAAGTTCACCAACGAGAAATACCCCAACATCGCCGAACTCGAGTACGAAATCGAGGACGAGGAGGATATTCATGCCGGCTCCCCCGCCTACATCAAGATCCACATTGAGCGCGACCTCGACGACGAAGACGAGGACAAGGAAGTCGACATGACCGTCCACGCTCCGTTCTACCCCAAGACCAAGATCGAGAATTGGTGGCTTGTCCTTGCGCTGCCCGAGACGAAGACGTTGCTCGCGATTAGACGCGTTACGGTGGGCAGGAAACTGGATGTTAGACTGGAGTTTACGGTGCCGGAGGAGGGCGAGAAGGAGTTGAAGCTGTATTTGATGTGTGATTCTTATGTGGGCGTGGATCAGGAACATGAGGTGCGGGTTAAGGTGCTGGAGGGGGAGGAGAGTGAGAGTGAGGAGGAGGGGGAGGGGGATGTGGAGATGAGTGATTAGGGGGGTGATTTGAGATGAGTGGTTGATTTGGTGATGTTGTTCTTTTTGTATTGTTATTGGGCTTGTATGGTTTCTTCCGTAGATTTTCTTTTTGTTGTTGTTGTATTTTTTTGTTTATGCTTGATACATCTTGCTTTGTTTTTATGGTTAGGTAGAGAATGGTAATGGTTTGGATTCTCTATATATTTGGGCTTGGTCTGTGTGCTGTGATGTGATGGTGATACCCTGGGTGATGTTTGTGTTTAGTGATTTGGAACTGGTTGTGTTTGTGGCTTTTTGGAAATGGGTTGGACCAGGTCGCGCTCTTCAGGATGATTCATGACAGCCAGATTTAGAGGAGGTGAGCCGAGGATGGGCATGCCGGCATTTGGGGCATCGATGATCAATAGACGCAGATTGCGGGGTCTTCAGTAGGTTTGTACCAAAAGGCATTGTCTTATGAATGCTAATGATAAACAGAGATAGACACAAACGACACCTACATCAGCACCGCCGTCCTTGCTCGGGACCATCATTTGAAGTCCATGCATATGCTAGACCCTTCTCCATCCACTCAGTCCATGCCACAGCTAGTCGGTACTTGGCAGGTTGATATTGACCACTGCGATGTATACGGCGAGACGGAAGTTTATCTGTGTGGATATAAATTTTCGGATAAGTACTAATCAAGGCCCGGATAGATACGTATGACGTGATGGCCGTCATTTTTAGAATGGCTAATATTGCAACATTGGGTTCTGCTTTCGTTGTGGTATGGATATGACAGTTGCCTCGGTACTTGTTATGTCTTGAGGTTGGTTTTTTGGAATCGGGATGTCCATGGTGGGATGGTCTGCTGTTTTGCATTAAGTACATAGTACACTTTTTACAGCAGGAAATAGCAAGATGGCCAAGGAAGAATTTTTTCGACTCGATGACTCCAGACGTAAGTTCACCTGTATGGACTTTCGGATGCTAATCAAAGTCCGGATAGATACGGATGACGGGACGCCGGTCGGTTTAAGAGTGTCTATTAGGCCCTGCTTTGGTTTACTCGTTGTGGTTATGGACACGCAATTCCGTTGGTAGTGATATTTTAAGGTCGGTTCTTTGGTGGAATAGAGCTGGGCATGGTGGGATGGTCAGCAAGTTGCAATGCGGACAGGTGCTTGTAGGAAATAGCAGGTAGGCCAGGATTGATTGAGTCGATTTGGTAAGTTGGTTTATCTTTATGGACGGTTGGATGCTAATGGGAGATAGATTGCTTTTGGGCCGGGAATCCATGGTTGGCAAGTCGGTTTCGCTATTCAGCATATCAATTGTCACTGGACGGGGATATGTGCCAAGGTACTGGCTGTGGCAGGCATTCCAAGGTTCTTGTAGGGTAGCCTACTCGGTTATGGTAAGGCGATTCGAGGTTATTGGGATGATGCATGCAGATGAATACACTACAGATTCAAAGACGCCGCAGGAAGCCGTTACGACTTGAGTACACGTACATATACCGGCGAAGGCCGAAATCGAGTATATGACATATATGCATAGCAGTTCAGATGCAGGTGGTACCGCAATACCCAAGCAAGATTAATTTCGGGTCGCTTACCGCACCACTCTCCCCCTCCAGACGGTTCAGCTATTCAGCGTACTTTCAATACAACATAGGGACAGCAATAAAGAGCTCGGGTGGAATACTCGCAGCTCCGCAAACGACCTCGTGGCAACAAAGACATGGTATGCTTGTTGATTTGGGGTGGAACTCGGAAAGGCTGTTATCCGAAGCTGACTAGAGATGCAGGCACAGACGACCTGTAGTCGAGATGTATGCAGACCTTGCATCTCGCCCCAACGAGAATACGGCCCAATCAATGCATCGACACGAACCAAGATTGTAGCAGACAATACATTTGAAGATTCGCACGAGCGGGACGCCGCATACACAACACCCCAGGCGAAGAAATCTCCGATTCGGTCGGTACATAGCGGGCTCGCCCACATCATCACGAGCATGACATACATACTTCATGCTTCATACTCAACAAGGCTCAGGTTACGAAAGGCACAGAATTCGTGCATTTATTACTTACAAACAACAACTGCTAATGAGAAATAGAGAGAAATACGCGATATGCCGAAAGCAAGGAGAACGGACGAAAGGGATAACAATTAATACGACACTTGTATGCACCTTCCCGCGACACACAACGACCATGCGCCGCCCCTGAGAACTTGCATTATCGAGGCGAGAGCTGTCCGCAGAAGGCAAATCAGGGAAGGAGGGGTGTGGGTACGCGTGAGCTGGAAGACAATCATTATGGTAGAAACGATACTCGATGGATCGAGGACTGGGAATCTCCGGCTGCTTCCGCGGCGAATTCCTCGACATTTTCTTGCACCCCGATCGATCTAACGGCTATTTTCAATCGACGACAGGTAATCCTCGTATGTGTACAAGTCGGACGTCCCCTCGTCGGCCTTATCTCCATAGCTGCAGTGTTTACCGACTTCTCTCACATTGTGAGAGGCAAGGACACCAACCTCGCGAGCCTTCTGCTGGGCAGCTACCATAAGCTGCTGCTTCACCTGCTCCTCCTCCTCTTTGGTCCGCTTATTTAACTTTGTAGCTTTTAGGGCCTCTTCCAAAACCTCGATCTCGGCATCCTCGAAGGAAGGTAATGAGGGCGGGGAGTTTGGGGCAGGCAAGGCCATGGGATGCTCATATGCATAGTATGGCGGCAACCCATAGTATGTTGACCCATATGCAGATGGATCATATGCTGACGACCCATATGCGGGCGACCCATAGGCTGAAGACCAATACGCTGGCAACGTATATGCCTGCGATTCGGACCCATATGCTGGCGGGAAAGCTTGCGCCTGGGCTTCAAGTTGTAGTTGGAGTCTATGTTCAGCTTTTTTCTGCTGCCTTCTGTGCCGCTTTCTACGGTTCCTGAGAGTATTGCGTTCAACGTCTGGAACCTGAGACTCTGTGGGTCCTTGCGAAGCTTGTAGGGGGATGGATTGAGAAGTGTGCTGATGAGCACGAGGTGCTCTCAGCGCACTTGGCCTGCTGTTGAAAGAGCCCGGTGCCATTCCCCCTGGATACACCATGCTTAAGTTGGGCTGACACTGCGGTTGGATGTTTAAAGGATGCTGTGAATGGTAGTATGGGGGGTAATGATTTCCATATACCCCTTGTCCCTGGTGCATCATCCCTACGGCCGGGCTCCGGCCATAGTTGTAGTAGTTGTTGACCGTATTGGTCTGAAAGTATACTTGTTGAGAATTTGGGATGTACTGCTGAGGCTCGTAATATGGCGGCGCATTAGACTGTCCAAACCCTGGCCCTGGGTGGTAACTTGATACAAATGGCAGCTGTTGCTGGGGTTGCATTGGGCGGTAGTCGCCATTATGACGGGGCCGAGAGGGTAGCTTTGCATGGCTAGCATGGGAGACAGACTTTTCCTGTCCCTTTGAGGGACGCTTTGTGGCTGAATTTTTCACTACGTCTATTGGTGTGACAACCATATCTTTCTGAAGCGCCTTGCGGCGCCAACTCTCCTTTGTAGCCTGCTTTAACATGCCCAAAGGTGGGAATTCCACCAAATCGTCGATTGGGAGCGGGGCCGGAGCGTTGTTGGAGGAGGTATCCATTTTGTCGGTGTTGGTGTGAGTGATGTGAGTGTTTTGATCCATAGTGTTGACTGTGAACAGTGGAAAGATCTAGGTTTTATTCGGCTGAGCTGGATAAAATTCTGTCTGGTTTAGGGCCAGAACTCACAGACTATAAGGATTTGTTAAGAAGAAACATAGTAACGGAATCTGTCGTATTGAGCGGAGATATCCAGCTTCTAGTAAGTACTTGTTATCATGACTGATACTTACGTTCCAGCATTTCTTCGGAGTTCATTGGTTAAAGACAGAATCGGAAGTGGCAACACTTCTGGCCTTGCAACTCGCTCGTTTACTTCTGGTTTTGGATCCCTCGGGGCAATCTAGGGCCTCACAAATTCGATACACTGGCGAGAGCGCATTCAAGCTCAGTGCATCGGCTTCCAGGCGGCAAATTGCAAATACACCGGCGACAGGTCAACGATATTTCTCACCAGCACGACGCAACTGTTGGTGGGCCTAAAACTAGGAATTCCTAACCCGTTCATTCCTCTAAATGTCACTCCTAAGCTTCTCAATCCATATTCCTACCTCCTCTCACGGTAACAGAATTCCCCAACCTTCCCAAATCGTGTCCGTATGTCGGATGCCCGTAAAGAACACCGACAGTTGACCCACCAGACCCTTTAGACTTCCTTCTGAACATATTGGCGATACAGGCCAGTAACCCGCACGTTTCCCTATCATCCTCATCGTATGGATCGTCGACGTCAAAATCTGGCGTTTCTTTCTCGTCTTGCTCGAAGATGTCTTCGATGTGAGTTGTCGATGGCTTCTTCGTATCCGAAAGGAGGCGGCTGAGTTCAGAGAGCTGGTTCTGAGCCAGTTCAATGCGGAACCTGACGCTGTTTGGCGAAGCTCGTGCTCTGGGTGTGGCAAGCACAGAGGAGAGACTGAGTAGGGTCGATGTGAGGAGGATCGTGAAGCGCATCTTGATGGATTGTAGTTGTGGATTTGTCGGATTTGCTGTGGCGACTTGGAGTTTGAGGAGTGCATATCGCACGGCACGAATAATGGGGAACCGGTTGAGTGAGGCTGAAGGTTGTTGTGGGGTAGGAGCGATTTCGACGTCTTGGCTAGCGGTGGTGGTTTCAGGCGTTGTTATGAATGTCTCCGTAACCGCAAAAGTCGAATCGACTTGTATATCCCACCTGGCCATGTATTCATGGAGTACCGGCTTCGAGAAGAAGTGAGAAGAAGGAATTCCAACATTCGCCATCCCAATACCTTCATATATGTAGGGCGTTTCAATCCTTGCCGCAGAATCTTCCACAGACGGGTAGCTGCATCAGCGTTGTGGCTTCCTGTGGCACAGCAACTGGGGAGAAGGTGACACCTGCTGAGCTTGGAGCGTTACAAGGTGGGCCACCGGCAACCTACCGGGTTAATCACACTTGCACAGACTCAACTATCCGCAGTTCGTTGTGAGGTGTCGCTGTTGCAATGGGGTTCCCGGCTCAGCTAAACTCTTGAGGTAACCTAGCCGCCCGGATCACAACAGGCAAGTTGCCTAGCAAAGCCAAGATATTCCCAACGGAACCGAAGTCTCGTCATATGTCTAGCTGCTTTCGGATCGGGACCGGTTCGAGATCTCCGTGCCACAACAGTACAAGACCAGCTCGGTTCCCATGGTTCTTCTTCGATTCCCTGCTAAGCTTACAAGAACAATCTCGATGGACATCCCTGAGAAACTCGGTCTAGTAACATACTCCACTCGTGGTTTGGAATTGCTTGTAGAACAAAGTCTCGCCCAAGCAAGCCAGTTCCCAACATATAACCCTGCTCCCGTTGATACTGATTCAGCTGACTGACGACTGGTCATATTTTATGGTTATAATGACGCGACCTTCATACTTGTACACCTCGGACTTTAATCTCGGCAATTCCTTTTCTAGTCCTGCATATGTCCTTCGATCGATCTCTTATAGTATTGGACTTTGACGTTTCTTACAACTTCTCCCTGCCAGTGGCAATGCTAGGATCAGCCCAAGATCCCAAACTATAAGTAAGCATCTACCGCATACCCTTCCTGCTGGTCGACATTCTCACAGTTCGGATAAAAGACCAACTCAAAGTATATTCTCTAGGAACGACTCATGAAGAGAAACTCCAACAGAAGTCACTGGTACTGACTGGCACATGTAAAGCGTGGCCTGCAGGTTTCGGCCAATCAAGCATGTATGTACCAATATTGCAAGTACAGGTGTATATGATGTTTTGGAATCCAAATCCTTTTGACAGACAATACTACATTATTACTAACATATTATGATGGTTATTTGAATGTTCTCGCGAAGTTCCAACTACTTAGCGACCTTCTCGAGCTCATCTCAGTGCGATTCCCTGCTGCCAAGACATATCACGTGGTCGCTGAGCTCTTCTTACCGGTCCCACCAGTCAAAACCTATCTTCTTCCATTTCAGCGTTCTGCATACCGCCAATCTCCCTAACTTTGTGTGTAGTTTATACTGATTGATATATTAAATGGATATGCATATAGGAGGTGAATGATTTCAATATAGATCCGACCTGGCTTCAAGTGCCTTCGGGCCTCAAGGGCCGTTTCCGGGTAAACCATGGAAATCCCCGTCGTCTCCAGGATCTGGAACCAATCAATCTAAGCTGTCAATCATGTACCCCAGATTCTTAATGCATATGTTTTAATACAAAAGGCTGGGCAACGGGCAAATGCTCCTCTTAGGGCTTGAATGCAAGCATGTCAACACCTAGCGCCCATGTCAACCTCGGACATATCGGGGAAATGATGGAGATAGCCGGTGAAGAATTCGAAGGAAGAATGGATTGACAATGGCGTATCAGGCAAGTGCCGTTCGAGTATACCTGTATGACCCGTCGAACGATATAAAAGGGACGTCCGGCTCCTGGTACATCTCTGAAGCAATCAGAGCCCTTTCCGATTCCTCCACCTGCAACACGTAATTCAACAAGACACCAATATGCGACTCCTCGCTCCACTTCTACTTTTCCTAGCCCATCTCACATCCGTCCAAGCCGCAACATGGTACTTCCTTCGTTGGAACCTCCCATCTGGTGGTAACGGCTACACATCCTTCTCCGGCAGCATGCGAATCCCTCGAATCCCGAAAGCAGGAACCTACTACCTCTGGCCCGGTCTCCAACCCGCCGACAACACCGGAGTTCTCCAAGCCGTTCTCGATGGCCGCAAAGGTACATGGTGGATTGGATGTGGATGGTGCTGCCAGAATCCAAGCTTGCCATGGGGCGGTGGGTTCAACACCTATCAGGGTGAGACGGTGCAGTTCGAGTTTACTAGGAATGGAAATGTATGGAACTCGAAGTTGGTTCGGAATGGTCAGACTACTACGGGAAGCTTCAATCTTGGTGAGTAAGAGCCGGTTACGTGGGGAGGTGAGAGCTGATCTTGGATAGGCAACAAGAGGATGAATCAGGCATTGCTGGCGATTGAGCTTACTGGAGTTCCATGGGACTTTGGCGCATTGCAGTTCGATAATTTGGTGATCAAGGCGGATACTACGCAAACTGGATGGTGTACCGTAAGTCGACTTTTCTGTGCCATAAAGCATGCGGGAAGCGTTTCAGTTTACTGACTTTCATTAGAATGCACCTGAGAACTACAATGGGGCAACAGCCTACAGCAGAAACAATGTCAGAGCTAGTGTCAGCGGAAACACTGCAACGTGCAATATCGGTCAGGTTGTTTTGCAAGCACCCGCAAAGTAAGGTCACTTGCAAGCTTGCAACTCACCAGCAGTACGGATGGCCGAAGCATGTATGCTCGAACTTGGTGGATAGTAAATACTTCCTTGAACACATACGAAATATGAATGGGCGGTTATCCGAAGTACCGGCTTAATCTTTGTTGTGGGCCTTCTCGAGCCCGGAAAGCATGCAAATGTGTAGTGCAAGTAGTGTGGATATTACTAAGGAGCATAGATGGTCCGAGTTGACTGGAATTGAATGGAACCTGCAGCCTGACATTCGATGCATTCTATGACCTTGCATTAAAACACCACTAGATTGTAGCCCCCAGCAAGAAGGTTTGCCCTATGTAAGTCAGTTATCATTTCCTTTGCGAGAAGTATGGATACTTCGTACATATATCGAAGCAAATGAGGCATAATATGTTGGTTCTTCCGTTTGACATCCCACATTTCTCAGCTAATGATACACTGGCGAATCATCAGACCACCCCCCTGGATGTCTTCGCAACTTTTGATAGTTGGCAACTTTGAACCTCAATCCCTCTTGCGGGTCAAGACCATCCGCAACCGCCTTTATGTCATGCTTTATCTTAGTGAGATCTTTCTCAGCCAACGCAATCCCATCTACGATAGAGGTATTGACCTCAGGTTGTGGCAAATATCCAAGTATTAGCTTCTCTAACCTATCAGATCTGAATCGTCCATCCTGAAAGAATGTTAGGGTCTTTTCCAACAGGAAGTGTCGATCACGCCATTGCCTCCAACCCCGGTCATCGAATCCGTCCCATTGCACCGTATTTGCGGATTTGGAATCTTGCTGCGTGACTTCCCCATCGATCCAAGCTGCTGTATTGGCGACACATGCTCTGAGAACCTGTTCCAAGAGAGCAACCTGTTCCAAGCGCAACAATCCAGCTCTCCATCTTTGGTTAAGGCAACCATCATGCTTCCCAAGGCCACTGATGATCAACCGACAGTGTAAAGCCAGCATCTTTCTCATACGACTCAGATGCTGGACTTCCGGCTGATCTTTCAGCTCTCCCACACGCGAGTTCCCGTTCAGAGGTAATCGATTAATATTCTGTGAAATAATGTCACGCCAACCTAGACTGGCACCTAGGCTCTTGCAATGAGGGTGGAGGCTTTGAAGGTATGGCAGGAGATCGGTTATGTAAAATAGAAGAAACATTTCGCAAGCCGGCAAGAGTGGATCAGGTATCTCACTCTTCTTTGAACTGAGGCCATTGAGTGTTGTAGCTGCTGACAGTAAGTTTTCGGTCCAATCATCCGAATCAAGTTCGTAAGGGATAATAGTCTCTGGGTTCGAGAAGTATTCCAACACGGCCTTCTGGAATTTTTGAGAAACGCGTGGTTGTTCCCTCCAGGGTTTCTTCCCCATGAAGCACTGATAGGATTCCGAGCGCTCGTCGTAGATGATTATTCGCCTCGAATCCTCGAACTCCTGGGATTTTAAAATCCCACCGACCTCAACCTCAGGCAATGGAAGAAAATCGCTGTTTTGCTTTGAGATGGGGTTGATGTAGTAAATGTGACCTCCTCCTGTTTCCCATTCCTCCCAATCTGAATGTTGAAGTCCTTCTGCTGACCCAAGGTTCGAAATCCAGTGCGGTGCTAATGATGTGGTAAATCTCGTTTCCGGTTGACGTTTCCGACGTTCCATGAAGCCTACCTCATCTTTCTTTGTCCGTACTTCCACAAAGTCGGAGGGAGGAATCATCCATATTGGAAAAGTCTTTCGGCTCCGCCCTCTTGGATCAGAACGTGTCCAAACTCCCGTGGCGTGGTTCACAAAGATCACCTCGCGTGCTTCCGTGAAGAAGTCATACCAATCTGGAGGTAATCCTACTCCAAAGTTAGGACAGTACTGAGAAGTTGAATTTGGGACCTATTGCTCGGATACACGTACCCTCACCAAAGACACTGCGGTCAATTCGAGATTCCCCCAGTACGCTGTCATGAGCAAAACTCGGATTCAAGTCGAATACCAACGAGCTGGCCGATGTTTCAGGAGTGGCAGTTGATGAATTTGCGTGTGATTGTTCAGCATTCGTTATGGATGGTCGTAGTAAAGAAATACCGGACATTGCATAAGCCTTTGGAAATTAGATGGCGCTCAGTGATGTTGATCGCCTTAAGGCAACCTGAAACCTACCGACAGTAACCGATATATTCGTAGGCCGAACAAAACAGAGAATGGGTGACAGTTGACAGTTGCTTTGAACGGAAGTAAACTTCAACTGCAAGAAGCAGCTCCCACAAGTTCTAGAGACCAGTCAGTTTGAATTCATTCATATATCGTCGGTATCTCTTGCATTGCAGTTAAGCAGATCGAATCCGAAGCAGCGTGAAGCTCCAAGGTCAAAGAGGTCAAAATGCTACAGTGAAAGAATTGGAACCTGTCAGGCATGTAAGCGCCATGCACATCCGATATCCCGCACCAACAGTGAACGAAGACGAATATTCCTACCTCGATAAACAGTATCACTTCCAGGAATAGTGCCTTTGGTAAGTGATATCTAGCCGCGAGACTGCGACGCCTTCTTGTTAATTAAGTAATCTCGTGGCAATTGCGCAAGCCAGATCTGCAGACCTAGAGAAGTAATTTGGAGCCAAAAGAGATCATGATCACAACGATGTTCCTCAACGAGTTCAAGACCAAGTAGGTTGGATATAAAACAGAAGGGTATTCATACCTTGCGTAGATGCTTCTTGCCTCGCTGAGAAAAGAGCGGTTCGTTGTGGAGTGTAGTGAAGTAGCGTCTAAGGCAAGTAGAGTTTTGAATTCTCAACCAGAGACGCCACACCAAGATTGTCGCGCCCAATTTGTACGACGCTGACAGTTGCGATGGCAACCCTATCACTGCATGCATGAGAAGGCCGAATTCAACAGGTACAACCGACCCGCTATCATAGAAAACCGCTGCAGAAAGTGTTCATGGAACATTACTAAGCAGCCCTGTCAACTTGAAGTCTTGAGCTGGTGCATAGAGAAGAATCAACTGCACCAGTAGCACACTCCAGCAGTCCCTAAATTACGGAAGGTAAGAAGCGTGGATATATCTTGAAGTATGTAGATCGGACAGAATGAAACTGCTCACGCTCGCAAGCTATAATTCCGTGGCGTCTTTCGATTCTGCCTTTCTGCCGCCGCAAGACGTTCAACAACCTCGACGTTGATATCAGGATCCGAGAGATATCCCACCAGGAGCAGTACCAGCCTCTCCGAACGGAACCGGTTGTCCAGGAAGAACTGCAGAGTACCGCGAATGTCCTCTTGGAGAACGACATAGGGATGCCATGCCCTAGTGCAACACATGTTTGTCCTCCAGCCTCCACCATTCGTATGTCCCAGCCTGTGTTCGCTCGCTTCCTCCACAAATCTCCTGGTGACATCTATTGCCATCTTTATAACCAGCGCAACCAGTCGTACTTGATTGGCCCGTAGCAGTCCTGATGCTTGCCTACGTTCCAAGACCGAAGGTCTGATACCAATGTAGATGTCTTTGAGGATCAGGAAGTAGTTATGCACGAGTGCAGTTTGAAGGTACGACGCATGCTTATCCACCAAACTGCCTTCAGAGACATCCTCTACAAAGTTACGCAAGCTAGGCGCAAGCAAGTTCATATAGAACAGGATATAGTCTTCCAGTGCCAGATGAATAATCCTTGGTAGCTCGGACCACTCCAGTGGGTAGGTGAGCGCCTCACGGAGCGTAGAACCAAGCGGTAAGTCACCGTACGATTCTCGTGCGGATTGGAACGACATGGAAAAAATGGCAGTGTAAGGAGATGGCCAAAACTGCCTTCCAGCGGTGCACTTGGTGACTATGGCAGAACTGGAAGACCAGTAAGCTGACATGAGGATTCCGATGAATGGGTTTTTTGCACTGACAGATGTTGTTAGAGATATTGATCGGTTTTGGAATGAGATGTGGATCTTACAGGGTAATTATTTGATGTTAGAGAACCATACTCTCAGTATGCAACGTCCGCCACTGCAGATAAACTGTCGGAAAATGACACTTCGATTGGAGACAGGCCGGTGTGAGTGATCGTATGCAAGTGTCTCGTGTGCAGTTCGAGTTCCTGTATTCAGGGCAGTGCCTCATTACCCCGCTTGGCTGTGCCACAATATCAGGTTAAGTGTGGCGCCACACCAAGAAGTGATTTGCGTTATTGCTTATGCAGCAGCCACTGTGGCTTATAGCAAATACTTGAAGCGTAGAAATAGGTAACTGCACGGCAGATGTAGCAACACATCAATCTTTCAAGGGTACAGATGGGCCATGGGCATTGTACATGAAATTGCAAGCTATTATCATGAAGTACAGAATCTTGGCCACCTTCTATTCGTAAACTTCCTCGTATCCATCTGCAGTGAATCAGTAATGTAAATCCGATCATGAATTCGGGTTTGTGAATGACTACTCACCAGCTTCATCATGAGATGGCGGAATTTCCGGCCGTAAGGTATGTCGTGACGGTCTGTTATCAGGCCCCCGTCTCGGTGCCAGCTGATACTCCCGCTCAGCAGAGACAAGACCTTCCACCACTTCCATGTTGATGTCGTGAAGCTGACGCAAATATCGTACCAGAAGCACCTCAAGCCTCTCAGATCTGAACCGCGTGTCACGGAAGAAAGCAAAGACGTAATGAAACTGGTCAAGATCATCTTTCAAGACTTGTACCGCATCTTTGACCTCCGTGGAACTCCAGTACCTAAGGCCATTCAAATGCTCGATATGCCTTGGCTTTACTTCCAAAACCCATGCTTTCGCGACACCCATAACCAACCGGAGCACTATCTCTACCAGGTGTGCTTGATTGTCCCGTAGTAGTCCAGCTTCGAACCTGGACTGCAAGTGAACGGCAACCCTAAACCCTTCAGAGGGCGCCACATGGGAGAAAATGTATGTAAGATACACTTGTGATGCCGCCCATAACCATTGCCCAGGTTTTCCCGCCAAAATGTTGCCTTCGTACTCCTCTTGACATTCCTCCTCGGGGCTCGGGCTATGGGGTAAGGACTTGAGCAAGGGTGAAAGCTCAACCATAAAGAGGGTCAGATATTCTTCAGTTACATTCCGGAGCTGGGTAGGGTAACTTCTATCGAAGAACACATCAAGGACAACTTGTAGCGTAATCCAGGATCCGCCTCCCATCTCGTACTCAAGGAGTTCTGGTGTAACTGACTGGTAGAAATTGGTAATTGCAGTTTCGAATGCATCTGAGAATAGAGAAGAAGACGGCCAATCCTCTCGGCCACAAATATACCGGTAGATTTTATACTCGCCATAGGATTCGAGTTCCACTTCTTTATTCTCATGTTCCAATTTCTCCTCAAGGAGTGAGGTAGATTGGTTGATAGAGCTTGAAGCCAGTTCACCGTCGCTGGCGGCAATAGAACTCGCCATAGTTGCAGCTGGAGAGCTAGAGAGGGAATTGTGCAACCGACGCCAGTTTCGACAACAAAGGAATGCCGGACACTGCGTGACCTTGGGGAGGTTATGGAGCTCGTAACAACCTATGGAATTAGTAACTGCGATATAGTCAAGGTAGTGGACCTACCAACAAAGTCGTACAGTCCTTCACGACGACAGTGAATAAAATTTGGAACAAATGGTGCCCCGCTCGAGTTCACAAAACAGCCTGAGCTTCCCGGTGTGGGTGACACAGTCTAGTTACTGCATGGCTTCGACACAAGCCTCAGCCAAGTCGTTGTACGACACTGGCATAAAGCCCTATGTAGCTTCCTTCTTGCAACATGCAATCTCACAGTGGCGGCTGCGTAGGGGCTTCCAACTGTTATAGCTCGGAGCTGGCCGGTGTAGAATGGCGATTTGAAGTCGCAGTGCCGTTCAGACCTAATGGTGCCATATGTCCGAGTCTCATCTCCTTTCCCTCATTGATGCAAAACTCCCACCTGCTGAATCCGACCCTTTGAACACCTCAAGCATCCTGCGGAGTCGTCCGGGTGGGCATTTGTTCGTCGCTTGTTAGCTTGGGCATTGTGATCTTGTGGTCCAGTTTGTCGGTGTCCTGAGGGAGCGGGTAGCTGTTCACATCGATCGCTTGTACCGTCCCGGTGAGCCCGGCCTATGCGCTGTTAACCCTAAACTCCCTGCCGACTCCCTGGTTTCAATTCATTTGTGGACCCAAGGAGGATCGATTCACCTGCTTTCGTGTTCTGATCTTCAATATCCGCCATTTATAACGATCCTCCTCTAGCTCTCGAGCGTCATCAGGTCTTCTCGTCGTAGGGAAAATGAAGTGCCTAGATCTCCACAGGACAGTCGTTTGCGTTTAGGTTTGCTGATGGGTGCAGTTGCAGAGCGGAATCGATATGAGACTGGCTGTTGATGTTGATTGAGACCGTTACGAGTAACGTGTGTGGCCAGCTAGGTTGTGGGGGTTGTTTTGGTTTGGTCAGGATCCGCTCCTCGCCCCAGGCCTTCGTGTCACCCCCGCTTAATCCTTGGCGGTTACACCAACATGAGCCGCAATTTTGAACCTCGAGGATAATCGAGTGGACGAAGAGGACATATGTGGTTCCTGTGAGAATTATAGTATGACTAGACTCAGATAGAATGAAATATTCCAGAACGCAACACGGAATTTGAGTTCAAGAGTTAACTTTTGGAGGAAGTTCAGACCATGTACAGAATCAAGAGTTTGGACCGAGAGGAGCCGCATTTAAGTAACCAAGCGTTTGCACTAGTCTAATTTAGGTGGGAAGCGAACCTCAACACCATCGCGAGATCGCGGATCGAAGTAACGAAACCGAAGTCCCCGGAGAATGATTGACTTTAGTAGTGCCTGAATTTGAAAGCGATAGTTCGGTAAACTCAAATCCGCGCAGTTCGATCCACAAGATACTTACGTACTCATTTCACGGAGATCATATCGCAATAGCCACACATCACTTAACACTGCAAGTTCCAAGTACGAACTCATGTACAGAAAAGCCAGCATCTCGAATCCGCGAACTTAGCTACCAGATTGCATCAACAATGGATGCAAGCTCAGACTTACACTTTCTCAACCTCCCCATCGAGCTCCGGCTCGAGATCTACGACTACTGCTATGCCTTTACCCTCCTCCAGGTCGTCGGCACCTGCTCACAAATACGAAACGAGATTCGGAGCACGTACACACGTATCCTTGACAGGGCACCAGGCCGTCGCAACGACTTGGATATTTATCCCTGGCAAGGGTCTTACGATTGCGTTCGTGGAGATGAAAGATTTCGGAAAGAACGAGAAAGAGACCCTAGAGTTGTGTTTACCATCTATTCCATCAGCTATTTGGAACGGAAAGAGCTGAACTTGTTTGTCAGAAAGCATTCACCCGATAAATATTCCTCAAACTATACCGAGCTCAAGTATCCTGGACAGTACTGGGAATACAAATGGAACGGTGGGAAATGTACTCGCCGCTTCGCATGCAAACTCTGCCTATTGATCCAAGACATAGAAGAGTTCATCAATTATGTACATATATGTAGAACCCGAGTGGTTTTGGTTCTATGGTGCATGCGAACCATGTTTGCGCAGGATGGATGGCGAGAAAACGGCGGAATTGCTGAGAGCTGGAGGTTTTATCGCTAGGCCCACCTGCCACTGGACCCCCTATCCTAACAATGGCGACAACCACAGCGATGGCGACAGCGATAGTGATTAGTCATATTACGAGGAGGAGGCAGAAGAAACCAATATCAACAGCGATTTGGAAGATGCGAATGGGCTCTCACTGGACCAGACGAAGTCGGATGATGTGCATGTTGTAGTTGAAGGATTGGTTCAAGATATAGATGGCGAATGCCTTCCATCGAGTTGCCAAAGCACTGAGGAGGTGGCTGGTAGTGATATTGATGGATTCGTGCACGTTGAAGGCGGTGAACATGAAAAAGATCTTAAGAGGTTGACTTAAGTAGCGCATTACTTTCAGCGATGACTTGATTCGTGCGATTTGTATCTTTTTGCTACAGTCAGTAGGATAAGAGGGGCAAGGTTACGACGGAAGCTAAGGCATATCAGCCAATGCAATGCTATGAACCGAAATAGTGAGTTGTTCAAATTCATCCTCAATGCAAAGAAATAAGGATGAATGAACATTTTCAAATCCGTCGCAGCCCGTCAAAGACTTTCGTTCCCGCCCAGACGACCTGGCACACATACTACATCCTTCAAAAACAAGGAGAAACGCAATTCATAATCTGAAGGCTGATGTACGTTTTGACAACCGGGAAAAGAAAGGACCTTTTTCATTTCCACACTGAGCAAAGGAACATCCGAGCAAGGGATAGCAGCAGACAAAGGAGAAATGAGCGGCAGCTCAATCCATCAGCGCCCAGCTCGTGTCCACCATATATCAGATTCTGCCAGCGGCAGTGCGATGTCGATGAAAATGCCACCATATGTCATTCGAGCGGTCTACTACCACACTTGGGTTGTTTGTTAGGTATTCTTCCTCAGCATACTCCAATCCTTCGACCATATCCATGTTTAGGCCGTCTATCTGTGCTAAATGCTTCAGTATGTCAGAGGAACAACTGTGTATTGAGTGGGGACTATGGACAGCTATATATGGAAAGGAGGGTCCGAAGGGTCCAGGAATGGTCCGGGGCCGGAGAGCTGCAGCCCGAGAGTGGGAGCGTACTTCCGACACTTCCCCTCGCGAACACAATCGGGATCCAGCTCACTAACCAACTATCCTACTGTAGAGAACCCGCACTCAATAGAAGTCAAAAAAAAAAAAATTTGTTGTATATGCTAAGAGGGACTATTCAGTCTTAAAGAGCATAGGGAAACCTCCCAACCCATCTTGTGGGGTGGAGGAGAAACCTACGTCACCTCAGTTTATGTGGGTATGAAGGCCCATTGCTGTACTATGCTGCCAATGCTTTTCCTTTTGTAGTGCCTTGGTCATAATGTCTGCGATCATGGCAGCTGTGTGTAGATATTTTACCTCAAGTACCTCACGATTAACTGCATCTCTAACGAAGTGGTATCGGATTGAGATATGCTTAGTGCGTTCATGAAAGCGAGGTTGTTCCGCTAGTTGAACAGCACCAGTGTTGTCCATGAAGAGTAATTGTGGGGGGACACCAAGCTGATCTTTAATTTCTTCCAAGTGGTCAGGAGCCATATGACCACAATTACGACATGTGATAATAGTGCCTAAGATTGGCTTGAGACGTTTCTTTAAGGCAAGGTCGGCATATAAGCTGCGAACCCAAGCTGCTTCCTTGGTTGCTTCTGAGGCGCCAATGTACTCTGCTTCTACAGTAGAGAAGGCAACAAGTGGTTGTTTCCGTGCTTTCCAGGTAATCGCACCACCAGAAAGTAAGAATACGTATCCAGAAGTTGATTTACGATCATCGATGTCCCCAGCAAAGTCTGAATCAGAGTAGCCAATGGGTGGTTCATCAGAGTTATGGAGGCCGTTATAGGTAATACCAATATCAGGTGTAAATTGCAGATATCTTAGGACATGCTTTGCTGCTGCCTCATGTTGTGCGGTTGGGGATGCATTGTAACGGCTTAATGCAGCGACAGAGAAAGCAATATCTGGTCTTGTACCGAGCATGATCCACATCAGGCTACCAATAATTGACTGGTAGATGCGGATGGACTCTACTGGTAGCACTTCCTCTTGTGACCTTGCTGCGTGGAGAGTGGACGTGGGCAATGGTGTGGAAACACCGTGCGACTGATTCATTTGTATACGCAGTAGTAGGTCTTTGATCCTTTTAGACTGCTTAATCGTAATCCGGCGAAGTTTGCGGTTTCGTATGATTTCTATACCCAGAAACTGCTTAGCTTCCCTTAAATCAGTCATACGGTACTTCTGATGCAGAAGGTACTTGTAGTGACTGATTTGAGCAGATGAGGATGAAAAGAGCAGTAGATCATCAACATAGAGAAGTAACATGACTGGCGGCTGTGTCTCATCTATAGTGATATAGATGTTGAAGTCAAAGTCACTCTTACGGAATCCGAGAGAGAGAAGAAATGATTCAATGTGGTTGTACCACAGGTTGGGAGCTTGCTTAAGACCATAGAGAGCTTTCTTGAGTTTCAGTACATGGGTACCGGCTCTGCCTTTCGGTATAGAGGGGTCTATGAGGTGGTAGCCATCTGGGATTTCAATATAGAAATCAGTATCAATCTCAGGGTTGAGAAAGGCTGTAACTACGTCCATCTGTTGTATATC
This sequence comes from Ascobolus immersus RN42, assembly GCA_003788565.2. NCBI lineage: Eukaryota > Fungi > Ascomycota > Pezizomycetes > Pezizales > Ascobolaceae > Ascobolus > Ascobolus immersus. Next base: position 53,210 of record ML119740.1, on the reverse strand, counting down.
CCAATCATGTCTTGCTGCAAGGGCAAGGAGCATACGTAGGCTGCTGAGTTTCGCTACAGGAGCAAACGTTTCCTCATAGTCAACTCCTTCAACTTGTTCAAAGCCACGAGCAACTAAGCGTGCCTTGTAACGAGGGGTGCCGGTTGAAGAGTCCTTGGTTTTGAAAACCCACTTAGACGTCAGAAAGTTTGAGTTTCGAGGGAGGGTAGATTTCGGTATCAGGGAGTAGGTTCCATTTTCCTCATGAGAGTGTAGCTCTTCCTCGATTCCTTCAAGCCAGTTAGCGGCATGAAGCGGATGATTGACTGCTTTAGAGTATGATTCAGGATCATTAGTCACCATCCCTGGTTCTTGAAGAACTGTGCATGCAGGGTATGCATGAACAAGCCTACGTTTAGCAGGCTGAGGCCGGAGGTTATGGCCGGTGCCACTGCCCCTGTGAGAAGAGGCATCCTGGTTTGCTGAACTGGATTCAGTTGGCAGGGAGTCAGTATGAGATTTAGGGTCGATGTTAGTCCTCAATCTTTTACTGCGTCTTGGTAGTGGCTGTGAAGGAGCGACCTCCACGGAGCCGTTACCAGGTAGTGGCTGAGGAGGAGCGACCTCCACGGAGCCGTTACCGGAGTGATCAGTGGGATTAGTGCCACATGTTTCTTCAAAGTGAAGAGGGTCCCCCTGTGGATCAAGTAGGAGGTCATCTGGAACAGTATTGTTGCCAGACTTGTAGTCCTTCGCAAGCTTCAGCTCAACAAAGTCGACGTCTGATGCTTCAACAAACCGGCGTTTCTCAGGTAAGTAAAAGCGCCAGATTGTTGTTGCACTTCGTATGTATCCTGTGAAGATCGCTTTGATGGCGCGAGGACCGAACTTGCCGAGTTGCTTTTCGGCAGGGATCTTCAGATACGCAAGACAGCCAAAGCGTCGTAAATGGCTAATGGGAGGTGGTTCGCCTTTTGCCTTCTCATAAGGGCTTCTCCCGTCATTTGCACTGGTTGGTGTGCGATTTATGATGTAGACAGCAGTATCTACAGCCTCAGCCCAGAAGGAAGCAGAGAGCTTGCTTTCAAGCATTAGAGCACGAGCCTTACGATTTATCGTTTGGATCATACGCTCGCTGACACCGTTCTTATGTTGGGTATAAGGTGGTGCAGGCTCAAAGGAGATCCCATCCTCTCGAAGAACCTGACGGAAACCATCATTATCATACTCGCCTTTCCCATTATCACATCGAAAGCGAGCGATTTTGTAGCCCTTGCCAGCATATCTCGTCTCAACTTCTTTCTTGAAATCCAAGAACGCCTTAGTGACAGTGGCAGCCTCTTTGTTTGGCAGAAAGCGCAGGAATACTTCTCGAGTGAAGTCGTCTACAAATATGATATAATACTTGTAGTGAGACTGTGAACGTGGGGTAATAGGACCACAAACATCACTGTGGATAAGCTCCAGTGGACGGGTAGCACGCTTTGGTCGTTCCTTGCGCTGGTATTTCGTACGTGCTTTCGCGAGAAGGCAGACTTCACACTTGTGCTGTGAATTACGCACACCTGATGATAGATCATCATTGCGGTAGAGACGAGGACTCAAAACCTTCTTCAGGTCGGGAACATTGAGGTGGGCGAACCTTTGGTGCCATATTGTGAATGGGATAGAGAGCCTAGGTTCGACCCCTCCTGGCACAGTTGGAATATGACCAGATGGTGCTTCAAGGGGAACCTCAGAAGAGACAGTAGAGGAGAATGCGTGTGCACCAAAGGCTGTCGTAGGAGAGGCTGCAAATTCCGGTTTCTGCTTCTCAATTTTCCCATATGCAAAGTGGGTTCGAGTGTGGGGGTTCCGGCGGCCTAGAAAGGTCCATTCCTTGCTGTGCTGGGGTGAGCCAAAAGGCTTGATTTTGCAGGCACGGTTCCTCGCATTGAAGACTACGTCATAGCCGGAAACGTTCAGTGCGTCAACAGATAGAAGGGACGTCTTGAATTCCGGGACGTATAGACAGTCAACCAGCGTTAGGAGCGATCCATCTGAGAGTCTGAGGTGTATGCGGCCAACACCAGTCGCCTCATAGATCTTACCACTGGCAATTGTTACCGGGAGTGGTGGATCTAGCGTTCGGAGATCTGTAAAGTAATCTCTTTCCGGTGTCATATGATAGGAGGCACCGGAGTCAACTATCAGCTTCGTTACTGTTCCAGACGAACCAGTAGTGGAATAGGAGCCAGCTGTCGCACTGGTTGCATAGGCAAGGTTCTGTTGAGGGGAGTTCTCCTTAGGTATGCAATGATAGAATGTCCCAGAATCGAGTTGCGCAAACTTAGCAAGTGAACCGTCATCCAAGAGAGATTCTGGTGCTTGAAGCTGAATACTGCCAACAGGTTGTGCAAGGAAGTCTGTTGGGAGTGGGCAAACTAATGTGGGTTGAGGTGGAGGCAAGTCCTCAGCCTTATCAGTATGCACTAACTGCAGGGTGTCTGTAGGGATAACATCGAGCCTAGACAAAGTATTGACCACGGGTGTTTGTTGTTTTATACTGTTTTTGTAGTATATGGTGTTAAGATGTTTTTGGAGTTTTCTTTTATTGCGTCTCCATCTGTACCCCTTCCATCTTCCATATTGTTTCTGAAGGCCGGCCAGTCATTGGTTTGGAGATCCAATCACATTCGAGAAGTAGTCATCTTGAACTTCTGTAATGCGAGGATGAACGGTCGAAGAGTTGCCTTGGATGGAAGTAGAGGTAGCTGTATCCTTGCTCTCTTTTCGTTTTTCAAGGTACTTCTTGCGATCCCTCTGCTTGTTCTTGCAATCCTTTTCTTCATGTCCACGATATTCGCAATAGATGCATAAGATGACGGTAGTTCCAGACTTCTGCTTCTTTTTCTTTTTATTACAGTCCTGTTCCCAATGGCCTTTGTTGTTGCAAAAGTTACAACGTCCCTTCTTGTAGCTGCCTCCCTTTCTTTTCAGATTCTTTGGGGCTTGAGCACTGAATGCAGAGATGGTCTCCTTTATGGCAGGAGTAGTAGAGTTTCCCCCAAGAGTTTGCTTTCGCATCTTTTCCTGCGATTCAAATGCCAGCAGTTCTCCTTGCACTCTTTGTAACGTTTGTTGCATAGATGGCAGATGTGTGATCATTGTAACCGTAGTATGATACCATTCTGGGAGAGTAGTGAGGAGTTTTGAGAGCAACTTGCGATCAGTAATCTCGTCTTCTGTATCAACCAACTGGGCCTGAAAGCCACGGAGTTTGGCTAAGTACTCAGTAGTAGTCTTGAATTCTGCGGTCATTCTCTGCTCAGTGAATTCCCCAAGAACTTGCAACCGATTACGAAAAGAATGAGCAGTGCTGAAGTGTCTCTCAAGTGTTTCCCATATGTCAACAGGGTCATAGTTTTCAACGATGAGGGAACTGGCAGTCGGACCATAGGTACTGTGGAGTAAGGAGGCTGCCTGCTCGCTACGGGAGTCAAAGTCCCGTTGCTGGATATAGTGCCTGGCAGGAGGACGTTCCTCATCGCCAAGAGTGAGCTGACGAGCATTGATAGACATAAGGCCAATGATGACTGCCCTCTTCCAGATATGGTAATTGCCTGCTTCCAACTTTGGAATTGCGGATGCCTTGACACGTCCTCCAAGCTGAAGAGACATTGCTCGTACACGGATGAGGAGTAGTAGATGAAGAGCAAAAAGGGTGAAGGTAGCAAGAGCTAGGAAGCCCATAAGTTAAAAAAAAAGGGATAAGTACTGGCCCTATGAAACACTACTGCCAAAGGCAGTGTCGAGTCGTGTCCCACAGGTCAATACTGACCAAAAAAAAAAAGGAAATAAGTGAATGCCGCGTGAGCAGCGGACGGGGAGCAAAAGCCGAATAGAGACCGAATGCCGAGAGCGAAAGAGAGCTGGCGGACAGGCCGAGCGCCGACAGTGAGAGAGCTTCAAGGGGAACGGGCAGAGGAACAGACGGGCAGAGCTCGAGAGCGAGCGCGCGAGAGCTTCAAGAACGAAGACCGAACGCCGAGAGAAGGGCGTGAAGAGCTCAAGAGCGAGGGCTCAAGAGCGAAGAGCAAACGCCGAGAGACGGGCGTGGGGTGAAGGCGAACGGTGGTTCAAGCCTTGATGGGAGCCGAGTGAGACGGGGAGTTGGGGTTGGGTACGGCTTGACGTGATGCGCACGTCGAGGGACTTGCCGTTCGCCGAGAGGAGGAGGAGTTTGTTTGATATAGCACTTGGGTAGGTGCCCGGGCTCATAACCTGTCAGAGGAACAACTGTGTATTGAGTGGGGACTATGGACAGCTATATATGGAAAGGAGGGTCCGAAGGGTCCGGGAATGGTCCGGGGCCGGAGAGCTGCAGCCCGAGAGTGGGAGCGTACTTCCGACACAGTAGAAACAACTCCAGCCTCTCAGACCTAAACCGGTCATTAACGACGAAGTTAAAGAGAGAGCGTACTTGATTCAACTCTTCCCCAAATGACGCTATGGCGTAGTCAACTACTTCCTCTTTGGAAGGCCCGTTCCCATTCCCATGTTTCCGTAAACATACAATCCACTTTCCTGCAATGTCTATGACAAGCCTAAGCACCATCTTCACTAGCAGCACCTGGTTATCTCGTAATAATCCCGCTTTAAGTCGTCTCTCTAGACTCCTGAACTCCACTTTTCCTTTCGTCGAGGTATGGTTGATCTTCGTAAATGTAGACCAAGTACAGCTTCGAAATCACCCCAAACCTGCGATAGGGATTGATATGACGCGGATGGGCATTTCGGCATGGCGGGATGATGCCATAGTGACTGAAACTCAAGTACGAATCCAATTCATCAGGGGCTACTGAATGTTTGGAATACGAAGCGAGAACCGGTGATAGTTCCATCATATAGACCAAGAGAAACTCTTCTGCAATTTGTCGAAATAGATCGGGGTAGGTTTTGCTGAACAAGGATTGAAGGACAACCGGGAGAGTGTGGAACTTGGGAAGTGCCGTGTCCCTGTCTCTATCACGCTGGATGATGTGTTGGCAGGCATTTCGTGGAAGTGTGCTGTAGTAGGTATTGACGGTTGACCGAAAAGTATCAGAGAAGGGCGAGAACGCTGGCCAGCTTGCTCTTCCGTGGAGGGCAGCGTCGATAATCTCTGCACAGAACCGAGATGCTGTGCCCGAATCAGGGGAAGTATAGGCACTGTATACATGTAACCACAGCTGCAACGACTTGAGCCAGCAGAATCACCGCAGTGGGTGCATTTTGCATTGCCGGATTCATCTAAAACGAATATGAGCAGATGTCCAATATATGCGAGCTCAAACTGACTACCTTCTGAACCAGGTCCTGATACCATATCGGTAATTCGAGATCTGACAGTGGTGCCGGTGACGGTATCCATATTCAATATCCTTTCGATAGGCAGAATACTACCGGGTCTTTTGAGATAACTTCGAGGGTCTTTCTACGGGCGGCCTTGATTCCTTCGCAATGTGTGAGTCAGATGCACAGCGCAGCTGTGCACAGTTTCGAGCGGGTAGGTGTACATACGACGTACTGCCAGTCTAGCCGGATCGTTAAGACACAATAGCGCGTTGAACACGACAAGTAGCTAATCGAAGCTTGAGCGGAGATCTCTCGATGAACTAGAGATGCTGGAGATGATATCGATTATTTTCTTGAGTTGTTCTGTTGAGCCTTGCTCGAAAGACTGATGTGTGGTTGTCGTGCGATTGCGCCGACCCCGCTCGAAGGCTGAAGGAGGGTTTCAGACGAAGTATACGCAAGGCAGCCTTGCGCAACGCTTCAGCCTCAACACCATCGCAAGATTTAAATCGATTTCGATACAAGATTCGAGATGATTGGCCCAGAATGCTTCGAACTACCTGGTAACTAGGAGATGGTGTCGCCAAACTTAACAAAGGTGCCAAAACATTGCCGACAAGATGAGAGGCTTCAAACTCCGCTACTTTGTGCTTACATGATGCACCCTGCGCCAGTGAGCTTGTTATCGGAGATACAGACTTCGAACCGCACCCAGTTGTAGCACCGAACTTTCACCTTCCACCCATACAACAGCACAAGAATAATCAGTGCGATAATGAGTCCACATCTGCAGTTCCTCAACCTCCCAGCAGAGATGCGCCTCGAGATCTACGAGTGCTGCTCTCCATTAACCCTTCTCCAGCTACTTGGCACTTGCGCAAAAATTCGCATGGAGATCGAGGGTCAAATTTGCACGGTCAGGAAACGGTATGGTATCTGTATCGCCGATGCGGTAGGCCCAATATCAGAATCCCTCTCAACATCATAAGGGTGCACCGTGCTATAGAACGGGGCGAGGCAGACCTATTTGTCGCCAGATACTGTCCGTATCCAGATGAGGTGAACCAGGTCCCTTGGTCGAAAGCCTATCCTGGCAACAAGCGGCGCTTCCTGTGTAAGCGCTGTCTTGAAGTCCAAGTAAGGGACCAGTTTTGGAGCTTGGAGCTGCGAAAACTGTATTTTGGGGCTTGCAAGAGTTGCCTCAGGCGTATGGGTTCTTATGATGCTTTAGAATTTCCCAAAGATGCCGGTTTTATCAGCGTGAATTGATATTCCGTGGAGGCGGGTCGGCGCTTTGAAGTCGCTCGTGCTGCATACTTTGCGAAAACAAGTCTGCGCTAGATCAGGCCCATCTTTGGCTCGCTTATAAGCTTATCGTTATGACATGGGCGAGGAAATCAATGATCATGATGAAGAAGTACTTTAGCGATAATGAGAACTGGGATGCTGAAAATGAATCAGACATTTAGAAGTACTTCTTATTCTTGGAGCCATGAAGACGGGACGTCTAGGCTTAACTACTTCTATCTAGGAAAGGTATCGCAAAGAGAAGCAATACAATCTGAAAACAAAATGCACCGCCCTAGGAGTAAAGATGGCACGTTCGTACTCAAGACCCTCGTGAGATTCTCACAGAGAAGAGTGCACTTCTCATGCAAGAAAGTACCAAAACAATTTGTACAACGCATTACTAATCTGCTCCAATCGGGTCCGTTTCCTCGTATGACACTGACAGTGGATGATCTCCCAAGAAAAGCACTGTCTGATATAGCCTCGACCCATTGCCTGCGGAGGTTGTCGATGAAAGATCGTCCTCCTCCAGGTCCTTGAGTAGCTATACCACCAGCCTCTCTGAGCGAAACCTATCGCGGCAAAGGAATCTCACAAGGATTCCCGCCTCAGCAAGCGCAATCTGAGCGAGGAGCAGCGTCTCGGTGTAACCAAAGTCTTCGGTAGCACTCTCCCTTACGCTCTTAAGCAAGCCGATCCATTCTCCCATCAGCTTGAGCGTATTCTGTAGGACGACCTCGGCCAACCGTGTCAGACGGGGCCGTAACTTCCCAGCTCGTTGTCGTCTCCGTAATCGTCGCAATTGCGCAATCCAGGGTCCTCGGTGATGATTTGGCAAAAAAAATAGTTGTAATGTTCCGTTCAGTTGTCTCCATCCATCATCCCTACTTGTTTGCAACCGAATAATCGTTTTGAGAAAAACGGAAAGAAGACGTGGATGTAAAATAGGAGCAGCGTGTTATTGCGTCTTTCTTTCTGGGTTCATTCAGGTGTCGATCAGGGCCCAAACTCGTGAAGTATAGTCGAGCTGATGTTTGCAAGGCGGGCAAAAAGAACTGGTGTTCCGGCCAGGACGTTTTCCTGTCAGGTACGCCCAGACGGTGCTGTAGTAGAGGGTCCTTTCTTGCTTGAACTGACTGATGAGGGCCTCGTCATCTGTCCAGTGATCGAGAAGCTGCTCTTCGTCCATGGTGATGCCATCGTCGTCGCTCTCCTGAGATGGTTCGGCTGTTCTGTTGTCCCTTTGCTTGGCTTTTCCCTTCGCCGCTTCGATGAGACTGTCCAGAGAGCACTGAGTTTGGCTGGCGACTTCCTTTTGGTACGTGGTGGATCGGAGTTGTTGTAGCTGGAGGATGAGCTGCTTCTTGTCTTCCAGAGGCAGGAGTCGGCGATTCGCTGGAAGTGGGAGGTCCTTCGTTGAGAGCTGAGGCTGGTCTGTGTTGGCACTGTGGAGCCGTCGTTCAGATGACGAGATATACCTTCAACATAACAGACCAGCTTCAGAGGAATGTTAAACTTGGGAGCAAGGATCGTCGAGAACGCGGTTTCAACCCCGCATTCCCGACAGCTTGGTTTCAGGAAAGTTTGTACAGAACATTCCTTCTCAGCCCTATCGTACAACATGAGGAAAAAGCAAAACCCCAGGCATCAGAATCACTGAATGCACACCTGGAATTCCCGAACTATAACCTGAAGCTCATACAGCATTCTTGTCCATGAGACCTAATAGAGGCAGGCTTCCTATATGTCATGCCCATATATTTCCTTAGCGGCAAGACGACAGGTAGGGTGTGGAGAAGGCCTGGCGGAGATGAACATCACCAGACCAGGCCACCGGTGCACGAACACCACCAGCATTTCCCACATCGTCCTGATTTGGTCGGGGTGGAAACGTCATGTTGCCTCTTCCGTATATTGAATAGCATCTCTTGGACATCAGCCACTTCCTCTGGGGCATTTGAGCCCTGCAAGAGACTGGTATGACGCCACAGGATAGCCTGTCTCTGACGGCATTCCAAGCCGAGACAACCAGATCCGGCTCGCTGAGCCTGCCTCCTTCCTCTTCAGCAATCCAGCAGATCTGGAGTACATTGCCTGCTTCTTTCCTCAACAGCAAGCTGCGCATATGAGGCGAAAGTGAATCAGGCAGGCCACTTTCCTTCACAACCATGACTGTCGTCAGCAACTCCTCAGACCACCCAACGATATCCCACAACCTTTTCTTCTTTTCTTTTCTTTCTCACCCCAAAGATTCCTCAAACAACACCAAAGCCGCAACGCTCGCCAACCCCACGATGATAAAGGGGCTCATGCTGATTTACTCCTCGCTCTACATTCTCGTTGTCACCACGATCTTCCTCCTCCTTTCCTTCCACCTCCTCGCAACCACCGCCAATGCCTTGCTGGCAAGGCTCAGGCGTGCGTGGTTGTAGAGGAGGATTGGACCCTTGAAGGTATGTGTTCTTGTCGTTCTTCTCAATCCACTTCCAGGCCTCGTAGTTTGGTCTCGCAGTCCTCCGTTTCCTTTGCCCATCAAGATCGTCAAGCACTGCTGAGGCCTCTCTGTGGAGTTATTGGCTCTTCTGTCGGACTCAAAGAAACTTCTTTCCTTCCTGTTTTCCTACTCCCAATGCCTTCACACAACCCAGTCGCCTTGAGACACCTGTCGGTTTCCTCTTCTGCCCTTCCTCACATCTTTCTTTCACCAATTCTCCAAATCACTCCTCTCTATTCGCAAGATGGCTGACAGCAAACACAGCAAAGTCTTCGCCATACCTCCTATCCCCAATAAAACAACCCTCTCTCGCCGCAGCTTGTCTGCAAGGCTTGAGAGGGCAAAAAGCACAAAAAAAGTCGAAAACGAAAAATAAAACAAAAAGAAGATTTGGTCGAGGTAAGTCTGCTCTCCATTCTTTTGTTCTGAGCTGGAGCATCGCTAACCTGAACGCAGATGTGATCCGGCACAAAGCAAAACGACCGTGACCGGTCCGGGATCCGCCAACAAGCTCGACTTCTGCCTTCTTCGTCTTGTCGCTCAAAGGATTCTGCCTGTTTTGGGTTGCAGCTCTGAATAGTGTGCTTAGGCTCTTTGGTATGTTTGTCTGCCCATGTCGTTATTGATGAAGGCATTCATGAAGCTGACTCTGGAGTAGCAATCCAGGCCCTGATCGCAGGCTCCAAGAATTGGTCTCCGTTCAGGATAAGTGCTCTTGACGAGTAGGAAACGAGACTCTTGCCCACTTCACGAGAGTGAGAGGGTTCAATGGAGGTACTATTCGTGCCTTGTTCTAGGAGAGCACTGAGTGTCATCATGATCTTTGTGGGACTTTACTCCCTTTTCGGTAGGCGTCTTGGCTTCCGATCTGTTAAAGAGCTTGGTCGATACCAGTGTTGCTCCTGTCAAGGTTGAGGAAAAGGCAAGCCATTGCTTCATACTGTCGGAAAGCGTTTACTGACTTCTGTTTCTAGGTCAAGTCCAGCTGGCTCCTAAGAAGCCTCGTCGCAGGCAACAAAATCGGCAACGAGAGAAGAAAAGTTGCTGATCCCATCAGCATTGACAAGACCCGTCTTTGGGGCAAGGATGTCGGACACGAGTGTGGGTTGGTTCCTACCATCGACCTACAGGTTGATAGAGCCTTGATGGGCAGCACACCGTAGCACCTCGAGTGCAAGCTTCTCCTTTCTAGAAGCCAGGGTTAAAGGAGGATATCCGAGGTGGCCTCCGAACCGCCTTCACAAGTTCAAGATCGTGGGTGCCAATGACGCAGCACCGGAACGGGTCATCTCGCTGGTATTGTTCGATGGAACTCTCGGATACCGTCTCTTCGTAGTGAAGTATGGTGTCATGTTCGACCGTGGAGCTCGGTGGAAGGTTGTCCCACCTTGGATCTTCATTTCTTCGGTTTCGATATTTGGACCGTGAAGGTCCTAGGTGACATTTGGGTGTTGTTGCTGGGCATTAAAGAGCCTGCCTGTGTGCAGATCCTACAAACCTAACGAGAGTGTCTAGAGCAAGGTAGATGCTAGAAAGCTCAGCCATCTGTTTGAGGTTAGTGCCCTGTTTCTTTCTCGTCCGCATCTGAGAGCTTTACTAACCATTTCACAGGAAAGGGATAACGAACAGACTGTTTTCGGGTCCGAGTATCGACATCCTTCTCTAAGAACAAGACGAAAGATGGCGGCTCTTCTTAAGGTCAACCTCACATGAGAAAGGCCAATTAGCCAACTGGCGGTTTCTCTCATGGTGCGAAGAGTCACGGTGAATGGTTACTGGGATGGCGCTTTGAGACCTAGGTCGGTCATTGGTCTGAAGCAGAGGTTAGCATCCCACTTGCAAAGTCTTGTTTACTCTAACGTGTGGTAGAATTAGGAACATCCATGGTTTTGGTCAGCATTCAGGTTCCGTTTCCAGATTGTGAAGCCGGAGCACACCCGTCATTTCTTGTCCATGTGGTGCTCCGGTCAAAGGGTCACAAGGCATTGCTTCCTGGTGCATCCCGACATGAACTGTGGATTATCGGCGGTATCAGCATGAGACGTTCATTGACGAAGTGTTCACTGTTAAAGGTTAGTTTCTGTCCAACTCATCATGCTGTACCTTAACTGACCTTTCACAGCCTTAGTCGCCCGTATTCACATTGGTTGCTGCCTGCCGTCTGCGCAGCTGCTACTGGTGTCGCGATCCGGTCTGGGCGAGAACTTGAATTCATCCCTAATTTAGGGCTTCTGACAAGCCCAACAAGAAGTATGGGGCCGGCGTGGTTGATACCCTTCATCTTTGATACTGCGGGTTCGGCGGAGATAGCTGTACTCGTTTAGACGTGGGCCATTGCTGGAATAGACTTTGTTGTTTGAGGTTCCGAGAAGTAGCAAGTTCTAGTATCCAATGTCGATCGCTTGGACATTTGTCGTTTGTCGTGCTGATTGCTCAAATGGCAAGCCTTTGTCCGTGGGTGAGATGCTTTGTCCTGTTACGTATCCAATCCTGGTGCGAACGAAGGCTCGAGCAGCTCGTTGGTTGTTGTTCCCCACATTGATTGTGACATGCCGTTGTCGTAAAAGACGGGGCTTTTGCGCTCCGCGAGTCCAGTCTTTGCAGACTGAGAATGAGGCTACCGTTGTCGAGGTTGAGGACACATTGTTCACTTCGGCTTGCGGCAGGGTGCTGGTTCCCGGCACGGGCCGTGACGACTACAGGCCGAGCAAGACTGTTGTCTTTCCCAACAATTTACAACATTTATATCAGTTCTTTTACCTACAGATTCCCTACTAGTGATTATTTCAGTTCATATCAGTATATCAGTATCTCAAAATCATCCTTTGCCTGCTCATTGTATCAAATTCCCTTTTCTAAATACTTTCCAGTGCTTTTGCAATTGCAAGGTTGCTGTGTTGAAGCTTGAAGAAACAGAATAATTTCCTCGGCCCCATGATATCATTCTCCGTGCCCCACAACTCGACGACGTCGGCTTGTATCGGCCATCAAAAATAACAGTTCACCAACGATTGATCACATTCATTCGAGAAACAAAGAACTGCAAAGGCAACTTTGCCTTCGCAAATTAAAACCTCCAACTCTTGTACTTCTTATTCATCAATGCTAATCGAAACTCAGATCTCTCCAATAACAATTCGGGCTGTCACCGCAGTACAATTCCAGCGACAAGACAACATGATCATTGCATAGCTAGCTCCAGCGCACGTCCAATCTCCACAACCTCAACCTTGATGCTCCTCATCAAGCGGTTTCGGAATACCACACATAGCCCATGGATCCTTAATCCACTCCAAGCAGTTCCAACGCTGGCAGCTACATCCAGCATCATGATCAGCACCCCATAACTTTATATCCTCTACCGAGATGGTTCACTTACATTTGAATTACTCCGAACCATGTTGGGGAGCAGAATCCGAAATAATCTAGATTGCTGCACATCTGGTCGGGATCAGTGCAATCGGGATTGATGCTTGTATCATTATCAGGCTCAGGCTGCAAGGGTGCGGCTAGGACGGTGATGGCGAGGAGTGGGAGGAGGAGGGTAAACTTCATGTCGCTGGTGATGGAGTTTGGTCGGGCTTGTCGAGGGATCAAGTTGCTGATGGGTCTTGAGAAGATGGTTTACTGATGCGTGTGTTGAGCGCCCCGAGGGATGGCTTTATATTCTCACGATGAGGATGTATATAGGCGGATGAAGTGTGGGGTTGGCAGTGACAGCTTTACTGGCATGTTGACAGGCGGAGAATACGCGCCTTGACGGGATGCACAGATCAGAAGCAAGGGGAAAAGACGGTGAGATGCCTTATCACCCTTACACACCCGCTAACATAGGCTTATCCATACTTCACAGCTAGTTTATCTGCCAATAAGGTCACGGCTTGGAGATGAGGTTCAAAAGCTCGTCGCAATGAACCAGACGAGATGGAGCGAAGAAAAAGTAACAGTGGCTAACATGCATGATGGAACGGGCGGATGAGCACATAAACCCTTGTGGAAGCGAGGAGAGAGAACCAGGTAAACATTTCGGCTTGGTACATAATACCCCTTGCTCAGGCGGTAGCTAACTTCATTATAGTTCATCCGGAGGAAGTAAGGAAATAGACAACTACTATCTTCGAAGGCTCCGTCTCGATTCCGATTCCCATTCTTGGACAAGCATCTACCTGCATGTTACTGCCCACAAACGGCTCCCTCTACGCATCCTTCCGCATCCAACCCGTTTGATCAACATCCGCAATCAACCCATCAACAAAGGCCGCCTCAAAAAACTAAACCTCAACAGAAGTAGGCTCGAAACAATGGGCGGTCGGATCCCTAACCCAGTTGATACAGCCACTCTTCATACACCTACAAACCCATCAGCCTTGTCAACTTCAACACCCCAACACCACATCGCACTCGTCATCACACATCATGAACAAATAGAAACAACTTGAAAGGGTAGCACGGATACCCACAAATTAATCTCCCTCAACCATTTCGGCGAGCACTCCTCATACCGTCCATACCGATGGCACGGATGTCTCGGGTCCTCGCAAGGCGGAAGCATCACCGGCGACGCGACGACGGCAGCGATGATGAAGGTAAGGGCAAGCGGGATAGTCGACAGGGTGGGGAACTTCATTTGGAAGGTGGACAGTGCAGTTTCGATGGACGGTTGACGGAAGCCTGATGGAAGTTGGGGGTTAAGGGTATGGGGAAGGCTTAGGAGGGGATCTTATACATGATGATGGCGGCAACGGGAGTTGGGAATGGCATGTGGGCTGCTTACCGATACGAGCTGATATGTAGGCTCCCGCGAGTGGATGGGGAGAGGTTTGGTTTGACAGGTGCTGACACGTTTGTGGCATCTGTGCTATTGGAGAAGAAAGCGAGGAGATTTGGGGGTTCACAGGATGCACACAGGAACACTTGCACATCATTATCAACAACGGCTCTTTCGCTCGTACCAAAGTTTTATCATTGAGTTACACAAAGCCACTACTGTGAACCTCCACCCTTCAACGTTCAACTAGATCAACAATAGGGTCATTCGATGAGGTTCGCCTAACTCCACACATATAGTCAGCTTTAGGTCAAACAAAGCAAAGAGGTATCATATTAACTCACCATCACGAATCTCCCCTAAGGTGGGCACCGCCAGATTGGACACTTTGGCCTCCCTGGATCTGATGCAGTCGGTGGTCTAGCCCATTCAACCTGAGGCCGAGGGAATGGAATTGCCGTGGCGAGGGCAGCGAAGGAAAGAAGTGCAGCGATAAGAAGGTTGGAGTTCATGATTGGCGTTGTGATGAGCGGAATGGGAAGATTTGGTAGCTTGAGTGGAGAAGCTGGTGATGGTGGGCTGAAAGAAGTCAATTGCTTAAGGTTTGGTGAGGTCTGGATCGATTGGTGATGGGAAGAGAAGGTTGGCTAGGCGCCCGGATGGGGGTTTTATAGATGCTCGCTAAGGCGATATCAGTTATAACAGGTTGCTCTATGAGATGATGGAAGGGTTGGATCGATGGTACTGTGATGCGGCATCGTCCCTTGCGTGCGGGAAGCTCAACCATGGAACGAGTCCTGATTGCCTCGACTACCTCCCGTCACGGATATCGGAACGGTAGCGAACGGTTGTCTTGGGCCAATATGAACCGAGTCCAGCGGTTTCTTACAGGGAGAAGAGCTTCCCCACAAAACCTTCCGAGCCGTTGGGATTGAGTATTGGTCCCTTACATAGCGACGCTCGAAGTGGGGGTTGCCTGTACATGTCGAAGTATGGAGAATAAGGAAGGAGGTATCAGTCGACGGCAGCTTCTTTGGATTCATCTCTTTCACTCGTGATAGTAAGTTAAGTACTTAACATGATGTGTACACTTTCCTAAATTTTGAAGTTCTCAAGAATCGAATAGCAATTTCTTTGGCTTCAGAAGCGCTGTCTGAAACAAGAATCATTTAACAGCCTGAGTTGAGTTTGGAATGATGCATTCTATGAATGGCGAATACTACTCCGTTTGGGACTTATTCAGAAGCTGACTTCCATTAGATATCTCTGACCCAGGTCGTGCTTAGTTTCCAGAATCGAGGTCGCCAGTTCTGGAAAGAGCCATTGGTGGTTTCTAAAGCAGCATGCCCTAAGTGCTTGCAGTACGATGAACTGTCTCGCCGCTGGTACGCATCTGCAAGAGGGTTCTTGGCGTGTGAAAAGGAGTCCTGCCTCGATGAAGTAAACCGCAACAACCTCGCAATCACTCTGAGAGGAGTCATGGCAGGTCGTCGCAAATTTTGAAGTCCATCTTTTATCGCGATTTGACCGGTGCTGAAACGGTTCTTCGCAGTGGATTCATGATAATGTGATCTGTTGCCAAGACCTTGCCTCTCCTTCCTCAAACAAAGACTCCCACAACCACCAAATTCTCCCAACTTTCAAAGACGGGAACTCCGCAAAAAACCAGCAACACCAAAGAATCACCAAACTTCAAATTCCGCACGGCTTCGGCAGCAACCCGCCAATCGCCAGTCCTGCTCCGTCGACGACCTACAATGTCCTCCTCGAAGAGTCAGTTGCCAGTCGTTCTCACCAAACCGCCAGGTCCAGAAAGCAGGATTCTGTCCATCAACACGATTTTTGAAGAAAGAAGTATCTTGCAAACCCAAAAGCGCAAACCGGAACAGACTGTTGAGGATGTCTTCGAAGCTTATGTCACACATATTGCCAAAGTCTATTCTTTCAAGGATGATTGGCTCAAGAAGGACCAAGTTGTCGGGATAATACTTTTGGGAGGGACAGCGGTAAGGCAAGGCAAGTTCTCCACAATCCAGTCCCCAAACTGCCCATCTTTTTGTACGCCCCTAACCGACTCCAGACATAAGAGCGGTAGCAATGACAGAAACAATTATGGACCTCAAAAAGGAAAGCTCAAAGTACCTTCATCTTCGCATCGATGTCGCAGATTTCGGCGCTGATCCATTCCAATCCGCTCTTAAGGAAACGCCCGAGCCGGTGGTCAGCAAGCAGAAAACTAGTGGGGGATTGCCAGATGGATCCGTCATCGTCACAGTCCATCTCTTTGAGGAGGCATTTATGTCCAGCACCAGCTACGAGGACAGCAATTTTCGTCTAAAGCAGATGACAGCGAAGAAGGAGAGCGAGTGGCGTAAGGCGGCATTGTTGGAGATAGGAAAGAACTTCATTATCGACGGCAAAAACATCACCGGAGCACTAACTATCACCACCACGGAGGAGGACACGATCTCGCCCCTATACATAAAGGATGAAGACACGGGTGATGCCTACGAGGTGTTGCATATTATCGTTCCGAAGAAACTTGGCGAGACAAACGGGAGGCCTACGCCTCTGAAAGATGCTCGTCTAGGGTGGGCTCAGAGGGTTACCGCAGCTGCTACTGAGATGGAGAGAAAGAGAAAGGCCAAGGCAGAAAGTAAGTGCTTTCCGCCAGTTTCCTTACTGAATTGAGTCAATTTGCTAACCACATTGGGTTTTAGGAGACAGAAGAGCCGCCGAGAATGCCCAGGCGAAGCGTGAGCAACAGGAGCGGGAACAGAAGGCAAAGGAAGATGCGGAGACCCGAAGAAAGATCAAGGCCGAGCAGGACAGAGAGAAAGTAAGAAAAGAAGGTCTGGCAAGGACAAAACGAGATGAGGACGCACTCGCCGAGTTACAGAGAAAGCGGGCTGAACAAGATCTCAAGGAGAAAGCCACCGAACCAGCCAAGCCCATCCCTGATGCCGAGGAGAAGGCTGCCGCTGAGGCTGCTGCTGCGAAGGAGGGTTCGTTCCAAACTGTTGGGAGTAAGGGCAAGATCGACAAGCCTCCGGTCGCTTCAGCACCTCCCTTCCTCAAGCGAACGTTTGAGCGGACGCCGTTGGTTTCCAGCTCGGTTGCCCCCTCATCTCCAACCTCTCCCGCCCAAGGTATTCCCACAGATCCCAGCCTGGCTGCTATAATAGCAGAGCTTCAGAACGCCGCTGCAGAAGGCGGCAGAACTGCAGAAGTTGCAAATATGTTCTCAAGTTACCTCGTCCGTATGGAGCAGCGTATGCAGCAGATGGAGGCGAAGGCCGATAAGCATGACGAAAAGCTCGATAAGCATGACGAAAAGCTCGATAAGCATGATGCGAAACTCAGAGTGATGGAAGGCGACCTTTCGGAGTTTGTGACAGTGGGAAAACGGTTTGACTCGGTTGAGGATCGGTTGGATGAGGTAAGCTTTACGTCTTATTTGCTACCCACGGTGTTACCAATGTCTAACTATTGCTAGTTTATGTCGGATCATCATACGATATTGAACCGTCATGCCATCACTTTATCCTCGGACATTCTTGCTAGAGATGTCTCCTACAAGAACTTCTCCGAGCTCAAGCGCGCAAAGGGTGGCCCAGAAGAAGCTGCTAAATTCCTTCGAGAAGAGTTCTCTACGTTGAAGTCAATTGAGGAGCTCCCGGGTGGTTTCAAATTGAAATACATGAATCGCCACAGCTTCATCAAGTTCGTCTGCGAGTCCAATCCGGTACGCAAGGCAGGTAACCACATTGCCCACGGCGGCACCAAAGACGAAGTGTTGGCGAGCATCGCCAGCATTAAAGTTACAGAAGAGGACGCTAGCCAGCAATCCATCAAGCTCAAACTGACCGATGCCGCTGAATTCATCGATGCTCGTACCGCTGGAACTTTCACGCTTCCCGATGAGTTCACGAAGCTGGTGCCGGAGGATACGGAGAGGAAGAATGTGGTGGAGGCGGAGGTCAAGAACAAGGTTAGAGGAGAGGTCAAGGCAGAGATTAAAGTGGTGATCAAGAAGGAGGAAAAGGAGAAGATCAATGAGGGCGAGGAGGGAGTCAAGGAGGTGACGGAGACCAAAGACGAGTAGCTTGTGGTCCCGGGATTGGTGGCAAAGGGAGAAATTCGAAAAGTGTGAGGTGGTTTATGCGATGCGGCATGGTCGGGAGAGGAGGGAAAGAGCTGTTGGTGTGCTGCATTTTTACTAGGTCGGCAGTGCAAGATTCTCGTGGACAAGGAGTTAATGTTGCGGAACTTAAGGGTACGGGCTTTTTTCGGTTGCAACCTTTTAGAAGGACTAGTTTTAGGGTTGGTACGGCAAGGGATGGATGGAAGTGGGGAGATGGCCGCCTCCCTTGAGTGTCTGAACCCTCCTTCGGGAGATGGCCGCACTCAAGGGAGGTTTCGAACCCTCCCCGGGTTAAAATGCTATGCCTGTCTTAAATTCTCCGTCTGTCCTGCTCGTTGAATGTTGCCAGAAACTTCGCCACAACAATTGGACTCCAGATTCAGATGCGCGTGACAATCACTGGCATTAATCGACTCTGGTGTCCCATCATGGCGCCAACTGATACCGCTCCAAAGCCGGCTCAGCCAGAAGGTAGAGAAAGTAGCCCGCCTTACAACCGTTTGCCAAGACAACATGTGACGCTGCATTGACCTCATTGCTCAAACAAAGACATCGCCGTCTCTCACCGTCTCGAAACATTCAGACAAGAACATTCCACATTCACACCGATCACGGCTCCGTACATCTTTGGGGCTTCATACCACCTCTTTCAACCGCATTCAACAAGAAGCCAAGTCGACCGCATTCTCATCAATTGGTTCAGCCTCGCGATCGCCTCGATGCCTTGATTGCAGCATGTCGCCTTGCTCCGAGCCAACCACCGTGTCCCGAGGTCATAGCACCAATCACCGAGAGCCTGCCTCCAGGTTAAAGACGACAAAGAATTCTACCGATATAAATCAAGATGCGCTTTGCTGCAACATCAGAACCGCAGAGAGGGCTTTCAGGTTCAGGGATGCCTTTGTGAGCTTGTCAGGTTTGATTCCGCGCGAAGTGTATTAGCTCAAGAGAAGGAATTGAGGTGACGGTAGTAATGTCTGTCCACCTAAACCTTCCTTCCAAACCCATGTGTAACGGAATAGGTGCTGACCGCTTGTAGACCCGTGTCTGCGACTGGGAGTGGTGTTGCTTGCTGAGGAGCTTGATTCCATCTACCCCGCCATTCACCTCTGCTTTGAGGCAGCAGATGACCATGCGAAATCGATCTTATCAACTGAAGCACGATTGGCCAGAACACAACGGTACTAAGGTATCCGCATGGATCATGGCTCAAAATTGGTGAGCGATCGCCATTGAACCACCACGTTGAGCCATGATCGGTGCGGACATGTCGACACCTTCGTACAGGTACCCGCTCTATTTAAGTACCCTCAAGCTATGACAGACAGCATGCTGACGTTCTTGCATAGGCAGAGGCCACGGAGATGGACGGAACGGGCCAACAAATAGAGGAAAAGAGGCCACCTGTTCCTTGACATACCGATCAATCACGGCTGGAGAAAAACCAACTATTGGCTTCATTTCTCCCAAAACACGCTTCAACACTGCTTCAGACTCCACACACGATGCGACTACGTACCGGGGCGCATACCAACACGGCCGAGCAGAAGGAAGATACCTATGGAGCAGCTCTGGAACACTACGAATCACCATCGGTGCCCGTTATCACTGTTCCACTCCAAGCAATCAGTCCCGCTCTCTCCGCTTCCGAAGCCAAGTTCAAGGATTTCGAGACACAGCTTCATGATTTCAACGCCCGTTTGGGTTCTTTTGGGGTGCAGCTCGAATCTCATCATACTGAGCTCCTGTCCTTTAAGACGCAGCTCGAAGCTTTTGGGACTCAGCTCAGGTCCCATCAGAAACAGCTCGAATCTCATGGCGACCAGCTCAAAGATTTTAAACTTGCGATGGACGAGTTCGGGACAGTCGCACAACGTTTTGATGCATTGGAAGGAGAGCAGGAGAACTCGAATGTAAGATTTTAATTCCTGCTCCCAGTGCTGATGAGACCAACGTCCTAACAATTCCAACTGATAGGACTTTATCAAACACCATGACCACAATACACTCTTCTGCTTCAGCCTCATCCTCCACACACTAGCACGGGTAGCCGGCCATACTTCCTACTCCGACGTCAAACGAGCCAACGGCGGACCACGAGCGGCTGCCATGTATCTTGAAGGGTATTTTGCAAGAACGATGGACAATCCATTTGTACTTCCATACGGATATATCCTGAAGGTTCAGAACAGACAGGAGTTTATCCGATACGTTTCCGGAACCGGACCTGGAGCCTTCGCACCTGAGAATTGGATTGGATATGGCGGACAGAAACAGGTGCCATATCTTAGTACAGAAGCCCCACAAGAGAATGCGCGGGGAATGGAGGAGAGGAAGGCGGCCGAGGCCCACGAGTATGCGTCTGTTGTTTTCGAGAGAGAATATGATGGTCCTCTCATTTACGGCATTCCCCTCGAGAAACAGACGAAGGATCGAAGAGAGGGAGATGTGGTAGAGTAGCCCAGACGAAGAACCTGGAGTTGGTTGAGAACATAGTTGAATAATCCAGAGGTATTTCCACGAATTTGGTTGTAGATTCATTGGACTGGTTATTCTATCTTTTGCTCGGGTGTATGTATATGACAGCGAGACTTGGATCGATTCGCACCCTCCTGCCGCAGGTTGTTGTGCAAGTGGTCACAAGACGTTCTGAACTTTCTCATGGGGCCAAATACAATGGTGTTCTTGAATTCATGAATCGTCTGTCGGTCAAGTTGTTCGTGTGCACACCGATCGATGAAGAGATCTATGAAGGCGGTTACTGACATTCTTTAAGCCTCCGCGCCATGCATCGAGTTTTGCTTCAAGGGCGCCCATCCCAAGACAACAAAGGACTTCGTTGTAAAGCAGCGCATCGGATCGGTGCTAATCGGTAGAGATGAACCCTAATCGGTTCATCTCTACCGCCGCTTCTGACATTCCAACGAACGTTCTTGGCACAGTAAAACAACAAGAGACGTCAAGGAAGACATCCCTCTTTGCGAGACCAGTATCATTTTTATATTTTTCGAAGCACATCAAGTGCAAATTGTCCCGACTCTCATATTTTGCATTCAATTCCAGCCGTCTCGAAGTCGTCCTCGTTCGCGGATCGATCAAGGTAAGTTATCGTACTGCCAAGACGTCGTGTAACCTGTGTCTCCTTCCTCAAACAAAGACTCCCCCAAACTTCCCATTTTCGTCAAGAGGAACCCACGAGAAACAACACCCGCCTCACCGTCACCTAAATCACCAAATTCCACCAAAACAACAACAACTTTAATACCACATCATCTTTTTGCTGCTTCCAACCTCTCACTTACTTTCTTTCCGAAATGAACATTCCTGACGCTTCTTTGAGGAGGCCGTCTTCTCGAGATGCTGCTATTACTGAAGTCTCGACTTTCTACACCGAACCACACTCTATTCTGAAGTCGAGCTTTCGCGAGGATCAGACGGTCAGAGATGTGTTGCTCCGTTACGCCCATACCATCGGTATACGCTACAGCTTTGATGACCCCGAGGGATGGTTGAAGGAAACGGACATTGGCAGTAAGAGTTTGCTGTTGGACGGGGAGCAGAGCGCCAAACAAGGTAAATTCACCAATCACTTAGCATCGAAAGTCTAATAGGGCGTGGGCTAACTTACTGCAGTGGTGCGTCATGTGTCGATGAGTGATAGACTTGGTCCTCTCATGGCAGCTAGTCCGTCAGGAGTCCTTCGTTTCTTGTTTGGGGCCACTCTCTCCACGCCTTTCAGAAACAATCTTCACAAACACTCGATAACGACCGCCAAGCAACCAATACCAGCTCCGTCCCCCGAATCCACAGTCCTAGTTCACGCCTTTTTCCTCGAGAAGTCACTGCGATACACTCACAGTGTTGGTGCCATGCTTAAAGGAACTCGTTTGGCCGACTTCGAGACAACCGACCAGCCCCGCGAAATCCGTCGACTTGCCATTAAGCACTTCAATACCCTCCAGACCGACACCTTCTTGGTTGCATTCACCACCGACAACGTTGTTGACGAACCATCTACTCCCTTATACGTCGAGTCAAGCATTAAGGGGCTATACAAGATGGAGTATTGGGTCCACCCAACAAGAGCCGGCAAAAAGGGACCCAGGAAGAATCTCTTGCATGCCAGCCGTATGGATCTGATTAGCAATGCAGTTGCATCCGCAGCTCGTGAGAAGAAAGCATCAGAAGCCGCCCGACGGGAAGCAGACGAACGCAAGAACGCCGAGGAGCTCGCCCGCAAGAAGAAGGAAGATGAGAAAGAGGCGGCAAGACTCGACCGTCTTGCAAGACAGAAGGAACGGGACGATGAGCTCGAAGATCGCGCACGGATAAGGGAGGAAGAGGAGCGCAAGGCATCGGCTGACCGTCTCAGAGTGGAGGAGGAGATGAGGAAGTCAGCAGAGCGTGATCGTCTGAAATCGGAGGAGGCGGCTAGAAAGACTGCGGTAGCTGAGCGTGAGCGTCTCGAGCGTGAGCGTCTGGAGCGTGAAGCCAAGCGAGCTGCAGAGGCTGCGGCCAAGAAGACTCTTGAAGCGCCGAAAGGTACCGCCACGGAGAAGGCGAAATCTGGGATTGCTGCTGTGCCGGAGAAGCTGGGGGCTACGGCCACTGTTGCATCTACTGTTACTGCAGACAGTTCGAAACCTCTGGCGCCAGTATTCTCTCCACAACCTCCGAGAGCCCCGAGACCACCTCCAGCAATGCCAAAGCGGAACCCGACTACGGTCGCTGCTTCTGCAATGACGCTACCCGCCATTACCACAGCCGTCCACGCCATCACAGAGACGAAAGGGCCACTTGGAACTCTCGCAAAAGCGATCGAAAACCTCCTCGTAAGAGTTGAAGCCCTTGAACAAAATGCAGATCTCGCCAAGGAAGTCGCCAACATCCGCACCGAAATGGAGGTATTGCCAGCTGTCGACACGCGAATAGAAGCGTTGGAGGGCGCTGTTGAAAAGGTAAACCTTCAGCTTAGCTTTAAAAGACGGTGCTTATGTTCTAATGTTCTCTAGCTCCAAGATGAGAGTCTTAACCTCAAGGGCCGAGAGCTTCTGAATATCGGAGGCGATGTTTTGGCCATTGATGCTGGGTTTGCCGATTTTCATGACCTGAAGAAAAAAAAGGGTAGCAGAGAAAAGTGCGCAAAATTCCTCAAATCATACTTTGCGGCTATGGAGGCACCCCCAAGGTCTATCCGCGGGTATAGCTTGACGTATTTCAAAACCGTGGACCTTTTCATTGACTTTGTGGTAAACCCGACAGGGAACAAGGCCCGATCTGCTGGCGATCATGTGGCTCACCAGGGGACTAAGGCTGAGCTTTGGGCGTCAGTTGAAAGTCTGGCCGATACGGAGGTGGAAGTGAAGGAAGGGTCAAAGGAAGTTTACAATTACATTGAGTTCCGGAGTGGTTTTCCCGTCGAGGGTGAAGCGGGGGGTGTGATCGCGGGTGCTGCTGTGGTGATGTAGGTGGTTCTTGTCATGGGATTGGGTTAGGGGCTGCTTGCTTGGTATGTTTGTGGGCGAGTGGGTGGCAGGTGTTGGGTTGTATTTCTAGGTTCGATAGTTTTATGGAGGACTGGTGGGAGAGGTGGGGAGATGGCCGCGCCCTTGGTTGTCTGAACTCTCCTTTATGGAGATGACGGCAACCAAGGGCGTTTCGAACCCTCCCCAGGGGGAGATGGCCGCACCTCCTGACTGTATGAACCCTCCAATTCTCATGGAGATGGCCGCAGTCAGGAGGTGTCTCGAACCCTCCCTAATAAAATGGTTTCTTGAAATTTTTGTCTTGAATGGATCTTTGTGAACTTTGTGCACGATGTGGATGGGCTGGAATTCATGCTCAACCGGAGATACGATTCAGACCTCAGTTCGTAGTTCGAAGTTCAGCTTCAGACTAGATCCGCACGTGGAGTAATTAAGCAGGAGAGACTGGTAAGTGACCTTAAAACATTCAAGAACCTGTACATACTTACTTTCTTCTTTCTCTGGAAATGCATATGATGCCCTTCGACTAAGAGTACAGTTAAACAGGGCCCGGCTGCAGCCTGCCTCGAAGCTCATGCCGCAAAGATGGCGCCGATGGTTCTTCCTACCAATTCTAGCCGATCGCAACTGACAAGCACGGAGCACACGGAACAGATACCCTCGGAGACTTGAATCTTTCGCAGCCTTGATTCTACCCCACATCCTGCACGAATAGTCACTGCACTGAGTAGCAATCATCGCAGCGTAAACGACCCGCAACTCAATATAATGCCTCAACCACCCAGTAACCTCAATACCGATACCTCTGCCGAGCGTCTTCGAGAGGCACAAGCGGAACTGCGCAGTCCAGGTGCTGGTCAGGATATGAGCCAATGGAAGAGGTTTGCAGAGAAGCTTTTTGATGGGCTTATCGCTCAAGACGCAGAGAGCGGGGCGAGGTTTGAAAGGCTTGAAGCTAGGGTTGATGAGGTGAGACAAGTGCTTTCAGCAAAGGTCAAGTGTTAACTGGTAGTGCACAGCTTCGTGGATTGGGAGGTAGGGCTGGAGAGATGCCGGTTGAAGAAGGGCAGAATCTCGCGTGTAAAGAAAGTACGGATGGTATGGGTGAGCTGGAACGGAGAGGTGTATAGCCTATGGTCGGGCGGAGGTTATGCGATTGTAACTTTCAGTTGTAGGGGGAGGAAGGGTAGTTGGGACTGTGTGGAGAACTTTGAGAGCTATCGTCCCATCCTTTGACGCTGGATGCTCAATTTATTCAGCATTCATGGAAATTATCAATATTGCAATGATCGAATCTTTCCTTTGACCGCTCGAGCTCATGCGCTCATCCACGATATTCGGGTCACCTCATCGTCAACATCAAGCCATGCCCGAAGAGCTCATCCGGTCAACGCTACGAGTTCACCATTTAGACCTTGCCATCACATTCCAGCTAAATGCAAAGCATATTCGGCAAATCGAAGCCAAATTCCATCCTGTCCAGATATTCCATGGCCGCCGTCAACATTCTTTCCAAACAGTTGATCGCCAAGACGGGTAGCTACCTTAGCCTCCTCCCCAGAACAAAGCAACACTACCCCCAAACCACAACAAGGCATCACAACTTTCACCATCTTCAAGCTTTTCCTGTCAAACACCCCCAAACCACAAAACCCGCCATTGCAATCCAACATATACCTCGAAAACCGCCGCCTCGTCCGCAAATGGAGGTGACAACACAGAAGCCGTCACCGGAGGCCGTCCTCTCTCGTCTCTCAACTTTCCTCTCCGAGCCCCAGCTCCTTCTAGATACAAAGGTCTCGCCTGATACTACAGTAAGAGATGTCGTTGTTGCGTTCTCCAGCTATACCGACAAGGTCTACCTTGTGGGAGACAAGGCTTGGATAAACCCGGATACCGACGTGGTAGTGAGTTTGCTGGATCCGAAGAATAGGAGGGCGGGTACGTTAATTCCAATACCTTTTCCCATTCCTACCTCTTGAAGTGGGCGCTGCTAACTTTGTGCAGAGGTGAGGGATGTTACAATGGATGAAAAGATTTCCGATTTGGTGCAAGAGGTGAAAGGAAAGAAGTTGCGTTTGAAAATCGATGCCGTTGCCAACCCCAACATCTTCCAATCCCGGCTCAACGTCGCCCCAGCTCCAACATCTTCGGTAGACAAGCCAGAGGAGGGCTCACTGGATGGCGAGACTGCAACAGTGAAACTGGAGGTTTCCTTGCGGGAACAGTCTATGGCGTACATCAACGACTTCCCCGAGAGAGGAATCGGAGCAACAACCGTCGGCGATACACATACGACGGATCGCCACAGATCGAGCGCCATCAAGCTTTTCAACAGCAACTTCAAACTCCCCCACTACAATCTAGACTTGGACTCTGTCGAAGATGCTGAGGATTCGCCAGTCTTCATCAAGCTTGAAGATGGCTCATATGAGGTTGAACATGTGATACGACCCAAGAAGGTTGGCAAGATTCGCCCGACACTCAAAAGAGCTCGCGAGAATTGGTTGAAGGAGATTGAGGTCGAGAGGGAGAGGAAGAGGAAAGGTTCGTATCTTCCACTTTGTCCGGGGATGGATCGCTAACTGTTACGGTGATTAGCTGGTGAGAAAGAACCGGATACTTCCTTCGCCATCTCGTCGATTCCAAACTCAGAACGCTTGCGCAGAGAAGAGGAGGAAAAACGGAAAGAAGCATTGGCCGAGAGAGTTCTGAGGCTGAAGCAGGAGAAGCTCCGGAGAGAAGAAGAGGAGGAGACCCAGCGCATTGAGAAGCGACTCAAAGAGGAGCGGGAAGAGAGGGAGTCCCGGGAAAGAATGGCCCAGCAACAAAAGGCCGATGAGGCGCAGGCCGCGGAAGAGGAGAGGATCCGTCTCGAGAGAGAAGGCCGACTCAGAGACAAGCGCCTGAAAGAAGAACAGGAGAAAAACGAAGCTTTGCGGGTCCAGCGTGAGAAGGAGACAGAGGAGGAGTTGCGACAGCAAGAGACACAAAGGCTGAAGGAGTTGGCTCGCATGGAGAAGCTTGCATTGGAGGAGAAGTCGGCACATCCCGCCAGCGGAGAAATCCCTACCAGCGTGGCGCCTGGTGACACCTATAAATTCCAAAGGATCGGAAAAAATGGCAAGCCAATCAAGGCTGACCCCAAGAAACAAATGAAACCTCGAAACCGAAAGGAAAAGAAGGCGAAAGAACGGGCTGGTAATCCCCATGTCCGGGATCCACGCCTTACAAAACTTCAGACCACGCTTCTTAACCCAGGCAATGATATCGAAAAGTGGAAGGCAGCCGCAGAAGGTCTATTCGATCAACTAATCGGTCGAGATGCGGAGGGCCGGACTAGGTTCGAAAATGTCGAGGATGATGTAGACATGGTAAGGCATCCGCTCTACATCGCGGCTACCGAGATTTAACTTGCTACAATTAGCTTCGAGACGAACGGGATTCGATATACAATCGGGAGATTATGAACAAGGCCACGAACATCCTCGTAAAAAAGGCGACCGGTGGCAGCAAGACGTTCAATGACTTGAAGAGTGAAGAGGGCGGGAGACCGGGTGTTTACAACTACCTCCTACCAATATTTCTGGCGAAGTCTGAGAACTCTATCGATGGGTTTGGCTTAGGCAGGTACACCGTCACTCAGTTCCTCTATTTCGTCATCACTCACAACTCCATCCGGAAAGCCGGGAACGACACTGCCCATGGTGGTACGAAGGAGCAGCATCAAGCCAGCATCGACAGCTTAGCAGACTCCGAGAAGGTCCAGAAGGAAAAGCTTCAATTAGCTTTCGATTTTGTTGTCAAGTTCAACGGCTACCCTGGCGAATAAGTAGGGATAAGAGCAGTGAGGCTGATTTGAGGATGGCAGTGGTTATGGAGGAGTACGGGGCGGTGTTTTTGTGGTACTACTTTTCGGATAGATTGCTAAGGAGGTGTGAATGGGCTGGATGTTGATGGGTAGTTATCCTTTTCTAATTGTTTTGTGGTGATGGTCGTTTGATTTTCTGGACGGGAAGGTTAGAGTTCTAGGTGGAATAGTGAAGGGATTGGGGAGATGGCCGCGTCTCTTGGTTGTTCGCACCCTTCGTGAGAAGGTGGCACACCCAAGGGACGTTTCGAACCCTCCTCAGGGGGAGATGGCCGCGCCTCCTGATTGTCTGAACCCTCCTTGCGGAGATGGCCGCAATCAGGAGGCGTCTTGAACCCTCCCCAAAAAATAGACGGTGTTTCGTGAAGCTTTGGTCTCGCTCTTTCTATTTTGATGCACCTGTGAGATTTCATTGTGTCCGCACACATTCGGTAATACGTTCCATCGTGCGCTGTGCATAGTGGCCGGAGAGATAGCCTTGGAATGCTTTCTATCCATCTGCGTGACCTCTGGCACAACTGTGGGCTTCTTTGCTCTTCGATCTTGCCTCCATCGGGTGACAATCCTCAGCATGTTGATGAAATGATCCGGAACAAGCTGATGAGGGCTCGAAGAATTAAGAAGCTGAAAACGTTAGCAAAGTCTACCATACTACGACTAAGCCTGCTCAAGGAAGCCGAATGGACTTCAGATTGCCCACGATGCCCCCACTCTCCGGTCGTTAGCTCGTAACTATTGTGAATTGAGTTGTTGGTATGTGCAAGCTGTCAGGACCCCTTGCCGTACTACGATTTTAGCGTTATTGCCGTCTCTCAAGCAGGCTTCAAGATGTTTATTGCTGTGCAACCTGTCTGTTGCAGCACAACTGAGCTGAGGTGAAGCACTAATAATAGGTTATCGGTTTAGCTTTCGGAGGAAGCATGATAATCTGGGGGGCATGCTGCAAGGCAGTGCGAAAGGAATTGAGCATGAAGCATTCAACAGTGGAGTAGATGTAAGTATTCGATGGTCCCAAGCAGGTTCTGCCATAGTGCATATAACGTCATTCGAAAGCATCATCAGGCCCTCCAACCTCGGAGATGAATCTCTGGCGTGACATGGCTTGGTACTAAGTACTCATCCATTCACAACCGAACTGGAATGCGCAGATTTAAAACCGAGATAGCAGACCCCTCTCACCTTTCGCCTCCTCCAGAAATTCAGCACCCCACCCTTCATCTCTGAATACCATCATCAAATCCAATATCCACAACAACCCTCAACATCGCTCCTCAACCACACAATGTTTTCCGCACAACACGAACAAGCCCGAGCAGCGAGAGATGCAATATGGGACGCCTATGATTCCAAACTCGCGGCAATCAGAGCTGAGCTCTGGGAGCACGCGAAGGAGCCGGGACTTGGGCAGGCATGGAAGGATGCCTTGGTTCGGTTTTTGAAGTGTTTGGCGGAGAAGGATGCGTTTGTCAACGGGCGGCTGGACCGACTTAAGGAGAGGCTGGAAGGGAAGTTGCCATAGGTGTTGCGGAAGTGCGGAGTGCCACGTAAGCTCAGATGAGGTTAAGTGGTGTTGAAGGAGCGATGGCCGTTGGAATTCACCTTCGCGATGGTGATGGTGATTTGAGGTGGATATCATGGCGCCAGACGACAAGTAGAGAAGTACAGTTGTGCGGTGATAAAACTACTTAGTACGAAAGGGAAACACTTTTGTAGGGCCCTAGCGGCCCGTGCGTCTCTGTTCAAAGAGCCATTACTTAATCTGAGCAGATCAGCCTAAGACACCGTTACATATAGATGTTGTATACGATACTACCGCCATTGAGATTTACGCCACTAGCCCTCGGAGAAGCTTTCTGGATCTCATTGACTTCAGCACTACCAAGCCTTTACCCCGCATTTGAACTCCATCCAAAATATCCCACTCTCCCCTCCGACCCTCCGGCCACATTCTTCCCCGAAAGCCTCACTAACGCACCTGCTTTGGCTTTTCTCATCCAATTCACATAATGCCAACGCATTCCCGAACTCACACTGAATATCGGGCCCTCTGCAGAGCAGCCGACATCGCATGGAAAGCTGAATATAAGGCTTTGCGAGACGCGCTGGATGCGATCCCTTTGGGCGAAGAGCATATGCAGGAGTGGAATACATTGGCAGGCAAGTTGCTTATGAAGCTTGGGGAGAAGGCGGAGATGACGGATAGGAGGTTGGATAGGGTTGAGGCAAGGGTGAGAAGGTTGTTGTGAATGGGGGCGGTGATGGGATTGCAGCCTCTCTGTTGGAGGGTAGGAAATGGTAGCTCAAACTTTGGGGAGGACAGTGAGCATGAGAGCTATGACAACATGTTTTGATGCCCAGGCTCGATGTTTTTCTTGTATCCATGCATATTATCAATGATCGAATCTTTCCTTTGGCAGTTCATCTCGATCTCAGGATTCAATCTCGTCGCAGCCATCGGGTTAATGGCTCGAACTCAGCATTTCTACGTGCAAATACATTCCAGTCACAGACACGATTCTTGCTGCTGAATTCCAGACCGAGCAAAATCAGATAGCATCATTGTCGAGACGTTTCGAAATCACCATTCCATCCAGACCCATCCTTCGCCAAGACGGGAGGTTACCTTAGGCTCCTCGCCTCAACAAAGCAACACCACAAGAAGGTAGCCTCATCCCCAGTCTCCACTTAAGGTGGCAAGTTTGCAGCGCAAGGCATCATGACCTCGACACCTCCACATTTTTACTGTCAAACACCCTCCAGAAGGTCACGGAAGAAAGCTGTCATCACACGCAAACGAAGATGGACATTGAACCGCCAGCACACCATCAGAATTCGAAGAAGGTTTCGAAAACCTAAGCCACCGATGCACCTCGAGGAACGATTTCTCCCGCCTTTCGACCGTTCTTCCTGCAACAAACGAACGGCAATAAAGCTGGAGTACCACACGCCCATCCCCGGCATGGCGGGTAGGACTACGAATTTTCAAGAGACGCTCATATTTCTCGTCTTTCGACCCTCCGCTCAGAGACACAGTTTGACCTACTAGACAGCACGTTTGTTATGGTGATGCGGCGTTTGCTTGCTCCAAGTGTTACGACAAGGCCTATTTCAGTGAAACGAAGGATGGGTGGATTCGGATTGCGATGGGATGGTGGCTCTATTGAATGCGAAGAACAGAATCGAATAGCTGGTACGTTCATTTCAAGGCCTTCTCCATTCCCAATGTGTGCCTGAGTGTTGTTTAACTTTGTTTTGGCTTCAGAGATGTCGGGATTGCTGAAATGGTTTTGGAACCGTCATCACACCTTCTAGGAAGGAAGTGACTTCGAAGCTTGACGCTGAAAGAAACATTATTTTGCATCGCCTCTTAAGTTTCTCCTCCGCGGTCTAATCGTCATATCAGACAGACCGACGTTCGGACCCGGAGAACGACCGCCAGTTACGAAGCCCGTTTCACGCCCAGCATCGGAGAATTGCTGAAGGATGAAGACGAGCGGGGACAAGAAGAAGTGCTCTGCATCCCAAGACATCTCGAAGCTTGTTGCAGCCTCAACTGCTGTTGGTAGAATGGTATGGTGCATGAGCGGTCGCTGTGGACTTCGTCAAATGGTTGCGTGCTGGAAAAGTTGGATCCCAGATGAGTTCGGGATGTTTGGAGGATAGCTTTCAGGAGTTGGGATGCTGCATGAGCTCCGCAATCAGATTGACAAGCATTCTAGAGAGTCGGGAGAGTGCTTAGTGAGGAACAG
The DNA here is from genome assembly GCA_003788565.2 of Ascobolus immersus RN42. NCBI lineage: Eukaryota > Fungi > Ascomycota > Pezizomycetes > Pezizales > Ascobolaceae > Ascobolus > Ascobolus immersus. The sequence continues at coordinate 22,113 of ML119740.1, read as the reverse complement.
AACGGTTGATGGATATTGGTCGTGGATACCGCTCTTTAGAATGTGTCCCTCAAGCCAAGTATGGGGTGTTTCCGGATGAATACATGCTGTTTCTGGTCTTTTCTTTGCGTTGAGATTGCTTGGAAAGAATGAATGTCCACAGCCTTCTGTACGTGGTTTCGTCGCATATGCTTGACAGGCCGTCATGTTGGTATCGTGAGTCTGTTTCCAGTATGGTAAGCAAAATGTATTCCCAACGTCTCCGCATGAATGGCCGATCTAATACATTTCGGCATATTTTCTACGGCCCACGATGCTGTCTAGTATCAGCATTCCCGAGCGGAGTCCATATTCACATTAAGTGCCAGTCAAGCGGCCTCATCTCATAAAATTGATGCAGAACACAAAGGCGGTTCCCATCCCAATTGACCAATATTCTGACGGATGAGCAAGAAAGACAACGAAATGTTCGACGCTGACAATACTGTCCTCATTGTTCCTTCCTGTTTTATTCACCGCCAAGAGTTGGGGACAGCTTAGTCTCCTTCCTCACCAGCGCTCCAGCGCTCCAGGGCTCCCACCTTTTCGAATCTTTTACAAAGATCCTTTTCCAACAAGACCAGAACTTCGGGCACAACAAACGAAACTCTCAACGATCATCCAATCCGAAAGCGAAGCAACACCTGGTCACGACGTCGATTCGAACTGCAATCGTCCCACAATGCACCCCCTCATCTCCACCCACTACCCAGTCGAATCTGGAGCAATGATCAACACTGTTCAGGTCGGATACCTTGACCCGGCAGTCACCTACAAGCATACGTTTTCTGCCAGCACCACCGTTGTCGAGGTCATGTGCCAGTTCGAAGCCTACTGCTACAACTTCTTTGAACTCCAGGATGCAGGTTGGCTGGCGCGTGGCGGTGCCTCTGAAGCATACAGCATCGGCACCAAGTGCTTGGGGGATGGTGAGTTTAGACCTACCGTTCCACGCTGGTCGTTTTGCAGCTCGATGCGCAGAAAACTTGCTAACGTCTACAGTCATCCAACAGCTCAGTCCAACGGACACGCTTACCAATATCAAAGTCAAAAGAGCTATGGACCGCCGAGATGAGCCGCAAGATGGTCCGCTCAGGATCTGTCTACGCATGGACGGAAGGCCTTTGCTGACGAGTATCACGGCACCAATCCCCGAGATAGACGATCGCCGCCACCAACATCTCACTCCCTTGTGCTTATCCAGGTCAGCCATCGAGGTCGAGTTCATCTATTACGAGCAAGGTGACCGCGTCCGATATGACCTCCCCTATAACGAATGCTTTACAATTGAGGCATTCCGTGTTCCAGAAACTTTGACAGCTATCAAGTCAGAAGCCCTCCAAGCAATATCGAATCAAATCAACATGGATGGGTTCAAACTAATCTTGAATACACTTGTCCAAGTCCAAGGCTCTCCATGGTATATTCAGGAAAAGGCTGGCTCGCAGTTTTACACTGTCGTTTTGCTTTTCACCCCGAAAGTCGTCAACAGACGAAAGCCCTCGTTCCTCCTCCTCGCGCGCTCCAAAACTCTTCAAAAGCAGAGGGCAGAACGAACAATCCGACTACAAAGTGAGTTTATCCTGACTCTAGACTGGCTGATTCAATTCACTAACCTTCTCATGTTTAGTTGCCGAGGAGCTTGTGAAGGAGGAAGAACGGGAGCGACAACGGAGCAACAAGAAGGAAAAGAACCGAAAGTCTCAGCCAGTCCAGAGGAAGCCTAGCAGCTCCTCCCTCAAGACATCAATGACCGAAGCCCCAGTCACAACACCCATATCAGACATCGCCGAGAGTAGCAAGGCTGTTGACCCGGTCTCCGAGAAGGTCGATCGCTCGCAGGAGCAAGATGAAAACACCACCCCTTTCGAAATGGTCGATCGCCGGGGAAAACGGATCAAATCGCTACGACCGGCGGAAATTCCGGCCCGAAATAGAGTCAGACGCCGTTTTGAAGCACGGAGTGCGGATTCCGAAGACGTCCAAAATGATCCCCGCTTTATTCTTCTTGTCGACAGACTCAACTCTGCGGTTGATGCAGCTGAGATCAAAGAAGTAGCTCGGCACATTGTAGAATTCGCGGTTTTCAGAGACGAGGAGATGAGATCGCGGCTCCATGCCCTTGAGGATTACATTGATGAAGTTAGCAAACATCCGGAGTCAGAGTTAAACGGTGACTAACGTGCTTGCCTAGGTGGAAACCCATGACGATCCCCTTTATAACCGCGACTTATGCGACAAAGCAGCCGATATTCTTTCCAAGATAGCTTTTGGGAAGTACTTTAATGACCTGAAGATCCTACACGCCGGTAGGAAAGGTGCATACACGGCTCTCGTACAGGAGCTTGGGGCTCGCTTCGGTTTCGACAAGAACGAAATTGAAGGATTTGATCTGAAAGGTATGACTGTTCTCCAGCGCAGCAATTTTCCGAACAACAACTGCAAATCAAACGTTCGGGGGCTGGGGACGAGGCTATGTTCTCCAGTTCGTTTTCTTTTGTTGTTCGGAGCATAATCTTCGAGAGAGCGGAGATTATGTTGCACATAGTGGTAGCAAAACCCGCTTGAAAGCGGCGGCCGAAAGTCTTGATGAGACGGCTTCTGCATTCTTCCGTGAGAGGTGCCTGATTGCATATTCGTTCGTCGAGAAGTTTGGAGGGTTCATTGGGGAGAAGTAGGAGAAAGCAGCCCGGCTGTGAGGTGTGTGGACGGAAGTGGTGCCACGATGTGTTGACGTATCTGTTTGGTTGGTATTGTTTATGTGGTATAAGAAGGTTAAGTATGCGGTTATGGATGTGGATATTGGGTGGTGTTTATGGATATGGGGCTCATGCATGGGGTTTATGGATGTGGGGCTTTTGGCGATCGCCTTTCTGCATATGGGGTTGATAGTTGGAAGGTGTTTCGGAGGGGTGATTGGGGCGAAGGTTGGTTTTGCTGGAGATGGGGAGCAGTTATGCATTATGATACTCAACTCACGTATTTAGCAAGCATTAATGCCTTTGGGGAGATGGCCGCGCCACCTGATTGCCTGAACCCTCCTTCGGGAGGCGGATGCAGTTGGGTGCCGTCTCGAACCCTCCCCAGGGTATAATGAATGGTGTTTCCAGCCTTCTGCATTGTCTTTTTTCATGGTTGTCTTTGAATACTAACACAAGTTAGTACGTACACCTAAAACCGAGTTCCTTTTCGCGTGGATGGATGTACGATGTCAAGTGTCGGCTACTTGATTTTCGGCTACGGTAGAGCTGCTTGTCCCGTCACGGTTCATAAGCGCCTCGATGAGATCTTAGATTGTGCGAAGGGAGGTATTAAGTGGTGAGTCCAGCTTCATGAACAGGTCCTTGTGTCATTTGAATAGTTGACAAGTTTGAAGCTCTCCTACCTCGTTAACCCTGGGTTCACATGGTCTTGAAAAATTCGTCATCGTGCATTCCGGAAAAGAACAACGTCATCGACGAGCCATTCAGTTGGAATAGGGCAACACGTTAATACCCGCCTCTTACTGTCTCTAGTCAGCCTTGATCACCCAAGCACTCAGGCTTAAACAATCCCCGCCAAAAGCAATCACTACCCTCCGAACCACTGGCATGCCCTCTTCAGAGCGCAAGTCGACCCGGGAACAGCAGGACGCAGCATGGGATGCAAACATAGCCGAATGGCATGCAATCAAAGAGGAGCTCAAAGCACTTGAAAAAGACGACGATAAGTTGACGGAATGGAAAGATGCAATGGCTAGGGCGCTTAAGTTATGGGCACAGCGAGATGCCATCATGAGGGGCCAACTTGATGGGATTGAGAGGTGGGTTGAGCGTCGTCGGGTGTAGTCTTGGCTACTCGGCAGAGCTGGTAGGGATGAACGGTTTAGAGTTGGTCAATGTCGTATCATCGGGAGGGGTTGGGATGGTTTGAAGCTGAGATGTGTCCGAAATTCTGCATCTCCATTCGAATATTCCGGCAGCCCGAAGATTGGTGTGTCAGAACTTGGTGGGGAAGAAACTGTCTTTTTGGCCACTTATAATGCGGAGTATGCGTTTTGCGCTTATTATGTCAGAAGGCAAGACAGCCAATGAAGAACCATGCCGAATTCGTGAATACTACTAGCCAGATCACAATTCTATGGATCTAACGGTCGCAATCCTGCTTATTAATGCCATACGGCAACGCAATTAGATCGTTCATTCGCGGCTCTGGAAACCCAGAGCGAGTGGAAGCTTCCTGTTGCCGTCCAAGACTCTTGATCGATGTGTTCTCTCAAGAAAAGCAAAAGAAACCGTCCCTACTCAGGATCGAACTGAGAATCTTTCGATTGCCGGGTCATCCAGCCAACCCGAGTCGATCAAATTCAAGAAACGAGGTGAGTCGAATGCCTTAACAGTCGAACGCCCTAACCAGTTAGGCCATAGAGACTTTGGTGTTAACGAAGGTGCACACTTATGCTATGACTTTTAAATTAATACTTACCGGCCAAAAAGTTAAAACTATTCGTCCCTACTCAGGATTGAACTGAGAATCTTTCGATTGCCCCTTCCAACCACCCCGAATCGAGTTCTTTCGAACGAGAGACGGAGGGGATCTTTATGGGATAACAGTCGAACGCCCTAGCCAGTTAGGCCATAGAGACAGACATGTTAAGACCTCCATGAGAACATTTTACAGCCTGAGACTATTGTCGGAACGGCAGTAGTATGATAAAAACTGATTGAAAGCCTGCCGGAACCTTGAGGATTCGTTATCCAACTGCTATTCATATACAAAGCAGTGTATAGATGTCACAATTCTACATCGTGCCGATCCGACGCCTTGTGCTGTACGAGGAAGGCTCAAAATCACAACACACCAATTGCAAGTGAATTATGATGTGTTTTCAAACGCGAACGAAGCCCCAGTTCAACAATTCTGAAGATCGAAAGTGGCCTCAAAACCACCCTCAAACCAAACGAAAATCAATCCTCAGTTAAACCAAACCATCCCATAAACTAGCCGATAAACCATCCATAAACAACCTCCATCACCACCAAGCCTTCCAGACTTTCATACTTTTCTCTCAACCGCAACCACATTCGCAAACCGCCAAACGAAACCCATCTCCGCGGCTACCCCCGGCCCCACTCCATCCAACATCACACACCTCACCGTAAACAACAACAACAACAACAACAGCAACTTCCCCTCACGACAGCACACACCATGTCATTCGATCCCCAACCAACCGCACCAAGCCTGGAATCCTGGTCAGCCAAAGAAGCAGCCCAACACGCCCCCCTCAAACGTCTCCTCCGGCACATCGGCACCGAAGAAGACGAAGTTCTCTGCACTCTTGCCGATGCAGGCGAGGCTGACTACGAAGCCGTACCTCCGCCGTTAACTCCAGCATCACAACTAACACATCCAGCTCGCTTCCTACACCGGCCCACCTTTCGAAAACCAGAAACACCTCGTACTCAATCTCTTCCCAAAAAACCAGGATCTAACGGACATAGGAGATGCAACTCGAGTTCAACCGTATGATGTTGAACCGCTCGCTACGATTACGGGTACATGAGCTACTTGCTGAACGAGCAGGGTTGGAGAGGCTGTGGAGAAGGAAGAATAGTGGGTATGTGATGCTGTTGAGGGAGTATAGAGGGAAGGAGGAAGAGTTGGGATTTGCGGAGTGGAGGGAGCTGAGGACGGTTTTGAGGGTGGTTTGTGGGGTTGATGTGGAGAGGGGGGCAAAGTATCGGGTGAAGAGGGAGAAGGCTTAGGGAGCTTCGGAGAGTCGCAAACAGAGAAGTTACATCATCCGTTCATGGTCGGTTTTTGTTTTTTGGGAAGGTCTCGTGACCAAATGTCCTTCAATTTACATGTATACAGGGAATGACCATTACAGCTTGATTGCCGGGATGGAATTTGGATGATGATATACATGATGTGGGTTGGGAAGTGCTGTGGTGTGTGAAGGCCGCGCGAGGCAAGGGGATGTCTTTGATGCTAACGGTTATAAGTCAGCGCATTGAGGTTGCCAGTGCTTGACAGGCTCACTTCGAGCTTGCTGTGCATGCAAGACCAGAGTACATAGAGTCGGTACCCTACGTAAGGGTAGTTGCTTTTGAAATCAAAGTCTACCTAAATCCGAATCCGATCAAACGCTGACAACTGTAGTGAGAAAGCAAAAGCCCGCCACGAGTTGATCGAGTCCGCGTGATGAGGCACGGCCGTACACAGAAGATGCAGCTGAACCTTCATGATCTCTGGTACAAACAGCAATCAAGACAGCCCCACAACCAGCAGATACAAGGACAAGGACAGCGACAGCTACATGAATCATTCGACAATCAAACTCACGCGATGTACGACTACCGAGCAACTTACGAGGGTGGAACATGTTAACATCCTGTGTGTAAACTGTTTAGCACATTGGGTCTTTTAACTCATGAGGAATCTGATGGTCATGCTTACTGCGCGATGTGGTCCCGGAAATACTTATATTACAGCACTGCATGGGTACGAAGGGAAAAGTAGAACGACGATTCTATTGCTATCTAAGGTGCTAGCTACGGCCTAAATAGCCACAGGAACACCCTAGCATCAACCCCCGACCACGAAAAGAGCACAAAGGTGCAACACGGCCAGGGGCAGCACTACAACGCCATATAACAACTACAGGCTGTCAGATCAATATCCAACAGCCTGTGTAGGTGCCACTTCACAACTCCCACCCGTCCAGAACCTCACGACCGCCCCCCCCCCCTCCGCGCCCTCCGCGTCCTCAACTTCACCCCACCCCCAGCAAGCGCCCTCACAAGCAAATTCCCGACAACCCCCCATTCCGTCGCACACGCCCTCTCAACAATCCAAAACCGATCCAACTCCTTCCAATATTCATCCCCATACCTCCCCTCCTCCTCACTCAACCCATTCCTCGCCTCCTTCGGCAACTCCACGCCATAATGCCTCGCGACCTCCTCCGCTTCTCGATACACCGCCAACCTCCTCTCCGCAAGCTTATGCAGCTCCTCGAGAGCGGCAACATCGCCCCGGTTCGTCACGCTAAGACGCAGCTTCTCGTATACGACTTCTGATGCGGGCGTGCCCTGGTCCGTGCCGAAGCGGGGGACGACGGATTCATAGAGCTTTATGAGGTCAACGAGGGCTTGTTGGGAGGGGGAGGGCGGTTGGTTGTAGCGAGGGTCGTTGGGAAGGGCTGGTGCTACTGTCCAAGGTCGTCGTGATTGTATCCCAAAGTTAACAAGCGGGGGTAGGAGCCGGCTTACAGCGTAGGAAGTTGGCTCTTCATCAATGCTCTCTGCCGGAGTGTCGGTGGCCATAGCAAGTTCCATTATGGCCTCGAGGGGCCTGGTTCCCTCTGAGGATTTCTGAGCAAAGTAGCCAGGTTTGGAGCAAGCTAGAACGCGAACATCACCCATGAACCTTGTTCCGGCCCTGTCTGCCCACTGCAGCCTCTCAGACCATAGCATGGAGTTGGGGCCTTCGATGTAGATGGTGGTGATCATTGGACTGGGTAGGAGGAAGTAGAGGCACTCCATGGCGAGGTGGCGGGTGGCTTCGGGGGTGATGAAGGGGAGGAAGAGAAGCAGAGAAAGTTTATCGTTTGGAGCTCCCTTCTTCGCAAGGGCTTGGAGCTTTGCGGCGAGGGTGCTTTTTATGGCGTTGGTGCTAGGCTCAATGATAATGGCATGGCTCGGGGGTTGAGTTGCTTCGTGGGTTGAGGTGCTGATGTACCACTCAATCGTCTGGCTGTCGTTGGCATTCGCGGTGCCGAAGAGGGTGGTGTGGAGGGCTTTGTTGGATTGAAGCCACTCGTTCGAGACGGGGCTTGAAGCGGCGAATATGGCGATGAGGTGGTGATGCGGGGATGCCATTGGCGATAACAAAACCAAGCGATTCAATGGAGGTTTCGTGTATCCTGGCGTCGTGGAATGGTAGAAGTGCAACTAGATTTTATAAGTACAGCAGTGAGAATAGCAGGATTTAAGGTCGAATCGGCCGGAATCGGTAGACGTCTGGTGGGTTCCTTCGTTGGGCTCGGGAAGTGCTAAGCTGTGAAAGTTATATACCGCAGGGAATTCGGGGTTTGAACATTGGGAGCGGCTTACCATAACCTTATACTTTGTCGCAAGGAAGTTGCTTAGATGATGCCACGTTTCTGGCGGAGATCATGGTGTTTCGGAGAGGAGCAGCTTGGAGGCTGGCTCCAGGGCAAAAGAGAAAGTAAACAGAGTCAACCCAAAAACCTAACGCGGGGGTCGAACCCGCAACCTTCAGATCGCATCCATCCAGCTCATGATATGGAGCCGAGTAGAAGTCTGACGCGCTACCATTGCGCCAGCCAGGCCTTGTTGTATAAATTTTTTGATTTCACTTTCCATAGCATTCCAACAGCACAAGCAACCTCCAACCATTCTCAACCCGTCCCTTCGCTTATTTCCTCCAGATCTACTCATCTGAAATCATCCAACGCGCATTAAGCATCCATAAGACGATTATACCATTCTCTCACCACCGAGCTGTTCGTTACACCAGTCGTCGGCACCTTCCGTCCCCTCACATTCACCCTAATTTAGACCAGCCCTACAACGCTTGGCGCTCAAAAAGTTTATTCCAACGTCATGCTTGGCTCATCTCTTTGCCTGTTCATGTCCGCCACAACCTCCATTCCGCCGCAACCCTGCACTTTTTCGCTCGTTTTGTTGGAGCCCCATTGAAGATTTTTTGGCTCGACCGACTAATTCGTCCAATTGATCGGATACTACACTCTCTTGCTTCCCGAAAGCCGACCGATCAAGATTGACTGCTCGACAAACGATCCCGACCGATCGATCGAAAGAAAAGACACCTCCGAAACATCACCACCGCCGAAGCCGACCAAGACGACCAGCGATTGAGAGACACCTTCTGAAACCACCACCTCGACCTCCACAACTTCACCGCCTCTACCTCTACAGCATCACCACCACCACCCAGCATGGAGTCCTTCAAACTCGCCGCCGACAAAGCCCTCTCCAGCCTCCTCAAAGGCACCTCAACAATCACCTCACCCCTCAACGCCGCAATCAAGAAGGCAGCAGCAGAATCAGCAGCAAGGATAGCAGCAGAACAGGCAGCAGAGGAAGCAGCAAAGAGGGTTCCACATCGCAAACGCATGCTCCAGAACGCATCAAAAAGCGAACAACGGATGATTGAGCGACGACAGGAAGTCCAGGCGGAACGGAGAGAGATGGAAAGGTTATTACGGGAAGGACGGGGTGGACGGGGTGCACGGCAGGTTACGACTTCGACGCTGAAGGAGGAACAACCGGAAGAGCAAGAGGAGGGGCTGGAGGCGTTGGTGACGAAATATAAAGCCGGCACGTCACAGCTGCTCGAATCCATGGCGGAGTCGGGTGATGAGGTTAGTCCGGAACTGAGGGCGGCGATCGATGCCATCGAGCACCTCGTCGCCAACAGGGAGGAGTACGAGACGCCGGAGAAGCTTCCTGAGGTCGTGGCTATCATGAAGCGGTATGAGACGGCGATAAGGAATACGAAGGCGGCGATGTTGAAGAGTGGGACGAGTCTGGAGGATGTGGAGCGGGGTGAGAAGGCGATGGAGAAGTTGGAAGAGGCGGGTGTGCTGGATGAGTTGATGTCACTGCCGCGCGATCAGCTCGAATCGAAGCTCGAGGCACTGTCGAAGGCGGGATCATGGCCACAGCAGGAAGCACCAGGTGGAATGGCTGGAAGTGGCATGTTTGGAGGAAGAAAAGCTGGTGAGGAGAGGAAGTTTGATCCTGATGCGGAGCCGACGGTGATTTATGAGGATCGGGTGATTGAGCCGAGCGAGAAGGTCAAGCAGTTGCTGGAGCAGTTTGAGAAGGATTTGTTGGAGGACTATCGGGCTCTTCGGAAGGAGGAGAGTGAGGTTGATGCGGGGATACGGAGCATGCTGGTGCCGGAACTCGGCGACCTCAAAGTCGGCAAGTTCAGCACGCCCAAGGTGGCCAAGATCCTCGCCAACCGGCCCGAGCTGGACCTCACAGCCGAAGACGCTTTCCGGCTACATCTATTCGCCCAAGCCCTCTTCTTCAACGTCTACAACAAAGAAAGATCACCCGACAAAGTCTTTGTCCGCCTGAAGCGTATTGTCTCGGACAACAAGGCCAGCCTCCGCTTCCTATCCCCCAAGGCATGGGACTGGCTCTGGGACGTGGCCGGCAACGAGGCACGGCTGGACGAGAAGGGCAAGGTCGACAAGAACAAGCCCGTCGTTCCTACACCCCGGCAAGTCATGCTCGGCGACCTCATGAGGGAGGCAAAAGTGGAAATGACCTTCGACCACTTTTCAAAATACATCATTGCCCTCGTCTTTGGCAAAGAACGCGCCACCGAGGCCACCCAAATCTACGCGGAAAGGATGCAGGGCGACCAGAGGTTGGAGGAAAAGATGTGGTCTCTCGGCGTCCGCATGTGGTCCATGCTCGGCCAACCTAAAAAGGCTGAAGCCCTCCTCCGCTCCGAAGGCGACAACCTCAAACGCATCAATCCCACTCACTTTGTCCCCGTCATCGCCTACTACAACCTCACCGGCAGTCCCAAGAATGCATGGCGGCTGTACGACGAGATGAAGCAGTGGGAACTCGAGACGCGTGAGAAGGTTGACGTCTTGAAATATGCCGTCGTGGCCGAATCGTTCCTTGTCGCGGGTGAATTCGACGAGGGGCTGAGGGTGTTTAAAGATCTCCTCCTTTCCCGAGCTCAGACACCAGAGGAAGTCGCCTACCTCACCCGTTTCCGCGAGCTGGTTAGACTGGCGCAGATGACAGCCGAGACGCCCCGCGACCTCAACCTTATCGGCGACCTCACAATCGACCAGCTCCCACCATCCATAACCGACAACGCCTTCTACTCTGCGTGGATTCGAGGCCTCGCCAAAAACCGCCGCTGGGACCTCGCCCTCAACCTCTTGAAGAGGAGGGCAAAGACGGCCAAAATGGTAGTCCACACCGACGTCCTCGATGCGATTGTAAAGTGTTTCCTGGAGTGTAAACTCGAGCGCGAAGCCCTCTGCATGGTCGCCGAAATGATCGGTTCCCGGCTTGACTACCTCGACTCGAACGCAGTCGTCGATCTGCCCTGCACATACACGGCGGAGGAACGGGCCGAGCTGGCCTTCGACTTTCCCAGTGCCAGTCCCGGGACCTTCAGCATTGTCCTCTCCCACCTCAAAAACCGTGGCGCCCTCCCGCAGATTCAACAATTCATCGCCGCCCTCAAAGCCTGCCACTACACCCCCGACGCCCACATCCTCAACCACCTCCTCATCTGCGACCTGCGCCTCAGCCAGAACCCCGCCGAGACCTTCCTCGACCTTTTCACCTCCTTTGTCAAACCCCCCGCTGGCACGGCCGTCATGGCCCCAAATCGTACCCGGAAGGAACTCGAGGCGCCGGAGGAGGATTATACCTATACGCACGGCTGCACCACGCCCGACCTCGAGACGGTCACGCTCCTCTGGCACTGGGCGAGCAGGCATTACTCGAGGAATCCGATGAAACATCCAGTCAAAGGACAGAGACATCAATACACCCGCTGGACCCCCACCCCCTCGCAGCTCTACAGGACTTATACCCTCCCCTTCCTCCATAACGTCCTCTCGCGACCCCATACCGTCAGCCAGGAAAGGAATCTTTTGAAACTGCTGAGTTTGGCGTTTATCAGTCATGGGACGAGGGAGAGTATAAAGCTGTTGGCCGAGATTTACAAGGACGTGGCGGCGACGTTCGGGATTGTGGGGGATGTTACTTGGCTTAAGGGTAGAGTCGCGCGGCTCAGAGGTGGGGGGTATAGGAGGACTAAGGAGGGGATGGTGGGGAGGACGGATATGGAGGATGGGGAGCTGGTGGTTACGAGGACGGGTAAAGGGGTTAGGCTGACGGAGGAGGAGGCGAAGGTGGTGCTGGAGATTGAACAGCTTTTGGAGGTTGTTGGGGGGATTATGGAGAGGCAGGGGCGGTAGGGATCTCTGCTCATTTTTGTATTATTATGGTGGATTGTTGGGTTTACTTAGGTATCTTTGCATTTAGCGGTGTTTTGTATTATTGGTGGATTGTTATAGAGTGTAGATTAGGTATGGATTGTTGATCTCTTCTCACTTTGGCTGGTTTGGGATCTGGATTGTTTGGAGTTCTCTTTGTTGTTGCTCTGGCTTTTGGTGGGGTGTTTTTGGAGGCTTGACGCACGGGCCACTATGTGCAACTTGTCTGTCGTACACCGTTCGACATCAGTACAGGCTAAAGGAATCGATTTTCAGCTACCTACTATTGAGGAAGCCCCAATACCCCTCGTTCATGATAGAAGGACTATGCCTGGATGATTGAGGCCTCAGAAGGCAAGATCAACTGCAGATCTTCCCTCTCTAGGAGACGGTCTTGCCCTGTAAGGAAAGTGATCGGCAGAAATGGTGAAGGAATGGTGAAAGCGTCGCTTTTTGGGGGTCGTGCCTTTTCTCTATAGTACTTGGTATACTTGTTCTAGGTCAAAACGTTTTCCGGATTTGCAATTTTTCACCAAAACTGCCCTATTTCAGAGACCTACAGAATCACCAATATTACTCCAGACACTTTGCCCTTTTGAAGTCTTACAGATCCTAATGAGTACTTCAACTCTTTTTTGCAGCCATAATTCGATAGGAGCAGTTGTTCACTGCCCAGGATATGGAAAAGTCCATGAAGTTCTGATTCCGCGCAAAATCCCACACAAATCCGCGCCAAGACGTCATCTTGGCGCCAAAGCAAACTTCAGATCATCCTCCTGCTAGCGCTCGCAAGGTATTATATTATCGCATGGAATTTTAAGGATGTAGTCATTTACCTAATATATGTTACCTATCAAGTTATCACTTTAGTTGACAGCGTTTTGGTGCTGTGGTGTTGGACTGAAAACTGTCATTTTTGGTGTGAATTTCAAAATCCGGAAAAGGCTTTGACCCGAAACTGTACATACCTTCTAAGTTAGTATGTGATTCTTCAGAGCAAGTCCAGGTTTGATCTGCGAGGCATAAGCCATCGATGTATCTACTGACTGTTCCTTAGACGAAGCATCTTCGTATCATGGCATCGCGAGGATCTGTTAAGTAGCTTTATGGATTATTTCCCTATTCGGTACTTAACTATTCACATCCCTCGCTCCTCCGTCTTCCACCGTCTTTCCAACCGTTCCGCCACCAACTCAGCGCTTTTCATTTCCTTACAACCCATGTTTGCTCCCCCCATCCTTGCGAAACTCCTCAGGCACAAGAACTCGCTTATTACTTCCCTTTTTGGCCAAGGCTTCCCGAGACATGATGCCTCAAGGCACGGACCAAGTGTTTGCACCTCGAATACAGGTGGGATATATCTCCCATCGTCGACCTTCTCTTGCTCTCACCATCTCCTACCTCGACATCGTCGCTCAAACACCACCAAACCACATCCAAATCTCGAAACTCCAGCAGAAAGAAAGAAAAGATGCCATTGAAATGGAACCCGATGACAGAGCTACAGGTAACGTCTCCCATGTCTATCTCCTCTACCAGCGTACTTTCTTATTGTCGCTATTGCACCTTTGTTTGATTCATGACCATCGACTTCCTTTCCATCTCCGTCTTTGAGCTTTATCTTTCGTTTGCACCCTTCAAGTTCTTTTGGACTGAAAGATGGACTAACTCCCCCAGCTTCTCCGCTCCATCATCGCAACCAACGACTCCTTCAAGGTGCCGAAATTCGACACCGTCGCTGAGCACTTTCGCAATGCCGTCGGGCTGACCGAAGGTTTGTCTCCCCATTTCTCAATTAACCACCAACTTCTCCAGTATCCTTCGCTCAGCTACTCTTCAACAACCCATCCACAATCCACCTCCAATCGCAGCACCGAGAACATCTAGCTGACACCCTCCTAGAAGAAGCAACCACCGTCGCCATCCGCCTAAAATACTACAACTGCCTCAAAGCTACGCCCACAAAGGAATCGTTCGAGAAGGGAGCTTTGGTGAAGGGACCGGTTACGCCTAGGAAGAGGAGCGCTGCCAGTGGAGGGAATGCCGATGGATCACCGAGGAAGCGAGGAAGACCCGCGAAGGGTAAGGCTGCGGGTGAAGGTGGTAAGGAAGAGATGGGTGGGATTGATGGTGGTGCTGTGAAGGAGGAGGATGTTGATTTGGAGAGGCCTTATTAGGTGGGAATGGTATGGTGATTGGGCTGGAGTGCGGGTTTCGTGGACTGGGATGGGATGGTATGGGCGTGGAGTTGGAGGTGGGATATGGGAGGGTTTTGGAAGGGATGTTGGATGTTTTCGTTGAAATGAGGTTCTTGAGCTTAACTATGCCTACTTAATTAAATTAAGTACTTATGTGCCGTTGGATTGGATCCTGATGGCTTCTTCAACTCCCTTAAGCTGTCCAGTGCACCCATCGTGCTCAAATCGCAGCCCGACTCGTAAGAGCACAGCCCTCCAAAGAAGCATCTCCTAGCAGCCCAGCAGTAGCACATGCATTTACACTCCTCACCCATCTCCGATACGTTCCTTCTTTTTCACCACTGTGAGAATGCTGAGACATACTTAGTACAGTAAGTACTCTAGCAACTCGAACCTCTTGGAAATCTGTCTATACTAAGTAGTACATCATTCCCCAACCGACAAGCCCAAGCCTCGAAAGCGCAATGACACAGTATCCGCCCTCCCAATACCAAGTCTTCTTCAAACTCTTTGAACTTCTATACGTTCCGCATCCGGTCCCATCTAAGACATGCTGTCTCAACGCACAGACCAAGTGTTTGCACCTCCCGCAGGTGCGATATATCTCCCTCTCCTCCAACTCTCCTTCACCTTCACCATCCTTCCTTCACTATCCTTCTCAAGACATCTCAGCTGGCAACATCAACTGTTATACAACACACATCTACATACACCACACCACACCACAACATCGATACTTGCATATGCGCATACTACGATGCCACTTAAATGGAACCCCCAAACTGAGCTACAGGTACGACTTACCTCCAGTTTCCATCAAGCTCCCACCTTCGCATCACCGGCATCATCCCCTACCTTTATCTTCTTCTCACCTTTGTTTGCACCTCCACCATGCTAACAGTATCCTGCCAGCTTCTCCGCTCAATCATCGACCTCACCGCTCCGAAGCTCCCGAGATTCGAACTCGTCGCTGATCATTTCCGCACCACCGTTGGAGTGAGTGAAGGTACGACCTTTCCTCCCTCTTCCATCGAATCCCTTTTCCAGCTTCGTGCAATTCGCCCTCCAAGGCCCAGGCTGATGATGCGGGTAGACGAGGCGACCACCGTGGCTATCAGGCTGAAGTATTATGCGCTGCTTGCGACACCGGGGAAGGAGAGCTTTGAGAAGGGGAGCTTGGTGAAGGGGGAGGTTTCTAAGAAGAGAACTGCTGGTGCTGCTGGTGGAGATGGGAAGAGGAAGAGGGGGAGGCCGGCAAAGGTGAAGGTTGCTGTCAAAGCTGATACTGCCAGTGGTGGTTCTTCGGAGGTGAAGGAGGAGGGTGAGGATGATTTGGAGAGTCCGTACTAGGTGAGGATTGATGGAGAGAGATGGATCGGATTAGAATGGATTATTAATTGGAGTTCATGGTGAATGTCGGTGGAGTTGTTTCTTTGGAAATCGGTGGGGTTTGGAAGCTTTGGTCGTGGGTCCATGCATATGGTATTGGATTGGTCAGTCTTGTGTTTTCGATGGGCCTGTGATTTGGATAAGTAGTATGATATGAATACGAGGGTACATTCTGCTATCTACAAATACCGTGCGTGGTACGAACTCAGTCTGTGTTCCTGCACCTCCTGTTCATAGAGGCTTGTCACCTTGGTGGTGCATGAAGTCTGTTCAGATGGCCGCGAAATGCTGAAGTTCGATGCTCATATGTTTAACTGTCGGAAGCACTTATCCTGAATTGCGGTGGCTCGAGGTGTTGAGGCGAGCAGTGTAGCTTCTCACGGTTGTATGGAGGTGGTACGGAGGGCCAGTGGTAGCGTGTTCTAGAAATAGATCAGAGAGGTATGTTGCGAATTAATTGGCTGTGCATGTGGGAATTATGAGTTGATGCGATGGGGCCTCACTTGAACCTGTTCTTTCGAGCCCTCCTCTGATGCAAATGAACGCTCTTTTGAAATCCAGTATTGCAGTATCTGGATCGATCAGAAGATCCGACTTTTAAGAGCCACACAGAATGCGCCGCCCATTTCTTTATGCATGAGCTCGTCAACCCCCTAGACTTGAGGTGTGGCTTGGCAAGCATCCACATCTGTACTTACTTACTCGTAGTGGCGCTCAGTGAAGGAGACTTGAACGGTTTGGCAACAGCTTGATTTCTCGAAGCTCGGAGGGCTCTGGTAATGACCTTCGATGCAGGTAAACCTATTGGTTAGTCTGCAGATCTGCTTTTCGATGCTCGATGTCACCTCTATATCAACATCGTGAGGTCTTGGCGGTACAGATTTGGTAGTAATCTGTTGAGCAAGGTGATTGATGAAGGTTTCAAAGTGGGTTGATATGGAGTAAATGAAATGGACATTCTTAGACAACCTATTATCCTTGCGCTGCTTGCATTCATCTCTGATGCCGACTGTTGGAAGTGTCAATCCGTCAGCCGGTAGGCGTATTTCACTATTCCACTGGCGGAGCGGCACCTTCGTGATAGTTGTATGCTCGGAAGGTGACGTCACGGTATCCTTGCGGGATGTGAGGCCGTATGCAGCACGTACCATTGATAGTAATAATAGTATCAACATTGGCAATATTGCAATCACTTCAATTCCAACGACTGTGACTGGCCAATCTACTAAGCACAACCGTCTGTATCAGCACAACCTCGACTTGTTTGTTTCGTCAGTACAGATTATCATACTTATCAATAAACGGCTTTACCCTCAACTGATCTGCGTCTTCCAACTTCACACCCGCCCTTAAGGATTCTGTTGGATGTTGGAATTCCGTTTGCATCACGTGCTTTGCATGACATCATGGGAGGTACTTGGGGGATCGGTAGCTTTGATGATGAGGCTAGATGAGGAAGCTTAGGGCCGATAGCGCTTACCGGCTTACTCATAATGAGTGAAGCCAGTGCCAATGCATTGGACAAAGCCATCTATCATCTGTTCGGTAACTAAGCTTTCTACTACTAGTACAGTCTTATGTACATAGAATCTCGAAAGAACAATCGCTCTCAAGCTTGAAATGATCGACATGGACCGAGGAGCTCTGTCCGTTTTGTTTGCTTGCAGAACCACAGTACTACCTACTTTATGAAAGTGTGAGTGCAAACGATTCGGCAGACTGGTTGTTTTAACAAGGGTCCAAGCAAGTCCCATTTGCCCTCAAAACGCACCGTCCAACATTCTTCGACCCTGCAAAAGTCCTCACAAGAATTTCGAATCCACCTTTTCACAACGAGCCCTATTCCTTCCTGAAGTCTTGTCGAAGATATTCATCCCATTCCAACTCGTCACTCATGGAATCGTTCACGGAAATACAGAATATTCAGCAGCAGGGTGGCGACGACTTGCAGCAAGACAATGGGTCACCTACAGATGAGGTGGAGGGTCCTGGGAGCCTGCTGAAATTGAGCTATACCCCAACTCTCGACAAAATGCACGAGATTTACCCCTACGAAATCGATTTTGACAAGTAAGTACTGCAATTCAATATGCAAGGGTACTCCGCAAGGCTTTTTTTTTCAATGGCCCATTCCTGTCCCGTTTGCCTTTCGGGGCAAGACGACGAACTCCAAAATATCTTTGCTAATATTACTGTGTAGTCCCCCACCCCTTCCAATCCCAGTCGGGCCTCTTGGGCCGGACTATATCGCACCAAATCACGATTGTTTAGGCTTTTCGATCGAGGCTCATTTCATGACACTTCCGGACTTAATCGCGGACCCTGCATGCTATAAATGGTTCCGACTGATGACAGATGAGGAGATGGAGCGGGACCATCAGCTGGCTTGCATCAGTAGTTACCCGGGCGTCACCCGTCCCACCAACGTTGGGTGCATCGCACAATACGCAGATGGATTGACGGATGGAGATAGAGCTAGAGCTCACTTCCTGTCGGAGAATCATCTTGCTGCGAGCTTAGATGGAGGACGGTCAAGGTTTTGCAAGTTCTGTGGTGGGGTTAGGCTATGCTACTTTTGCTACCACCATTACCGCGAAACTCTTGATGGTTATCCAGGCTATGCCCCCGGTATGAAGCCCGAGCTTTTCTTCCCAAAACTCGAACATAAAGACCCTTTCAAGATGAACTTAAGGGAACCTACTAGTACAACTAGCACCCCCTCTGCAGCTGGTGAATTGGAGTGAGCTTTTTTCCTGTCCTTCCGCATTGCTTTCATTCTCTTTTTTCTCTTTTGTTCTTTCCGAGGGTGAAGCTTCCTTGTTGGTCACTCTTACTTGATCATTACCTCTCTTGTTTTTGGTTGTGTGGTTTTCCTTTCTCTTTAGTGCACTTACTGTACTGCTGTACTAGCCGTGGCTAGTAAGCCCGTTGTACCGTAGAATGCCAGGTCTTTTGTTGAGGTTCGATGCAGTGGGTCTTTGATCTATCGATTTGCATCTCCGGATGGATATCACTGGCCGAGAATGAGGATGTGTCATTGCAAGTAGGAGATATCGATATCCGCTTTGTATCGCCTTGAGTTGGTCCAATTTGTTACCTGCATTAGTCCAGGTTTCCCTTGTTTTGCGCATGCATTAGAGTTCGTCCGTAACCTGTCAATTCGTACCGTCAGTTTCTTCTCTTCCAATTTTGATAGAGAGGAGCACAGTGAGGATAATTGCAGTAATCCGCAGCACAACTGCTATGCTTACTCATGGGTTATGCTCAATCCATAGTGGCACGATATCAGGATGCTATGAATAGGCCCCTGGGTTGTAATCAACTGCCAAGGTCCAGCAAAATGCAAGACCATAAACGAGCCAGGCTGTATGGAAGAGATCTCGCCACCTTTAGAACCCGTCCCCTTTTCAAAGGCGTTGGAGGGATGCGGAAGGGTGGATTCGTTTACATTCATACTATAGTTTATATCGTATTGGATTCCAGGCATTGATTAAGAATTTGGTGCCGGAATAAACAGTCCAACAATCTTGATCCGTTTGTCAAGCACATGTGTGATATCATAAGTACGTAACAGCAAAGCCTCTTACTAGAGACTAGAACAAGACAGAATTGCCGAAGTCTCCAAGCGTTATTATTGCCGGCATACGTCAGGGATATATGGTTTGAGCCGCTAGGTTGTAAGGGCTTCGTTTGTCATAGCGTCCAGAATACACGTATACAATGGGTTATCAAGTATTCTCATAATCATAATTACTTAAGTACTTACGAACGTTGGATATAAGTAACCGCCTAGCTCGTTTGTGTATTCCAGAAGCATTGCATATACCCATAGCTGTGAGCATGCACTCTTGAAATCTTCAGAGATCGACCACTTCGAATCTCGAGGGTCCATTGCCTGCCAAGGCACACATAATCAACTGTGATTCTTGCGACAAGTTCTATATTGCATGCATGCGATACATGGAATTCTATGCTGCTCCAACAGCTAGATATTCATAAACACCCCAATCCAAGTTATCCAACCGTACGATTAGTACACCAACAAGCTTGGCACTAGTACTAATAAGCTAACAGCTCCTTAACCCCTGTGTTGCGTTTGTACTTAGTCGGGAGTTCCCAAATTAGCAATTGAATATGACAAAATGTTGGAAAGTGTTCTTTAACATGTTACATAGTAAACATCATATTTAGTGACCGGTTATACTGTCAATATGTCAGCCATGAGGGAAGAAGGCGGAAAGGCCTGGAACTTTGAGTCCATGGCACTATCTTAGTTTTCCTACTTAGTAACTGTAAGTACTAAGTATGGCTACTAAGTATATCGCATCGCATACTCAGCCATAGAGAAGCTTCTATCGCCCGACTCGTTCATAAGCTCAAAAGGGCTGGAACATGGAGATTCGTTTGATTTGGTGACTGGTCCATAGTATGTCAAATCTTTAAGCGAAGGTCTAGATCTATGATTTGCTAATCGGCCAGTACTTCTCTTCATACTTGTTGAATATGGACACACAACGCATACTGCCAGTGCAAACCATCAACACCATCGATATAAGTACCTGTCCACAAGGCCTATCCTAGATTGCTCCATACGCATATCCAACCGGCACTGTCAAGCTTCTTTATTCATTCCCACCGCTAGCTTCAAGGTCCACAAAGATTCGTCTCAGGGCAGCTTTGGACATATCGATCGACATGGCAGAAAAGGAAACACAAAGCGCACCTGCGGAGCAGGCTGTTACCGTAGGCATTCCCTCCATTGAGTCCGATCGTGTGCCAGTACGCTGATTCTAACTATTCCCTCTGAGATGAACAGACGCAGCCTCTGACAGAGTACTATATGTGCGAAGGTAGCGCATGTGGTACTGCGGATCCGGATGGGTGGTTCCAGCCGCATGGAACCGTGTTTGGTCGTGAACCGGAATTCACGCATTTGACCATTTACCAACTCCATCCAACACCCTGTCTTCAGTACATCAAGGCCCCGTCTGGCTATGAACGGCCGTCGGAAATTTGTGTGTGTTTTTGGCCAAATAGCAACGGTTGCCGTTCAGGCCCCACTAGCTCAAAATCTCCACAAAAAAGTCAGGATCTGCCAAGCACCACCAAGTCTGGCTCCCCATCAGAACTTGGTGATTCTGACGGCAGATTTTAAAAGGACCTCATGAGGTCCTTTGCATGTCAATCATTAGCAGCAAACTATGGTCAAACACAGCGAAAATTAACAAGGCTTTAGTAAATGCATGTATAAAGTTCCCATTAAAGTGTCGCCAAAAAATTTGCAGATTTGGTGGAGTTATGGCATGCGAAAGTTCAGGATTTTGCGACATTGTCATTTGTTCGATCGCACCTGTGCGCCAACGATTTCACGTGGATAAGAACGTAGTCACGGGGGGAACACTTAGTTAGAAAGTTGCCTTGTATTCAAGCTAATCTACTCGTAATAAGGCCTATTTACGACGGTGGTTTGCGGGGCTTTAGGGCGTAGCCGTCTTAATTCGTTCTAGTGAGGACTTTACAGCCGTAGAGGTGAAATTAAGACGACTAAGCTCTAAAAAGCTAAGCCCAAAAAACCGCACACTATCGTACACAGAGCTGCTTACACGTGACGTTACGAGTGACTGAGAGGTGAATGGAAACCTTACAGAGGCGTTGTCGTTGCGTGGCCGAGGGCGGTGGAAGGCTTGAGCAGCCTGCGGAGAGCGTGCCGTGCGAGCCGATGATGGGGGGTAAGCCGGAGAGGGGATCGAGCGAGCCGTTGAGCTGGCGAGAGAGTGCGTGGAGCTGCCATGCCGGGGTGTCGATGTAGAGCTTGTAGGCGGAGGACTTCCAACGCCCCATGGTCTGAATGTGGTGCTCGGGGATCCTCTGTTGACTGGCGGTCGTTGCAGCGCCTTTCCGGAAACTGTGGGTGGTGTAGCCCCTTGGATCTACCCCCGCACTCGTGAGGAGAGCCGTGAGGGCTTGCTGTATGGCTTTCCGTGTAAAGGGGGTACCCTGACCAGAACGGCCTGAGGGGCGGTAGAAGAGAGGGGCCTGGTCATCCGGGAGACCATGGAGGGGTGGAGTTACCGAGAGGTAGCGATGGAGGTTCCGTACGGGGCAGAAGCAGTCATCGGCACGCGCTAAAATGAGGTTGATACCCTTTCCTGCCGTATCTGTCTTCGAGGATGGTAGGAAGAATTGAACGGCGTCTCCTGAGGAGGAGAATCGCACGCAGCTCCTGGTTGCTTTAAACCGTGGGAACGAGGGATTTGCGAGGTCCTCGCGTGTGTAGGTGAATTCTCCCACGCGCAAAAAGGCAGCGAAGGCGAGGGAGAAGGATGCAGCTATTGTCAGCCTGTAGAGCTCCTCCGTTGCGGGGGTCGGTTTGCCGGCGAGAGAGGCTGGCCAAGGGGAGGAGACCAGGTGTAGGAGGATATCCCGTGTGAGAGGGAAACGAGGGATCTTGGGTTTGACACCGAGAACGTGCTTAACGCCGTTGATGAGGCG
>ML119739.1:0-193668 GCA_003788565.2 Ascobolus immersus RN42 | reverse complement strand
CCTCGCACTACTCGATCCGAGGCGGTGTCCGTCCAAGGCATCGGTGGTGCCCGACACGCAAGTCACGAATTTGTGTCCCTTCTCGTCAGCTGCCCCGCGCGCGCCAGCACCGACAATTCCCCACCCCGGGTGGCAACTTTTAGGCGTGACTTCCATATCGTGCCAGATCTTCCTTGTAAGGTTCTCCTTGGCAACGACATCGCCGCTACGGAAGAACTTATCGTGGACTTTGGCAACCAGACGGTCACCTTCCCTCACTGTGGCTCTCTCGTCGCGGATATATCCCTTTATCGACCTAATACCACTATTGCCACTATACCTCGCCTTATCCAAGCCACCCAACGTTTCGTGGTCCCACCGCAGTCCATGGCGTATGTTCCAATCGCTACTCGCGCCCTTCAGGCAGATGTGGATTACGAATTCGTCCCGTTCACGCGTCAAACCCCTCCTCGAATCATTCAGACAGCGGATATCTCCAGCTACATTATCGACCGCTCCGTCACCACCCTACCTATCGCAAATCCTTCACCATTTCCTTTATTGGTTACCAAACATGCCGTCTTAGGTACGGCTACCCCGTTCAGTCCTTTTTCCAATTCCTATCATCTGGACCC
This sequence comes from Ascobolus immersus RN42, assembly GCA_003788565.2. Lineage (NCBI taxonomy): Eukaryota > Fungi > Ascomycota > Pezizomycetes > Pezizales > Ascobolaceae > Ascobolus > Ascobolus immersus. The sequence goes on along the minus strand of ML119739.1, from coordinate 193,054 downwards.
TAGTCGACCGGAACACCGTCGCGTCAAGGAAATGATGGATGCTCATCGGCCGGTCGAGGACTTCGCAGCTGATTATTGGTCTCAGATTCAGGATTCCAAGGGTCCGGACTACATACAGGCCCTTTACACGGCCTCTACTCGCAGCTTTCTCAATGACCTCTTCGCGGATACCGCTCGCACGAACACCCCCCCTGAGGAACCAGTTCCTCCGCCGACGGAGCTCTTTGGCGATCGTAACTTCGGACCCAACCTCGACCTCACCCAACGCGCCCAGCTCGAACAAACCCTGCTGCCCTTTGGCTCGGTCTTCCGTTCAACAGGTTCCTTCGTCGACGAACCCGAGGAGGACTGGATGAGGATCGAACTGAAGCCTGAACACGAGCTCAAAACCCGTGGTACCTTCAAGATCCCCGACCGCGACAAACGTCTCATTGACGAGTGGAACGACAAAATGCACGCCGAAGGTCAGATGAGTTGGGGCGACGGAGGTTCAGCTGGATGGAATGTTTTCGTGGTCTGGGACAACCGCAATCCCACCACCCCGAAGGCACGGGTCGTCGTCGACATTCGAGGCCTGAATGCCGCTACAGTTTCCGACAGTTACCCTCTACCATTACAAGATTCGATCATGGCATGTCTTAAGGATAAGAAATACATCACCACACTTGACCTCACCAAATCGTTCTTCCAACGTCCCAGGAGATTTTTAACGTCGCTCCCATGGGCTTCAAGAACAGCCCGGCCCACATGCAGCGCTTCATGGATCGGACTTTACGCGACTGTCAAGCATTCTCGCGTTGCTTCATCGATGACGTGGTAATTTACTCCGACAGTCTCCCTGAGCACCTTACCCACGTATCCAGGATCCTCTCGATCTTCAAAGAACGTAACGTGGCCGTGAATCCACTGAAATGCTTCTTTGGGTTCGACTCCGTTAAATGACTCGGACACCGCGTCGATAAATACGGCTTGACCACACTCGACGAGAAGGTAGCCGCCATAGCCGCCCTCGCTTTCCCCACGACCCTCGGCCATCTCGAGCACTTCCTGGGATTGACAGGCTACTACCGCCAATTTGTCGAAAAGTACGCTTGGTTGGCCGCCCCACTCCAAAAACTAAAGACATCTATGCTTAAGGAAGCCACCCCGCCCGAGGGACCCCTTACCAAGAGTCGTCGCAAAGCAGCCAGTCAACGGACTATTCCTTTGGACCGTATCACAGCCGCAGAACGCGACTCGTTCGAGGAAATCAAGCGCCAGTTGAGTTCACCTCGTACCCTCGGTCACTACGACGCAAGCTTGCCACTGTTGGTCTATCTGGACGCATCTCGTGAGCATGGATACGCGGCCTGCGTCCATCAAGTACCTCGGCCTACCATGACCCAGTACGGGTGGTCTATCGACGATATAGTACGAAATCGCCACTCCCCGAACCACGAACGCCCTATCTTATTCCTCTCTAAACTCCTTAACCGATACGAACGTAATTACTTCGCGACCGAGCTTGAGATTACCAACGCCGTTTGGACGGCTCGCAAGATCCAACACATGATCCATGACAACTTGGTCAAGGTTATCTTCTATACGGACCATTCAGCTATCGTGAATATCAAGGATTCCACGACGTTACAGTCCAGTAATCTCCTCCGTCAACACCAGAAATTCGTTAACATATCCATCTTTTTTTCGCAATTCGGCGATAAGCTCGAAATCCGCCATAAACCCGGTCTGTCAATGCTCAACGCGGATCCATTATCCCGACTACCAACTATTACACCAACACCAGCAACAGACGCACTGAACCCAGCGTCCCCTTCCGAGACAGTTCTCGACGGGTATGTGGCCCATACCGCCCTCCTCTCCATCGATCCCGGGTACGCCCGTCGCCTTGCTCAACATCAACGCAAGGACCCAGTTTTTTCCAAGATATTCACTTATCTCACCGAATATCCCGATTCGCCTCTCCCTGACCGCAGAGTGTTCTCACTTGTACCTATCGAAACTCCAACACCGGCGGACCCAGACGATCCAGGATCGACCTCCCTTACAACTATGGCGACGGACCCTTCACACTCTCTCCTCTTTACCACTATCGACGGTATCCCTCGCCTATGCATCCCTCGCTCGGAGCTCCCACGGGTCTTTCAAATGTATCACGACGAACGCGGCCATCCAGGGACCAATATGACCTACACTACCCTTCGCAACCAGTACTATATCAGGAGTCTGGGCAAACTGCTCCAGAAATACATCACCGACTGCGAGGAGTGCCAACGCAAGAAGCACCGCAACCATAAGGGCTTCGGGTCCCTCAAACCATACTTGGTGCCTTCGCGGCCATTCGAAACCATCTCCCTGGATTTCCTTATTGGTCTCCCACCTTCCGTTCCACGCCGACTCCGTCTGTCAGGCTTCGAAGGTCCGATCTACGACGCGATTATGCCGGCCACCGACAAGTTCTCTAAGGCCATTATCTTGGTGCCAGGAGCCACCAACTGGGACGCCGACATGTGGTCGGATGCCTTCCTTCAAGCCGTGCACCCGCTCTGGGGACTTCCCGTCTCGATTATCTGCGATCGCGATCCCATCTTCACGTCACGACTATGGATGGGTCTCTTCAACGCGTTAGGCGTGGAGCTCCAGGTTACTACGGCTTATCACCCGGTTTCCAACGGCCAGGCCGAGAAGATTAACGCAGTTATTCAGACCATGCTTCGATTCTTTGTCAACGAGCATCAATCAGACTGGATCGATCACTTGCATATTATCCAAAACATCATTAATACGCAACGTAACGAATCTACCGGCCGTTCACCTTTCGAGATTCTCTACGGCTTCATTCCCCCGTCCTACCCAGATTATAACGACATCGCCGTCAGAGCGGCTGGCCTACGTACTGTTGACCCGGAGTACATGAAGCACTTCGCCCTCAACCTTCAGAATATCCGTGCCGACGTAGCCGACAGCCAATACTACGCCAACCAGTTGGCTGCGCTGTACTATGACCAACGCCACACACCTCCACCTACATACAAGATTGGCGATTTCGCTCGCATTCGTTATGCTTCCCCTCATCGGTCCGGCAAGGATTACCCACCACCGCAGGGCACGGATAACAAGCTGGCCCCCCGTCTTTCCGAAGCATACCGCGTCCTCGAAGTCCTCGGTCCCCATGCCGTCCGGCTCGAGCTTCCTCCAGGAAGTACGATGTGGCCCGTGATCTCAACCGCCAATCTCGAACCTGTTCCGCCAACCACCCGTCATTCCCACCGTCCCGCTCAGGTAGACACCGACGGTTCATTCGAAGTCTCCCATATTGTCAGCCACAAGGATTACAAGGATGGGACTCGCCTTTTCCGCACTCGCTGGGTCGGTTACAGTAAGGAGGACGACACCTGGCACCCAGAATCTGCTTTTACCAACGCTCCCCGCGCGCTTGCAGAGTACTTGGAAAAGATCTCGCGACCCAAGCCTCGTTCTCGGGCTATCGCACGCCGTAAACGCGCTTAGTTCCCCCCTTCCTTCATTTTTTTCAACCTACTAACCACTCCTTTGCTTTCTCCCCTCCTCTACCTCCACGTCCTTCACTTCTCTACTTCCACGTACTTCACTCCTTTCCTACCCTTTAGCATGCTTCCTTTTCCCGTCTTCACCCATTTTTTTTCTGTTTTTTGGGGCACTGTTGCGTCATCGCTCGGCTCCTTCCCGCAGAGCCTCGCCTCGCTTAGGCGGTGGCCCGTGCAGCTTGGCGCTAGTATATATTCCCGTAGCCGTCCATAGAAATCTCATCTTCTTTCCCCCGCATACGCTTCTGCCACGGTTTAGTATCCGTATTCGACGCCCGGGGGTGTCGGGGGTCCGAATCGACGCGTCGACGTATCCGGAGTCACGTGACGACCCGTGACGAATCCGAGGTCACGTGACGATCCGTGACGCGTCGGTCCGACGTTCGGATGTTCCGGGGGATACCTTCGTGCCCTGCATACCCCTCCTTTGCAGTACCCATCTTTCTATAAGTAAACTTGCTTCCCTATGCTTAGATCCTTAGTTTAACCTCTTGTTAAAACCAACAATACAACTCTTAACCCTTTTGTGATGTGTAGCGGAGATAGTCTGTATATTGACGCTCCACAAGCTAAGTCTATGCTACTGCCAAGGCGCTACCAGATCCCGTGCCCACAGGCGCTCCCCTCAGGACCGACCACCTCGGGACGATATGAAAGGGTCGGGATCTAACTATACGACTACTAAGGAATAGCAACCCTGCTTGCTCATGAAAACAACTAACAAACAAAAAAAAAAAAAACTAAGGAAAACCCATCAACCTGCTCCACTCCTCGATCCATCCTCCCTCTCTCTCCAATTCCCTCGACAACTTGCTGGCAGACAAAGTCTAACTGACTTTATTGGAACAGTGATGCGATCGACGGATCATCGGCTGGAAGGAAGCGGCGAAGACGTTGCGCATTAATCGGTGACGGGAGATAAGCTGCACGCTTCTTGGTGACTCGCTCGTCGGTGCGTAGTCGGTATGCATCTTTGTCAAGAACTTGGTAGATGACATACGGACCTTGCCAACGAGGAGTGAAAACTGGAGGCATTTTGTCCGTGGCAGAGCTGCGGAGCCAGACATGATCGCCTGGTGCGAACCGCTCTCTGTTACTTTGGACGTCCAACCTGATATCGAGTTGTTGTTCTCGAAGACCGGGCATAGTGTTGGTGATATAGGAAATTCGACGAGCGATAGCCTCGGTAGGATCCATCATGGGTGCTTCAGGAATTCCATCCGAGGGGATCGTGATGTCGTAACCGTAGACTAGAAATGCTGGGCTGACACCAGTGCTTTTGTGTGGTGTACAGCGCGTAACCCACAAGGCTGTATGGAGGAGGGGTTTCCAATCCACGCGAGCTTTGTTAGACTTGGGAGTAACGCCGTCGATCACTGATAACTGAAGGTGATCGAAGAAGGACTTTTTGATGGCGTCCTTTAATGTCTTGACTAGCCGTTCGATTTTGCCATTGCTTTGAGGGTAGTAAGGCGTCGAACGGCGATGGTGAGTTGATAGGTATCGAATCATAGCGTCGATAACTTCTTTGATAAAATGTGGACCGTTGTCTGATTGTAACGAAGTAATGAGTCCGTAACGGGAGAAGATAAGCTCAACCAACGCCTGTGCTGCGGTCTCGGCATCATTTGCCTTCACTGCCTTAGCCTCAGGCCAGCGAGTGAGAGCGCATATCGCCAAAAAGACGTATTTGTTACCCTCGGCATCTTCGGGAAACGGACCGGCGAAGTCGATAGCCCAGTGTTTGAGGATATCGTCCGCTTCTGGCGTGAATCCTGGTGATTCGAGGGGGTTGGGTTGAGCGTATCGTTGGCACGAGAGACAGCGAGATAAAAAGTTGCGAATCGCTTTCTCAGCCGCTGGCATGTAATACCGATGTTTGAAGTGGGACATCACAGCAGGAAAACCTCTGTGGCCCATACCGGTGTGAAGCTGATGGAGAATCTCCGTAAATCGCGAAAAGGTCTCGATCACTTCAACCGTAGTTTGGCCTGGGAGCCGTCGGAACACTTTGTCCGTAGGTTCATGATAGAACATTGTCTTTGCCATAGCAAGAGCCGCCTTTAACACCGCCTTCTCCTCCAACTCCTTCGTCTCCACCAATCCCTCCTTTCCACTCACCGCATGCACCGGAAAACAAGAAACAGAAGAGCAAGCAGGGTTAGTAGCGCCTAGAGCCATCACTCTTGCGAATTCCACCATCCCACACAACCGCTCACCCATCTCCAACCGTTCCACCACACGCACCGGATCAAAATGAATATGAGTTGAAAGAAGAGAGGAAGACTGTTGAAGGTCATCGTCGTTAAGCAGCATTGAGATCGGTATCTTGGATTTCGACCCGACTGTCGCTGTTGAGGGTGACGGACTTGTCGGAGGCAGCACCGGGATACCGATCATGGTTTGACCATCCCATAACTTCAGTTCTTGGAGGCGCATAAGAACTTGTTGTTCTTTCTTGAGCACTGGCCTTACGAGACGGAGTGCGGCCAACCAAGTCTTGTCCTTTTTGGTATAAGGTATCGGATCGGCGACAATGATGGGTTCTTGGTCAATCCTAGAGAACGCTTCTGCCTCAGCAGGTGTCGGTTGTATCGCCGTACGCTCGAAGTCTTCACTTACGAGCAGTGGGGACACAGTTGCCTGGTCCGCACTGTCGGTTGACAACGAGTATGCGGTGTAACAGTTGACATCCTGAAACGAGCCATGGCGTAGTGACTGATCGAACAGTAAATGTGGAATAATTGCTGATTGGGTGTATAGGATAGCGGTCGGAGAGAGCGCTGCGACGCGTGGTCCGATATCCGCCCCAAACACGATCTCAGGTAATGTGAGAGCTTCTTTGCCTTCGGCCGTGACTAATGTCATACGGGAGAAGGGGTCCGCTATCATTTTGAGCCCTGGGATCCATTCGACTTCGTACTGGTATTCCTGTGTAACAAGAGAGTACCTGAAGAGGACTGGATTGCTGGAATGCTTAGCATCCCTAAGGTATTGATTTGCTCGAGCATCCGTACGCCAGGTGAAGGGCACCCCGTCAAGGAGAGGGTGGAACTTCCCAACCGCATAAACGAATGCTAGTGCCTCAAGACGCGGTATGGCATAGTTGCGCTGGGCGGAAGTGAGACCTGCGGACAAGTAGGCACAAACCACCTCAACTTCGTCGACCACCTGTGTGAGAACTGCGCCGAGGCCACCAGGAACATTCAGTTCCTCACTGCGTTGTCCCAAACTGGCATCCGTATACAGGAACGTCTTGCGTCCGGGTTGGAAGTGTTGAAGGACGGCAGGATGGCGAAGGAGCTCTTTCAGCTGTAGGAACTCCTCGAGTGCCTCAGGGGTCATGACAAATGGGGCCCGTCGGTTCTTGGAGGCGGCAGAGTCCGGCTTGAGTTTCAAGAGGCTCGTGAGAGCTTGAGTACGGAGCGAAAAGCCTGGTACACGGTCCCTGAACGTGTTGATTAGCCCAAGATAGGAACGTAATTCAGAAAGATTGGTGGGAGGAGTCATCGCCTGGACTGCGTCAATCCGTTCGGGTGTCAAAGACACGGTTCCACGGGAAAACACGTTGCCAAACACCTTGACATCGTAGAATCCAAACTGAAGCTTCTTCGGCTTGAACTTCCATCCTTTCTCGCGAGCTCGGAGGAACAGTCGGCGTAAGAGAACCAGCAACGCTTCTTCATCGGGCGCTTTACCGACCAGGTCATCAAAGTAGTTCCTCAAGACACGCTCCTTGTGTTTCATATCACCCAGGAGCGCATCGGCATTCCGGGCGAACACTGCTGGGCCGGTGACGATACCAAAAACGAGTCTGGTCGTGATCCAAAGTCGATCCTCCATCTCGAACGCCGTATACCGTTCCGTTTCCTCATCGTTGACGATCTGAAAGTACCCACGGTCGGCATCGACGGTGAAGTAACAGTGATGGCCATCCTTTTCAGACATGAAGGCGTAGAGGTCCGGTATGGTGTCGAGGGGATAGGGGTCGGCGATGATAGTCGAATTGAGTTTCCGATAGTCATGGCAGACGCGTGCAGAGGCTGGAGACTTGTCCTTGTCGCGATAAACGATGTGAAGTTGAGCACGGTCGACGGCAGAGGCCGGGGCGGGCTTAAATACACCGAGTTTGACGAGCGGTAACGACTTCTCCTGAATGATCTGGCGGTTGTGAGCCAGCTTCAGGTTGCGACGAGGACCATCGACAGCGGGCGTCCAGCCTGGCTTGCGGTTAATACGACACGGCACATCTTCAATCTTGCCCAAATCAAACTCATGCCAACTCAAAACATCGGAAAACTCGATCAAGGTAGACGCGAGTTGTTGCTGCCATTGAGGGAGCATAGAGGGGGGGAATGAGATCTGGGCTAAAACAAACTTCTCAGATAGAACGGGCATATGCTGTTCTTTCACGACGTCCAAATCACGTCCAGTCAAAGGGGTATCCGCCGCTCGTGCAAGGAGATCGCGAGGACCAGCCAACGAACAGACATTCGCGTGCACGAAGAACATGTGCATCGGGTCTTCTTGAGCCGATGAGTCTTGTGCCAGGGAAACTGAAACGGGGGGATTCTCGGGAAAAGCAACGAAATCATCGGGGGAGATAGCAATGGTGTCTGGGAGGGGAATGGAAGGCAAGGAAGAGCAAGACGCATTCAACTGAAGTTGGCGGGGTATGGATAAAATTATCGCACCCCAAGCCGGAAACAACGCAACGCCGTAGGACCAAATAAAACGAGCACCTAAGAGCAAATCAAACGACGCTTCGGGCACAACGTAGGCACGCACGGTGTAGCGTTGGCCTTTAATATCAAGGGTAAGAGATGGGACCATGCCAACTGGCACTGAGGTCCGTTTATCGATGGTAATAAACTGAAGATCGGGTTTACGATCGAGAGGAAATGCAAAACGAGTAACCAAACGCATGGGAAGAACCACGACACTGCAACACGTGTCCCACACGGTGACGACATCCAACGAGAGTTTCTGACCATGAACGATGCGAACACCTTGGGGAGTGTGAAGGATACCTTCTGGGGGAGGGGTAGAGCCATGCGTAGGGGGAAGAGACTGTAAATCAAAAACATCGCGCGAAGAAGGGGCAGGTAACAAAATATCCAGCGGTGCTTCAACGACAGGCTCGGAATAATAGATGGGGGAGGTGAACGCAAAACCAGCACTTGACTTCTTTGTTTCTTCTTTCTTCTCAACGACCTTCGTCTCGGTCTTGACCACTGGTGGGACTGGTTTGTCGGGCTTCGGTAACGGTGCCGGTGCACGACAATCTTTGGAATTGTGCCCACGTTTCCAGCAGCGCTGACAGAGCCAATTGGACTGGTCAGGCGTGCCGGGCGCGTTTCCGCTGTCCTTCTTCTTGGAGTCAGCCTTCGAGGTTGAAGAGGTCGATGTAGCCTTTTGTTGTTGATTACCCTGGGAGTTGTTGTTGTTGGTCGACTTCGAGGAATTGTCGCGACGACGGTCCTGATTGGAGTTGTCGCGATTATCCCATCGTTTGTGCTTCTGTACCGCAGCGAATTCTCGCTTCGTGTCGACTTCCTGACGAATCTGAAGCCAGAAGTCATCCTCCTTTGCTGACGCTTTCAACTCGCGCGCGATCCATTGGGGTAAGGTTTCCCAGATGAGAGTGCGGCGGAGAGGCCACGTATTGACCTGAGCACGAGAGAGGAGGGACTTGACGTGCGATTTGTAGGTTTCGAAGGAAGAGGCTTCATTCTTAAGGGGATCCCAGGTGTATGATGTCAGCTCGACGTGGGCGGCGGAGATGTCGTCTTCGGGACTATACTGAGCAGATAGTAGTTCAAAGAGGCTGACCTCTGTCACGCCTTCTGGCACCTCCGTGGCCCGACGCGCCTTTTTCCAACAATTGGGGGCTGGGTTGTCCTCATTCTCCGTGTAATCAACGAACCAACGATGGGCATTGGAGTCTGGGGGAAATGTATTCATGACAGCCGCCATCATCCGCTTTCCCAAGCCATAGTTCGACTTGCTCTCAGCAGTGGTGGCGGCCACATGGGTGTAGCCATCATCTTCGTCTCCGGTGACCGTCCCGCCATAATAGATCGGAAGGTTTTGGGAGACACAGATAGAACGGAAGCTAGTATCTAGGGATTTTAACTCACTATTCTCATTGCCTTTAAACTTGTAAAGGTGTTTCAACGACCCATTCTTGGGGAGTTGAGTTGGCATTCTTGGTGGAGTACCGGGAGGTGTTGGATTCGGAGGAGGAGGTGGAGGATCGGTGCCTGGCGGAGGTGTTGGGTGTGGGCCGGGGTTTGGAGTCGGGTCTGATGGTTCACTAGAGGAATCGTCGTCGTCTGAGCCGTGTGGATTGGGTGGACCAGGTGGACCTGCTGGAGGGCCAAGTGGAGTCAATACCGGTGGGGTCGGAGGAGAGGATCGTGGTGGTCCGCCAAAAGACAGAGAGTCGGTTTCCTGGCTGTCGCCCTTGTTGTTTCCGTTGCTGTTGTCCTCACTATCGTCGTCTTCGCTATCGTCGTCCTCGCTATCGTTGTTGACACTGTCGTTTGCAGTACTTCTGCCAAAATCGGAACCGAATTCGTGCTTGAGGCGGTCAATCCAATCTTGGGTAAGCTCGGCCGATCCTTGATCTAGGTCGTCTTTCTCGGGGACAGTGACAAAGTTGCGGGGTGGAGGAAGCTCGTAAAGATCGTCTGAGTTCGGGATCGGAGGATCGGACGGGGTCTCGAGCTTAATGACAAATTCGAGATCTTTTCCTTTGGCAACGTCTGAAGAGTTGCAAATCTGGACGGTGCCCTTATTAACAGGGGAAAGAGGGAATTCGCCAGGTAGTCGTCGAGGACGGACTCCGAGAGATTGGGATGAGGACTCGGGGTATGGTGTTACTTCGAAGTCTGATGGGTCGTCTGGGTCCAACAGACCAACTGGAGGTTCCACTGATGGGTTGACTTCGGTTCGACCCCGAAATTGAGGGGGTGGTGATGATGGTGTCTGACGAGGTGTAGATGTATCAAGAGGTCGTGCTATCACGGATGGCACTGAAGAGAGCTCACTACCAGATGAGGTGATGATCCTGGTTTCTGCTGGTGGATTGGCAAGACGATAGGCCTGGTACTGGGGAGCGGCAGCGACTCGGAATGATGCGAGTTCGGTACCAAATTTCTTTTCACCCCACGCACGGAAGGATCCAACTTGGAGGGTTCCTACGTCGATGTGCTGGGAGGTGTCGAGACCAAGGACGAGACAAATGACTTGATAATCGGTGTTCGATGTGAGCTGTGAAATGGCACGATATTTCTCGGGGCGAGAAAGCTTCGAGCGAGCTGCACAGAAGATCGTGTAAAAGAGCTTGAGGGCTAGTGTGAGGAGCTCGCTGTCGTCTTGACTTGACATATGAAAGCAAAAAGTGAACGAGACACCGCGTCACGACGGTTCAAAAGAAGAGGGCCTCTCAAGAGAGAAGAGAGAGGAGAGTTGTATCGTTGTGTGTGTGAAAAACGCTGTGTGGTGGGAAAACGCACACCTTTTCGATCAAGGCGTGGCACCAACTGTGATGTGTAGCGGAGATAGTCTGTATATTGACGCTCCACAAGCTAAGTCTATGCTACTGCCAAGGCGCTACCAGATCCCGTGCCCACACTTTCCAAGGGCCCTGCCAGATTTCCAGCCCAGCCAAGCCTGAACCCAACCTGACTCCAGAAAAACCCCTGTTCAACTCCAACCTCAGTGATATCTTTTTCGCCCATCTCCAAACCTTCCTTCCGTCGTCGTGACGGTTCTGATCTCCTCGTGACCTACCCTCTTTATTCTTTACCTCTTCTTGATTACCTCAACAACCTCTTCTTGATTACCTCAACGACCTCTTCTTGATTACCTCAACGACCACTCCTTGTCTACGCCCGTTTCGACTCTCGTCACTTCGCCGGAACTCTGTTCGCCGGTCTGCCCCTCTGTGGCACTTGCCCTTCAGCCCTTGTCCTGGTTCCTCTCTGCCTGGGTAGAATTTCAGGCTTTCTTTACTCGTCTTGTTAGACGTGTTCCTCGGTATTCGTGTGGTGGATTGGTCTTGTCTTTTGGACAAGCCTTCGGTGGACCTTTTTGCTCGTCTTGGTGGACGAGCCTTCTTTGCGCTCCGGAATTGAGCTGCTCTTGTCTTTAGGACAAGTATTTGGTGGATTCTTGCTCGTCTTGTAGACGAGCTCCTTTTGCGCTCCGGGATTGAGCTGCTCTTGCCCTTGAGTACTTGTCTTAGTGGACGCACTAAGACGAGCCTTCTCTCTACTTCTGGGTTCTATCCTTGTCTTCTGGACAAGCCTTCGGGGGATCTTTGCTCGTCTGGCTAGACGAGCTCTTTCTACGTCCAGCTTCGGCCCGTACCTGTTCGCCGATCCGGTTCTTGGCAGTCTCTTGCCTCGGTGTTCCTTTTTCACATCACTCCGTCCGCGTCCCTCGGGTTCCGCACCTACTGCGCCCTGACAAATAGAAACCTTGAACTTAAAAGTTCTCTGGATCCCACAAACATCATCCTGCTCCATAATCCTTTTCATTAGCCTTGTTTCCAGCCTCCGAACGTTTGATTTTCAGTTGCCGTTCGGAATATTGCTGCAAATTATGTATTGGAAGCTCTTCTTTAGTACACTGTAGCAAGATAGTCTCCCACTTCAATTTTTCTGCTATACTAACAATTTTGCTATAGCCACAACCGGCAAAACCCAAAAACCAGATATTAATCTATTGGAATAAGCAGCTACTCTTACCTTTTAATGTACCTCAGAGAATGCTGTTACTTTAGACGAGAGTAAATCAAAGTTATTTTGCTTTACTAGAGATCGCAAGCCTTTCCAAATATGGAGCACTCCAATTGATACCATTATTTAATCATCAAAGGTACTTCATTACCTGAATGTTCATTTGAATTTCTGACTTAGCTTCTCAGCTCACAATAATACGAAAGTTGCTGTTAATGCTCAGCTCCATGCATGCTAAAAAGGGAGCATACATGCTCTTACTCTTGCCAAACATGAAGCAATACATCTAAAAGATTTAGCAAGTGTTCTGTAGCATACGGAACAGAGTTACATTAAGATAGTAAGTGTTCTGTAGCTTACGGAACTGAGTTTGGTTTAGGAGCAAGTGTTCTGTAGCATGCGGAACAGAGTTACATTAAGATAGTAAGTATTCCGTACCTTACGGAACTGAGTTTGATTTAGGTAAGTAGCAAGTGTTCCGTAGCATGTGGAACAGAGTTACATTAAGATAGTAAGCGTTCTGTAGCTTACGGAACTGAGTTTGATTTAGGTAGCAAGTGTTCCGTAGCATGCGGAACAGAGTTACAGTAAGATAGCAAGCCTCGCGTTGTAATCTTACCCGTTCCGAAACCCGCATACTACCTCGACTTCCTGATACAGTGTATTACGAACTTGAACCACTGCTCCCCTCAGTCCGATCAGTCAGCCCGACCCTCCTGTTACAATGGAATAGTGGAGACAACTAATATTGTAGATTTTATAAAATAAAGAAAGGGTTTAAGCAGCTGTTTCGTAGTTCCATAACTTACGGAACATGTATAAATTGAAGAAAAGTGAGCTACAAGAATTGGTTCAATCAGGATCTGATACTCCTAGATTCCAAAATTGGCATGCTTACCTTCTTTTTTATAAAGATCGTGAGGTAGCCATTATGGATCCTTATTTCATGAAGATGGAAAGAAACGTCGGATTGATGAGTGCAGTGTTTTCAGGGAACTATCTTTTGTGAAAACATTGAGGAATAAGATGAAAGTGGAAAGAATTTACATTGGTGGTGGAAGGAACAATGAGGTGGGTGGAAACAAATGCTTGGAGATATCAAAGCGTAATCTTGGGTTTTTCCAAAAGGATGGATGGAAGAAGAGCTGGAAAGAGTTGGGTTTTGTTGAAATAGCTCGTTAGGTCCCGTATACTACAGAACATACAATCCGTACAGTACGGAACATATAACAAATATATCATTATTTAAGTCTTATACTCTTATTCTATGTGTAAATATTGTTATAAACTATGTTTTTTGTATTAGGTAATAATATTCCTGACAGGGACCCATTCCCGTTAGGGAAGAATTCCTGGCAGGAATTCCCTGCTGGGAGCGTTCCTGGCAGGGACCTATTCCTGAGAGGGACCTGACAGAGCTGCGTAATAGGCAGGAACAGGCTCGCGAATTTGAACGACGACAGCAGCAAGCGCGGGCTCAACAAGAGCAGATTAGAAGAAACTATGAAGAGGACTTGAGCAGACAGTATCAGCAAGAGAGAAGAGGATGAGAGATAGCTGGGAACTTCAACTTGAAGCTTGCAAGTCGAAGCTGGTAGGATACCCGGTGCTATCAAACGGCCAGTTAGCGAAATGTTCTTTGCCCAAATGTTCAACGGCTTCTATGCTGCCAGCAACGGTTGTTGTACATATACGGCCATAGATTGAAGAAAGTACGGGATCCCGTTCGCTCTCCTATAGTCAACCCTATCCGACAAAGGAAATTATAACGCTGTGACTTACGACTATATTCTCTGTATGTTGCGGTAATCCTCTCGGCATTATTAGCTATTTTGTGAGATACAGTACCTACATGAGCAACTCACAAAAGATGCCGTACCTGCAGGTGTAACTTACAGAAGATACAGCAGCTCAACCCGCAACTAAATCCAGTTTGGTTCTCATCTTACAAAGTTACGGCATAGGAGCAACATTACATAAGCTTGGCTTACCGGCCTTCATTTTTCGTTCTCCGACTTTCATTCCAGAACTTTCACTCAACAACCCCAACAACAAGGTGAAGAAGGCAACAGCGAGATCCAAGTGTCACCGATAACGATGTCCAGGCAAGGTTTATCAGAGAGCCGACCACAATGTTCGAGAGCCGGCTACGATCTTCAGCAATCTGACGGCAAGGTTCAGGTAGTCAAAAAAGAAGTGCAAACAAAACATGTAAGTTGAAGCCGACAGCGAAATCCACAAAGCGGACTATGGCTACGACTTTCAGAAAGCTAACTACAATGTTCAGAAAGCCGAAAACAAAGCCCAAACAAGGTAGTGATACCGACAGCGAGGTCTAGGAAGCCGACTACCATGTTCAGAAAACCGACAACAAAGCCCAAACAAGGCCGAGATGCCAATAGCGAGGTCCAGAAAGCCGACTACGATATTCAGAAAACCGACAACAAGGCCCAAACAAGGTAGTGATACCGACAGCGAGACTCAGGAAGCCGACTACGATGTTCAGAGAGCGGATTGCGATGTTTAAAAGGCCGACAAATAAAGCCCAAACAAGGCAGGGATGCTGACAGCGAGGTTTAGGATGCCGACAGCGAGGTCTAGGAAGAGGACTACGATGTTCAGAAAACCGACAACAAAGCCCAAACAAGGTAGGGATGCCGACAGCGAGGTCTAGGAAGCCAACTACGATGTTCAATAAACCGACAACAAAGCCCAAACAAGGTAGGGATACCGATAGTGAGATCCAGGAAGCCGACCACGATACCCAGCGAGCTGTCTACGATGTTCAGGAAGCAAATAATGAAGCCCAAACAAGGAGATGGAAGTACAGAATAAGGTAAGAAAGTTGACAGCAAAATCCAAGAAGCCGACCAGCGACTACCACGTCTAGAGAGCTGACTATGATGTTTAGGAGCCAACAATGAAGCTCAATTAAGGCGACTCTGAAAGCAGACAACAAGGAGATGGTGGCTGATAACAAGGTAAGGAGCCAGCAGCGAGATTCAAAAGGTCCACTATGAAGTCCAGAGAGCCGACTACGATGGTCAGAAAGCTGATAACAAGCCTCAAACGAGTTGAGCAAACTGACAATTAGATTCTGGCGGCTGGCCTTCACGGATCCAGCCCGAAGGAAGTACAGTTTTAAATAGACCTTAAGTAAATAGAAGAGCAGTGTAAATGATATGAAGCACGCAATATTGAAAGATTGGGAAGGGAAGTAACTGACTCTCAAACCTGCGTGAAAGAAAATTACTTGTAAGTCACCATCAAAAGCTCGTGAAATCACCACTGTAAGTCACTTGGATAATATTTCAAGTCACATTTAATGCGGGCTTAATCGAAGCAAGTCACCGGCTCAAATGCTGTTGCCCATACTGGAGTTAGCCCGTAAGTCACTGGGTTATCCAAAGTCTTGTCGCATAGGGGTCAAGCTTCTAATCGCCGAGTCAGTACCGTGGTGGGTGACCACACGGGAATCCTTAGTACTATGGTGCTATTTGTTTTTGTCGACATGTCGCGCCTGAAGTTCTGTGACTTTTGTCCCGCTCTCTTCATTTACTCGCTTGAGTCGGAGATGCTTCGCTGGAGATGCAGAAGGTATCGAGTGAATGCCAAGTGATGCGATAAGATCTGATCTTTGTGGCACTGATTCTCCTTCCCGAAATCCTTCTTGTCCACAACATCTTCGGCATCCCGCCCTTTCGTCCACATTTTCCCACAACTTTTTTGGATTTTGACCCTCGACGAACTTTACGTTTTTGATCCGTTGTTGGAGAGCTTTTGTTTTGGTCTTCACCTACAGGAACGGACATCTACTTCTGAAGAGGTATGCTATCACATGAAGCCACGGCCAACAACTCCAACTCACCAAAGTTCACATGATTCTAACCCATGCTTTCGAGTAGGACATACGCAAAGGCAACAAACAATCATCACAGACTGATGGCATCATCTACAGCACAACCGGCATTCCGCATCTGTCAACCAAACGGCACCCCACATCCCGCGTAACACGGCATCCCGAACCGGCCCTTACTCAAGAGCGGCGACCTGTGCGCCGTGCATCCAACGGACGGAGCCCTACCTTCATCCCGCATGATGCACGGAGTGAACCGACCGGTGCGGCTCAACGCTTACGAACCAACTTTCGTCATCCCACAGCAACATCGTCGACGTGGACATCCAAACACCAAAGCATTTCACCAGCCTCCACAAGTGCAGGCTTCTCGATGAAGCTTACGAAAACTCGTGTTGCTAGGGCATCGATTGGCAAGGCCGGACAAAAAGCAAACCGGAATCTGCACGTCTCACGATGCATCCCCATCACCAGCGTCGTCGATGAGAAGAAAAATGGCACCATGCTTTGAACTTTTGGAGGATTGAAGGGCCTCCGACATGCTCGACAACACGGACTTTTCATCCGATCCGGCATCACCAAGACCTCACAAACTCGTTTCAAAGCCTTGGGGCTCGGAGGATTATGCCCTTCGGATACTGCCTGAAGTCGACTCGTTTATCCACCGCCTTAAACGAAAACTTAACGGACGGAATTTAAGGTTTCAAGACCTGGAACAAACGCGATTGTTGTTGCGAAATGAAGTTGAGGATGACGTCGATCAAGACCCAGCAACAGGAACCACCAACAGCGCCAATCTCGGATGGGTTTGGTGGACAGCGACTCATCCTTGTCGAGATTGGTGGGCGGATGGAAGCGAGGCACGGCTCTAGCCTGTTTGGTGGTCGAACTTCTGCCTTCAAACGGCCAGGCGAAACGCGAAGAAGCGGCGGGAAACATCTGCCAGATGGAGGTTGAAACGCCAGGCACGGATAGGACGGCGGTATGGGTGGAGAGGCGGCGAGAGGATGCGATGGGCTTCTTTACGGATGTTGCATCCTCAAGGTGGCTCAAGATGGACCCCCAAGGCTGGCCTCAATGTCGAACATGGATGGCTCGGATGGTGGGCTTGGAGGAGAATTGTTGGATGGGAAATTACGACCAACGACACCCCACGAAGACGCCGCAACACAACCTTTCTTCACCAATTGCACCCAATTCTTCTCGTTGAGCCCCCCGAAGCGCTCGTGAACGCTCTCAAGACATCTTACGAGTCCCCTCTCTTCACTGGATATTTTTGAGCCTCGTTGTTCTGCCGATTGGTCTCCAAATTGAAGAGTTTTGATGAGGACTGCCATGACCTGGAATTTATCTCAGCAACTCTGTGTTTATCGATCGAACTTCCCACTTTGCTGTTGGCAATCTGCATCTGCCATGCGATGCGCTGCATGTTTCACTGCCCAGGAAATGTTTTGGCGCATTCCCTGTCAAATCGCGGGAAACTGTCACACAAACGCAGGCTGGCCTGGGCTTTCCTATCTGCTGCTTGCCGTTGCTGCCTTCTCCAACTTGAACTTCTCTCGGTGTCTTTAGGTTCAGCTGAGTTTCTCCGGATGCCCGTCAGAGAATGATGAATCGCTTGTTGCAGAAGTGTAAAGACGGAGTCCAGGAGTTTCTGTGGGTTGAAAGACCAGCGTTTGGAACTTCGCTTTCGCATGAAGTGCATGAATTCGGGAGTTGCTTCAACGAACATGCCCACCATCGATTGGTCTCGGAAGTTTCCCAAGGGCTCGGCAATTTGCTCCATCCGCTTTGGGCCTGCATCGACGATGGATCCAGGCGTGGGCACATCCTAATTTGGCGAAACAAGGACCGTTCGACGTCGTCCAAGAAACACCTGCGATGGTGGAGGTCGCGACAAGACTGGACGACACAATTGGCGCCGCAGCCGGGTTGCTCATTTCACGGAGAGTTCCTCTTGGAGGACACTGCAGATGCTGGGCTGGCTGTGGGTATCTTTCAAAACCTGATACCTGCCACTGTTTCCTTTCTCTTGCAAACTTTTCCCTTCCCTCCATTGCGAGAAGTATCTTTTTCGGTCGTTTTCTTCGGCCTCACAGTCCCTACGATATCGCGATTTTTACCGGCTGCAGGTTTCCTTGTTCAGCTTTCCACTCTTTTTTCGATACTTGCATAACAGAATACCGGCTTCCCAGTCATCTTCCTTTCGTTATCCACTCACAACAGCTTCTTCAAGCATTTCCCGATCCCAGCCTCAACGGTACCCCGATACTTTACAGCGCATCGCTGCACTCCACTTGCTGCACTCCACACAGCAGGCTTTGAGGCATCTTTCCTTGGTTTGTGCGATTGAGGTCGAACGGTTTTTCGCAACCAGCCTGAGGGTTCCGGAATATCTAAACCGGCCAGAGGTGTTTGGAAGCCTTTCTTTTTCAGCTTCTTTGCTCTTCTCATCATTTCGCCCTTTCTTTGTTATCATTCACCATCAATCGCTCATCACTCGTTTCGGCCTCTGGTTTGACTCGCTGCCATTCGCTATCACCGACAACGCAACGCACCGCAACGCAACGCTGCGCTGATCAATTGGGCCTTCCGAAGCTTCGACACCACTCGTTACCGTCGATCTTCTGCAGCAACACGACATTGCACCGCAGGCTGGGAAGGACCTGGTAAGCCGTGACGGAAACCAGGATTCGGGACACAGTTCATATACAGACGCATCGCAGGATTTGGGAGGGATTGAAACAACCTCCGACAGTATCTTCACACCACGATGAGGATGAGAATAGTATCGTCAACGTTGGCTGCGGCAGTTGCCGTGCTGGCGACGCTGGGGCCAGTTTATGGACGGGTTATCACCTTCGACACTCGCGATGTCTCGATATCGGGCACTAGCAACAATGATATGGGGAAGTTGATGGTTAGGGCTGCTTTCGCGCAGAATGATAGGGCGGAGGAGGAAGAGGTGTCTCAGACAACGAGCAGGCCTGCACGGACTACGAGCTCGGCTTCGGAGGATGAGGAGGAGGAGCCGACTTCCACATCGACATCTACGGCATCGAGGAAGGAAGAGCCGACCAAGACAGCGGAGGAGGAATACAAGGCCACTGCGCCGGCGGGGAAGAAGGTTGAAGGGGAGGTGTTGGCTGGCGAGAATGGTGAGTAGATGGTAGAGACATGGGAGGTCTTGGGCGCTGGGACAGGACAGTTGCTAACATCTCCACAGAACGCATCCTAGAAGAAGCCCCCGAACCCCGCGACTCCGACGCCCTCCCCATCCAACCAAAACTCAACCCCGCCCTCGGCGTCGCCGGTGCCCTATTGATCCTCGCCGGCGCCCCCTACGGCTTCATCGGCATCAAAAACAAACGGTTCGTACCCCCATCCCCACCTTCTCCGCCCCACTAACACCCCCATAGCATCCAAATCTTCGGCTCCATAATGTTCCTCTCCTCCCTCTCAGTCACCGTCCTAATCCTCTACGTAACCAACCCACCCCTCTCCGCCGCCGCCCAAGGTGGCTACCTCATCGCCTGCGTCCTCACCGGCGCCGTCCTCGGTACAGTCTCCATTATCTTCCACGAGATGACCGAAACAATGGGCTGTCTCCTCGGCGGATTCTGTCTGGGGATGTGGTTCCTTGTGCTGAAGGAGGATGGCCTGGTCAGCAATGGCACGGGGAAGAGTATCATGATTGCACTCTTCTCGTTGATTCCTTACTTCCTGTCCTTCTGGGATAGGGTCAGGCAGGAGGCGCTTATTGGAAGTATCTCTCTTGCTGGGGCAACTGCAGTGGTCCTCGGCATTGACTGCTTCTCGCGTGCCGGGCTCAAGGAATTTTGGCTGTTTATTTGGAACCTCAATCCCAAGACTTTCCCGGAGGATACGAAGGGATATCCTCATACTCGTGGCATTAAGGTTGAGATTGCGGCTATTGTTATTCTTACTTTGTTTGCGGTGTTGTCTCAGATTAGAGTATGGAATGTTGTGCGTGTGCACAGGGAGAAGAAGGAAGAGGCTCGCGTTGAGGAATTGAGGATGCAAGAGGAGCGGGATTTGGAGGTTGGCAGGGATATGGAAGAACGGACTCGGGAGGAACGAGAGGCATGGGAACGCACCTTTGGCGGGACTGTTGGCAAGAAGGAGAAGAAGGGCAAGGAAGTCGTCACTCAAGTGGAGAAGGCGGAAGGAGATCTGTCAGACAAGGGAGACAGTGGCTTCAACAGCAGAAGGACGAGCCGGACGCCGAGCGAGATGGACGGTCAGCCCGAGAGTAGTAGGGCACAGAGCTCTGATACCAGACGGAGTGGCGATCAAAGCAGGAGGTCGAGTAAGAGGTTTAGTCTGCCGCCTACACAGGAAGTTGTGGAGACTGCTGTACAAACAGAGGAAGGCCCAGTGCAGGAGGAGGAAGTTGATCCTGCCATGATTCCGCTGCCACCGAGTAAAGCGGATCTCCTGGCGGAGGAGAAGAGGAAGGCAGAGATGATACCGCCTGTGGATGTGCCGGAGTTTGAACCGACTAAGCCCCAGAATAGGGTGTCAGCGTCGACGTTTGAGACTCTCGATGATTCAGACTGGGAGGAACATGAAGCCTCAAGAGCTGCTCAGGAGGAAGGCATGGAGCTCAGACGAGTTCAGAGGCAGAGACAGGAGAGGCAGGAGAAGGAGCGGGAAGTGCAGAAGCGGATGGAGGCAGAGATGGAGGGACTGGTTTATTATGGTGATGAAGACCGGGCTAGCTCTGTCAATGCTGACTTGGGGGACTTTGAGGTGGAGAGCATCTCGACCGAGTCTGAGGCCGAGGTGGTGGAGAGCACGGAGAGCCCCACCAGCCCGACTGCGGAAAGTGCATTTGAGGGTAGAAAGTCAGAGGATACGGCTGTCACTACGCCGAGCGATGGAGATGAAAAGATGCTTGGTGCTCCTGCTGTAGAGGCGGGCAAGATGGTGCCGTTGGAGGAAATCAAGGAGAATATTGCTCGCATGCCAAAGGCCTACCGCACGAACCAGTGGGCTCTCCACCTCTCCGAGGCCGACAAGCCCGAGCTCGACGAGTTGGAATTCTCCTCAAGTGAGGCTGAGACCGAGAAGCCCGCCCCGGTCATCGTCGAAGACCTCCTAGCAACCTACCTCCCCTCACAACGCCCCGTCTCCAAGACCCCCATCTCCGCCAAACGCTCCTCCTCCGCCGCCATCCCACACACCTCGAAAACCCACATCAGCCGAACACCCTCGGTCCCAGTAACCGCCCACCTCCCCAACCGCACCTCCACCACCCCCGACCTCGGCCGCCCGCAATCAATCATCACCCCCCTCCCCACCTTCCCAACCAACACCCTCCTCGCCAAACGCGAATCCCAAATGAAGTCCCGCCCCTCCTACATCTTCTCCAACCGCCCCACCGACCTCGTCCCCTCTGTCCTCCCCCCAACCCTCCCCTCCCCACACCCCCTCTCCACAAACCCCTCCTACCTCGGCCTCTCCACCCCAACTCCAGACTCCGGCTACGCCACCCCAACCGCCCCCCTCTCCCGAAACGTCTCCTCCAACCTCCTCCCTCAACTCGCCCACACCACCACCCCAGTCCTAACAGGCTCCTCCGCCAACTCCTCCACACCCGACGACGACGAAGACACCCCCCTCTCCGCCCGCCGCACCGAGCTCCTCGAGTCCCAAAAACGCGCCCAACGCGAAGCACTAATGGCGCAATGGCGGCAATCGCTGCAAGCCGACGAGGGGATCAAGCAGCAGAAAGCACAAGTCAAGCGCGTCCTTTCCGGTCCGATCGAAAGGCCAATGGAGAATAAAGTGGCTGTTGCGCTCGAGATTAAGAGACGGAAGGAGGAGATGGAGATGGAGAGAATGGAAGCGGCGAAGGGGGTGAGGGGGAGTAAGATGCGGGAGTTGAGGGAGCGGGAGGAAGTGGAGCGGCGGATGAGGGAGGAGAGGATGAGGATGCCGGATATGATGGAGAAGCATAGGGAGGCTATGATGAGGTTGCAGGGGCAGGTGAAGGCGCAGTAGACGCCTCTTTTACTGGCATGGGTTTGGGTACTCCGCTTCCTTCGGAGAGGTGGAGTTGGGTTTTTACGTTCGTTCGTTTCCTGTCTCCTCGAGTCGGGTTTCTTTCTTCTTCTTCAATTTTCGATCTTCCTTTGTCAGGAAGTTTCTTTTGTCCTATCTTTTACTTTTTTTGGCGTTCTTGGGTTGAGATTTTGGTTAATTTGTTGATGCTTACTTATTTTGGGTATTGGACTTGTCGTTACGGTACGGTATGGTTATGTGTAATTAGCTTGATCTTTCTACGGCACTCCCCTCGGAGGGGGAGTTATTATTTATATTGTCTAATGGAATCTGGATGTTACATTTTACCAACTTGAAATCAGTGGAAGTACTGTCTCGACCAGAGTTGCAATGACCTGCCAGGCCAGGCTGTTGCTCGATTGACATATGCATGTGCTTGTTTGGCTTCTAGTGCTGATGGATGGATGGGTGTTGTCGTTGATCCGAGACTGGTAAAAAGAGCCAGCCAGATGATGATGATGAAAGGGCAAAAGGTTGGTCGACGAGAGCAGGATTTGAACCTGCGCATCCATAGGATAACAGATATCTGCATCAGACTTGATTCGAGTCTGTCGCTTTAGACCACTGATCAGCCATCTCGCCATTGATGAAGACCGCTTCCCTAAAAAACATCAATCCCGTCAAGGCACGCTGCAGTGGGACACCTCAAAAATTATCTGGCGTGTTCCAACTATGTATTGATTGTATGGGCGCGTAAAGTCGAAGCTGTAATCCACCGGTGCACCGTTGCGAGACCTCTTTGATCATACTCTTTTTAGTGCCCCATGGGCAGGACACAAGGTAAAGAGCCAAAATAAAGAGCACACGACTCGGACCCAAAAGAGACGGTCGACGAGAGCAGGATTCGAACCTGCGCATCCAGAGGATAACAGATGACTCGGTCGATTGCTTCTGGGGCAACTTAAGTTCGAATCTGTCGCTTTAGACCACTCAGCCATCTCGCCATCGATGAAGCTGCATCCCATGGCATTTACTATGTAAAAGTTCGTATCAATGAACTCTTCGAAGGGAGACAAAAGAGCTTGAAACACCATGCATGTACGTGCCATCGACGAGAGCAGGATTCGAACCTGCGCATCCAGAGGATAACAGATAATTGAGGAATAACGATCAGCGCAGCTCGCCAGTTCTAATCTGTCGCTTTAGACCACTCAGCCATCTCGCCACATCTGACCTTGCATTTTAATGATCAAACCAGTTTGAGTTATAAATACGTAAATAAGAGGAATCCAGACTGAGAGAGAGAGGCGAGGCGGGCGGACAATCCACGGCCCAACCGAACGATCAGCAAGAATAAGATTTCCCAAACTCGGGACGCAAAAGAAATGCCCATGCCTTGAATCGAACAAGGGTTGAATCGGAGTTGCAGGTGAACCACAACGATACGTGATAACCACTACACTACATGAGCTGATATTAGATATTGACATGGTAAAGCGTTCTAGCCAAAAACGTCTGACCACGACTAATCTCTACTTCTAAACCGCCTTCTAATCTCCTCCTCTCCTCTCCTAATATTCTCCTGCTTTTCCTGCTCCTCCGCCCATTTCTGCCGCTCACGATTCTGTGCTTGTTGCGCTTTCTGCTCCCTCTTTGCTTGTTGGTAATCTCGCCTCTCCTGCTGATGTGCTTGAGCTATCGCTGCGCGGCGTTCCTGTTCACCTCTCTCTCTATCCTGCAAGTACTGCTGCCGTAGTGCGTAGCTCTCGTGCTCAGCCTGTGCCTTGGCCGCTTGTTCTGCTCGAATTCTTTCGTTTACCTGTTGTCTTGATTGCTCGCGTGAAGCGTGGAAACGTCGCCGGATCTCTTCTTCGCCACGGCGAATGTTTTCTTCCCAGTCTGGATCGTGCCGGGGCATGGCGTAAGGGCTTCACCTGTTGTAAGTACTGGCTTTGTGTGATATATGGAGAAGTTATTGGGCTGGTGGCTTCGTGATTGTATGCTGTATGTAGGTCGAACTGCTCTGCAGCTCTGTTATGCGTTGATTGGGCAGAGATGTTGCAATTTGAATGCTGACCTTCAGGTTTCAGGTCTCGAAATCGGAGGTTATTAATGATGTGGATGGAAGTTAAATATCGGCGGGAGACGCTTTGCGCTTCGAGACTGTATTTATGTACTTCTGGTCATGCGAAATGAAAAAGGTCAAGGACTCCTACCCTCGATATATGTGGAGTACAACCAGCAGATTTAGTTGAAAGAGAGCGCGCGCGGACTGTGAGCGTACAGCATGTACTCCATGATCCATATCAGAAACGATCCTTGCTCATTCGCATCCGATAATCGCGCCTTCAATTAATTAACCTATAGCGCTTAAGGCCACAAAATATACTTTGGATTCAGAATCCGCTGCCTCATTTACTTATTTTAGTATCTAAGATCACAGCTGATCGATGGGAATTTAGGTATGCCCCGGTATACATATATACGATAACGCCGACAGAAAATCGAGATTTAGATCAGAGTCGAGCCCAAAGGTGCATGTTGCTACGTAGATTAATTGCCTAATTACCCTGGTCTTGGCCCCTCTCCCAAGCCGCATCGAGCTCTCGCTCCTTTTGGATTCGTCGAACTCGTTCATCATGAAAATGGCGCTTGATCTCCTGTTCTTTTTGGAGAAATCGTTCACGATCGGCTGCAAAACGGCGCTTAATCTCCTCTTCTCCCCGCCTCATGTTCTCTTCCCAACCTGGACTGCGGCCGCGGTTTGACATGATTTGATTGCTTGGGTTTCTTCTCTGGTTAGCAAAGTGCGTTCTTGAGCTGTTTTGCGAGTCAACGAAGCTTAAGTGGTTCTGTGATGGCAAGAATGCAATCAACTTGGGGTTTCGACTGCGCTGGAGGGCGGTATTTATGCACTTCCGCCCATCATTAACGAGCTCATAAAGTACTTAATACTTGTACTTCTCACGATATGATATGTGGGATACATGTATACAGCAGCTTTGGTGGAAGACAAAAACTGCAAGCTGATCCGTACTATCATGATATCAGTGGAAATGCCTACGTACAAAAGCAAAAAGTACTGCTCATTTGCAACTATGGATCGCTTGGCATCTATCTAGTCAATACTCAAGTGAGATATGTGACGTCAGGCTGGTCTGAAGGTCACAGATACCTCTTCAAAATCGCAATGCAATTACGTAATTCAAATGATAACGGCTGCTCGTGATCGACCCCGTTCATGTTCAACTACTATTGGAAAGCGTTTGCTTTTGAATTCAATCACCCGTCCAAAAGTCGGAATGGTTTCTTTGAACCTGTTATAAAATCATACTTAACGTTGACGTTATAACGTGCTTTGCAAGTGACAGCACCGGGAATTCTACTATCTTCACTAGTTATATGAGCTGCTATTCGGAAGCTACACCGCGTTACGTATAACATAAACTTTGTATTGCTGCCGGCCGCTACGATTAAGTACTAATGATATGTAATGGATCTTGGGCGCCCCACCAACAGCTCCCTACTCATAAACCATACCGCCTCCTAAACTCCTCTTCTCGTCTCTTATTATACTCCTGATTTGCTCGCTCTTCACCGGACCTCTGACGTTCGTCAAATCGCGCCATCTGTTCTCTCCTTGCCGGTGTTTCAGAATATTCCGATCTCCGTTGCTGTTGGCGTACAAAGTGGTTATCGTACGCATTCCGTAGACTTGTCTCTTGTTCCGTTTCTCGTTCGGACTGGAAACGTTGCCGAATCTCTTCCTCTCCCTGCCGGATGCGTTCTTCCCGCTCTAGGTCGTGATGAGACATGCAGGTGGCGTAGTGGCTCGATGCGTTACTGGCAGAAATTCGTTTGTGGTATGGAGAATTATAACAGATGTGCAGTGAGTCGAGAACTCAGTTCTTGACTCTGTACTGAAGTATTATGCGTTGATATCGTTTGAGCGGAGATTTTTACACCTCGAAACGATGATATTTCCGAGAAGTGGAGCCAGGGTACGGTTGAGGGGTTGTACGTTGCATTTATGCACTTCTTATCATGTCACATGCGGAATCTAGGTCAAAGGCTCATGATACTCGCGTTATGTGGGCTACAACAACTTTACTTGATGCCAGTGGCGAGAAATAGTTCTGTAAGCATAAATATACTTTTCATTAAGTAAGTACTTTGCAAGCTTTGTAATCAGAAATGTCTAGATTTTCAGAACCTTTGCGTCACTCCAGCGCCGCATTCAACTGCAATCACTTGCAATTTGCTAATTGTTTATAGCTAATCGAGGGGTGTAATGGCGCGCATGATCGGCCGATCGGTCTCATGATTAAACTCAAGGCTTCAATTATACTTCAAGTAACGTACGTACTTCCGAGCAGTCGGTCGTGGATGACCTATGATAAAAGCTAGTTAATCAGGCACATGCAAGAATATGCCCTGGTTAACTCGCATATTCGACACACAAAGTGCAATTGAACTTAAATATATTAGAGCGCACGAGTACTCGTAGCTCAAGCGTAAATCGAAATCAATCTAATGCTACTTGATATGCATGATCATTATGCGTCATCGCGACGCTTAGCCGTCGTGAGTTCCTTAGGTTCCAGTTTAAAGCTTATAAAGCAAGCTCAGGCTTCCATAGTCTACTAAGAAATTGGTTTTACGTCTTCTACCGACTGCTTGTTCAATGTAATAGCTAAAAGCTAGTTGTTCCTCCGTTGTTCCCTCGACTTAAGACCATGACCGGTATCCAAATTCAATACGATCGATATCCTGATCGAAGTAACCTGCTTTGACCTGCTCCAATTCAAGAGCGATAGTATTGATTTCGATCGCGGTCTCTCATCGCCTGAAATCGTCTCTTAATCTCCTCTTCACCTTTTCTGATATTATCCTGTCTAGCCTGCTCTTGCTCTCTAGTACGCTCCATTTCCAGTTGGACCCTGCGTTGGTCTTCCAATTTTTGACGTGCCCGCTGGTCGCGTTCGCTACGCTTGCGTTGCAGCTGTTGTCTGCGATGGCGCTGTTCCTCTTCTCTCTGTATCGCTGCGCTTCTACGCTCGCGCTCGAGATTCTCTCTCTCGTGTTGTTGTCTCTGATACTCGACATTTTGCTTGCTGGCCTCTCTCTCCGCTTCGTTGGGCTCAGTTGGTTGATTCCAGTAGTTCCAGTCGCGCCGGTTATTGTGACTCATTTGGGCTGTGCAAGTTGAATTATGCAGTTCTAGTTCGAACAGCTCTTTGGGCAGTGAGGGATCCGGATGTTGATTCTGAAATTGTAAAATTTCAAGTGTATTTACTTAGTAATCAAAGCTGCTAGTGGAGCTTAAGAAGTTGTAGTTGTGCACTGCTTCAGGCCTGCAGCAAAAATTGCAGTATCGTAAGTGTGTCTGTTGTAGGTATGCTATTGCAACTGCAGTAGCCGTCGCTGGAATTGTGTAAAACAGCTGTATTTATGCACTTCTACCGCTGGGTATCAGTGACACATGTCATACCATATGGCGATGATATCAATTAGGTTGTGGAATACAGCGGTTCGTATATCAAGTATCACGCGAGCAATAACTTAGCTAAGTACCAAGTAGCTAGAAGTACGGGGTGGCTACTAAATTCTCTCCGCCCGAGCTCGATTATCTCCCGGGCTTTACTTCTTTCACGGGCCAGTGGGAATTATAAAACTACGAATAGGCCGTGGAACAAAAAGCAAACACTACTCTGTCGAAGGCTCAATTAACATAGGCTTTAGCATGCACTACCACCAGCGGAATTGGTACCATGACCGTTGTCATGACTGTCTGGCTTGGCTACTCCAGAAACCGCATACATACCAATTACAGAGCAATTCAAATCAGAACAATAAGTAGTGAACATGGCATGCATGCAAACATAGGGGCTCGATGGGGAATTGAACTCACGTCCTTACTAGCTGTACAGGAATGTTCTAACATTGAGCTATCCAACCTGAAGTAGAATCGAACTTCGTGATTACGAATACGACTGATGGACCAGGTCCGTGACCATCTTCATGAGCTCATAAGTATAATCATATGTAACGTTGCCGAAGTATCTAGGATTCGATTCGGGTATATATTCTCATACTTCTTACGATAAAGCTATAAATCATATCTTTGAACTCTTCCGCTCCTTCCCATTCCATCTCATACTAAACAAACTATACCCATTGCCTTGCAGTGATGGTAGGCTTCAGCTCTGGGCCAGCTTTCGGATTCATCGTCTCTCTTGCTTGAATCGTCTCCTAATTTCCTCTTCTCCTCTTCTGACATGTTCTTCTCGTTCCTGTTCCGAGCGGAATTCTTGCGGCCGGCTGTACATCCAATGCTCGCCATGCTGGGGGTCGTACCCGACGTTATGGTAGGTCTGTTGCTCTTGTTGACGTCTCCGTTCCTGCATCTCTTGCATCCTCTGCTGATATGCATAGTCTTCAATGATTCTAAGCTCCCTCTGTTCTCTCACTTGCTGATCTCGTTGCCGCTGCTGCTCTCGGTCGTGTCTTGGAGCTTCAACTGTCTCGTCCTGTGTTTCGTTCAATTGGGCGCTTCGCGCCGGCCTAAAACGTCTCTTGATTTCCTCTTCTCTTCTCCTGAGATTCTCCTCCCATTGCGGATCGTGATATTGGCGTGACATCTGAACGTTGTTTGTAGTCGGACAGGAAGTCTTGGACTTGAGTAGGGGTAATTTGCTAGTATGTTTTGGTTCAAGGGGAGAAAGTTAATTGCAATGCAATGGCCTTTCCTAGAACCAGGGGCGAAGCGGCTTTATTTATGCACTTCATTCACTATCAGATGCAAATGCACATGCGGAGCACGATGTGGAATACAGCAGCTCTACTTAGACGTAGCATTGCTCTGAATCATATGAAATGTACTAGCATGTAGCAGCTGAAACAGCCTTCGAAGCTTGCTAAGCTCCAACGCAAGCACAAGCCATTGCGCTATAGCGCTACGTTCAGTGAGGTCATACTAATTGGCGCTACCAGGTTTTCCCGCTCTCAGAGTTCGCTATAAACAGTCCCCTAATATCCTCTCCTAGCGGCCTCTTCTTGCCGGACACGTTCATTTCTTGCTTGATTGATGGCCAGTTCACGAAGCCTGCGGTTGCGCCTCTCATGCTCTCTCTGCTCCCCATACTGCTCCCTGTCACGCTGTTCTCTCTCGTACGCCGCCCTCATTTGTGCCGCTTGTGCCGCTCGTTGTTCCGCCTGACGTCGCTCAATCTCTTGATTATCTCGCTCTCGTTCCGCATTGAAACGTCTCTTAATCTCTTCTTCTCCTCTCCTAATATGATCTTCCCATCGGCCCTGGTCCCGAGCCATCTACGAATTAGTTGTAACTGCGTTCCTACTGTAAAAGGATCGCGAATGCTAGTGATACTTCGGACTGAACGAGTAGTGGTTCAAGAAAGTGGAGAATGTTACTATGCAGTGTAGCGTACGAGATTATGGGTTGAAAGGTCTGTATTTATGCTCTTTGGAGCTTCTATCACATGTAAGTACCACTATGTACCTCGACGTCTGGGCAGGAAGTGGACTACATCAATATACTACTACGGTATATCTAGGGGCGGCGGTGATACGGCTCGTGCCAAAAGTCCTGCTCGTACCGTTCCCTGCGTCTCAACCCCTCAGCAAAGGCAGCATTCTCCTCTTGTTGTTGTCGTACATCTTCCTCTTCCGCCTCTCTTCGTTCCTGCAGTCTAGCAAATGTCTGCTTTCTCATTTCCTCTTGATGTCGCTGTCTCTCAGCTTCGTGGACGACAAGTTCTCTCTGTCGCCTCTCCTCATATTCCTGTTGAAACTGTTCCTGGCGCCATCGTTCCTGTTGTCGCATACCTTCTTCCCGGTCTTCCCTTGCATGGTCTCTCTCGTATTCTAGTCGTTGCTGTTCCTGCCATTGCTGGTAACGTTGCTCCGCCTGGCGTTGCTCTTGTAACATTCTATAAGTACTCTGACCTTCTGCACGACGGCGATCAATCAGACGCCTCTCCTCTTGCTGTATCATATTATAGTATTTTTCTGCCTCAGATTGTCCAGAATACGAGTAGTGGCCAGGCATTCTAGCTCTCTCCCGCGAACTTCAAGCTGGCCAGAAAGGTTCGAGATCGAGGCAGGATCCAAGAAATATAAATCGAGAGGGGAGAAAGAAACGAACGGATCTGCGTTGGTATCTATCAAGAGGGTGAGTTATGTATCGATTCCATTGAGGCTTAAGTACTAGTCGCCTCTATTAATAGAGCCCTTCCATCAACGCCACAGGGAAGGCAAGCACATGCAAGTCCGCACTGTGTGGAGCACAGCCAGCAGCCTAAGGGATTATACTTATGAGGCCCCTTGCCACACTCAGCTAGCCATTCACACATGGGTTCCCAACAGGCTCTGCGCTCTCTTCCACCAGTGACTCAACAGGCTTCTTCCCTCCACCTCCCCATTCTTCTCCTCGAGACCAGAATCAGACACAACCGTCATGACGTGTCTCTCCCATCTCCGCAAAGTCTTGTCAGGTACCCCGTTTTGGTTATGAAAGTCCTCCAAGCCCTCAAGAGAACACAATCGCACCCTTCTTTTGCCCTCGACACTCATAAACATCATCTCCCAAGTCCATTTCCGAAGCACAGCAGGATCATCACGCGGATGAGGGCGTCTACCAGGCCAGTCATACATCAGTCTGCAGTTCTTGATGACCATTGACTCCAAACATTCCGGCCTTTTGAACAAGTTGTGTAGAGCGATAAAGAGATTGGGTACGAGCCCTTCTTCCTCGCTTGGGTTTCCACGAGTTGACAAGCGCTCGTTGTGAAATTCGATACCTTCGAGATGGATGGAACGGACTGTGCGTCGGGGCTCGAAGGTGAACTCCAGACCATCGCCATACCGAATATCTCCAGCTGTCATGGTGATGTGCGTCTTGATCCGGTGTAGAGACAACAACTCCTCGGCTGCCACCTTGAGACTGTCATTTTTTCTTCTCGGCTGACTCTCGACGGTCGATTCTCCTTCTATCATACCCCCATACTGAGCTCTATATTCGTCCGAAGTCTTCCCAGTATGGTGCTTCCGATAAACAAAGTGGACAACATCATCAGTATTCGCTCCAACCAATGGCACAAACAAATTTTCCTCCTCAACGGTGTTCCAGTGCTTCCAATAAAACTGTGGATTGTTCGTTGTATCCCTCTCCAATCCGTCAAACCCCAATGTAACATCAGTCCCGAAATACTGATGAAGAGTCAACGCAAACATCTCATCCGCAAAGCCGACCTCCCGTACCAATCCCCAATCCTCCAGGACCGTTCGCAAGGTGTACGGTATAACCTTCACAAGGCCAGCTTTCCTCGCGCTGACGATGACATCTTCCTTCCTGAAGTTGTTCCAGTACCAGTCAGTCTCATACTCATGGTACTCACTTCCAGCAAGCTGATGCATCTTCACAGCAAGTTGCCGTATCTGACGATACCGCTCGTGGGAATTGCCGCAGAACCAGCGTCTTGCGAAATAGATACCCAAATGACCCCATTCCCTCAACGGTGAAGCGTAGCGATGGCCAACCTGTGCATTCGTCGACCTGGCTATCAGAAGCATAGACAATGGGTCTTGTGCAGATACCTTCCCCTCCGAGCCAACTGTGCTGAGCTTTGAACCGTGAGTAATGCGGAGTTCGACGTCGACGGAGCGGATGTTGGGGAAGAAGTCGAAACTTCGCCACTTTGTCTCGAGATTGTCCAGCTCGGACGTCCACTGAGGAGACTTGTGGGGAGTCCGTTGTTCCCATGGTCGAATTTGAGCCCAGCATGTGCCTCCATTGACAACCTCACCACCACCGTGGGCATGATCATGCTTGACTGGGTGCTCCGGGCCTTTCACCTGGGCTGTGAGCAAATCTTCAGGTTTGCTTTCGAGAAGCACAAGTGCAAAATACACATTCGACTTGATCTGATTGAAGGGAAGTGGGTCGTAGATGGAGGTGTATGGTGAAAGGTCGATGCCAATTTGCGAGAGAACCGAAATCGCGTACAGACAGGGAGGCGAGCGTATGTGTTCTTGAGGTAGCCGAACGACAACGGAATGGTGAGCAAGGTACTGAAGGAAGGTTGGACGCAATCGTTTGCTGGTACGAGTTAGGGAGACGATGGACGACCTGTCGAGATGGTCGGCGATGTCGAAGAGAAGCTCGTGGGGAAGATTCTGCATCGACATTTTGATTGTGTTGATGCTTACGCGTCAGGACCGATTGGGTGCAGTAGTGCTGATGACTGTTAGCTTCATCCCATACTCAGTGGTGTAGCTCACTCAGCAGGAGTAGGGTCCGGCCTTGGTGAGACAGGTGGACAAAGAGGGGAAGAGGAGGCCCTCTTCTTATCCGAAGGTGTCGCATATTAGGCCGGAAGCTAGGAGCTCCGCAGCAGGCTAAGAGTCCAAGACGGGTTGTTGTTATGGTGAAATTTGTTGTAAAGAAGCTGGGGGGCTAGGCGGCTGATGGATGATGCGGGGCTGCTTCTCGTTAGGCCTTTGTGATGTTTCCGATAAAAGGTTTGATTGGTTGTCGAGAAAGACAAATGAAAAGGCGAGTGATAAGTAATCAGGTCACGGCCGAGTCGGATCACAGACTGTGACGCTTGCGAGTTTGTGACTACACAAGCCTCGATTTGGATCGATATGCATATGATTGTGAAGCGACCTGAAATGACCATGTGCCCAGCGTACGTGTTGTACATGCGTTTGGAGCTTCCGTTTGCGGTCAAAGGTGCCAGATTGTGATGAACATACAGTATATAAAGCCCGGTTTATTAAGATACAACCTGTAATACTGTCATTGCTAGTACCATTCACACATACCGGCACCGATCCGGTAATCGAAATTAAATTTCGAACTTGAGAATAAAGCCTCAGCACTACTTAAGCAACTGCTCGCTCCTCATGTCTCGCGATCCAAGACAACGCTCACGCTCTCCCGACTACTCCGGGGGATCTTCAAACTATCGCAACAGATCCCCACCTCATGAAGCGGAAGCCCGTCGGCAAGCTGAGAGAGCCCGAAGAATGGCAGCAGAACAACAACGCCGTCTTGCTATGGCGAGGCTTCAAGCCGCTACACAAATGCGTCGTTCTGCTCAGGAGAACGCAAACAGAGGAAATTAAAATTTTGTTGTATGGATTAATAGATGAAGGTGGGCAGAGTGCATGGTGGTTCTGGTTCGGGTTAGTTAAGTCCAGTATGTCGGCCGGTACGGTACGTGTAGGCGATAACTGTGAAGCAAAAAATTTGAACTTCAAGCGAGATGCCCCAGAGTCGCAAAAGCTGATTTCGCCCGGGTTCGAACCGGGGACCGCCTGTGTGTTAGACAGAAGTGATAACCAACTACACCACGAAACCATTCAGGTGTGCTTTCTTGTTCAAAAGAATTTAGACGAAAGTCCTCATACCGACGCTGCATGGCTAATATTTCAAGCTTTCTTCTCGTCCGATGAAAATCTTAACTCTGGGTGTAGTCCACGGCCGCTCCATCCCATAAGAGCGAGGAAAGCGTGAGAACTCCATAAATCCGGTGCTACTCTCTCAGTTCTTCCATGCATGCCTATAAACTTCTGTATTTAATCATTAATACTGACTACTACCTGTGCTGCCTCGAGCCTTCAAGTTGATCATACCGACTCACACACTACAAATGGACCCATACGATCCACTCAGAACCCGTAACAAACTTGCGGGATTGGGACCGCGCAGTCAAGAAGCCCTAGATGCGCATAGGGCTGCCAGGAGCGCTGCACGCAGGCAACAACTTGCTCGGCCACAGGATACCTCCGCCGAGGATGATCTTAAGGCTCTTCGAGAACGTGATCCAAGTTTTGGTCGATTCCAGCGCTCTCAGGCCCCATCTCCTCAGATTCCTCCTGCCATGCCATACCATCCGAGCGGTCCTCCCATGCAGCAAGGATACCGAGTTGTCGGATATCGTCCTCCCATGCTTGTTCCAACAAGCGTTGCGCAACAAATGGGATATCAGGTTCAACCCCAATACTACGGCCCGCACCCAGCTCAGATTGAGAATGCCAGAAGAGAAGCTGCACAGGTTGCCCGTCAACAAGCTGCGCGAGAGGAAGCTGTAAGAGTACGGCAGTTGCAAGATCTTCAAAGCAATCGGAACAGATGGGAGGAGAATGAGAGAGCAGAGCAGAATGCGCATGAGAGGATGAAGTCGAGACTTTTGAAGAAGGATCGTTCTTGGAGAGATTATTATTAAAGTTGGAAGCATACTTACTGGAGACAGATGAAATTGCCTTTGAGGACGTAACCTGGCTTCCCGTTTTATATATTGGTATTTTGTGCTTATTGGGATCTTGAGTTCAGAACTGAATACTACAAAAAGCTTTAAAGGAACAAACCTCATCCTAATTCGCCGAATTTTGCAGGGACCGAGAGAATCCCGGACAAGCAAAAGGTTGCCCATGCCTTGAATCGAACAAGGGTTGAATCGGAATCGCAGGAGAGCCACAACGATACGTGATAACCACTACACTACATGAGCCAGAGATGACATAAGAAATAATCTTTTTAAATATCATATTTTTTCGTTGCCGGCAAAGCAATGACACCTTTACAAAACCCATCTGTCTTTACCCTCATCCTTTTCGTCGTGTCCTTCAAACCAAGATTCGTCCTCAGAAAGCATTCCAATACGCCCTGGTGCATCAGAGTAGAAAGAACTCCGGCCAATAACAAGCTCAAAGTCATCCATGTTCTCAGCAGCATGGAATCGCTTTGCTCCCATGGCAAAAATGTATTTGGATGGAGCACAGGTACGTAAGACCTCATCGGCTGCTTGGGCAACGAGACGACCGTCTGTACATTGTGGTGTGCCACTTCCTGTGAAGCCATACATGATTAGCAATTCGGCCACTTATATTGTTTACTCGAACGTACCCAGGTTTCGGATAGCAATTGCACAGTCTTGCAGCTGAGCTACAACGACAAACGGTCCCTTGCGGAACTCATTGGGATCTCTCCAGCAGGAACCTGGACCCACTTTGCCATAGTGCTCTTTGATCCAACCGATGGCGTTGAAGCAGTTGACTGGATTGGCGGGCTCGAAACGAAGCTCGGGTTCTGATGGGATTTGTAGGTTTGGATAGCATCGAGGAGCCTCATCGACGGTGAAGTAGGGTTGAAGAGTCCTTGCGAGTACGGTAGAGACAAACAGGGTTGCTAGAGTGTGTGTTAGAGGGGCGGGGATTCTTTTGGGGAATCTGTGTTCACACTCACCAGTAAGTGAAGTAGCGAGGAACTGCATATTGCTTGAAGTAGTAGCTAGTAGGCGTCCGGTCTGTGTGGCTTCGGTGATGGAGTATTGATCTAGTTGGTGCTGATAGGCCTGAGCTAGCAACTGCTATATTGCCAGAAGAATAATATCACGGCAGCGGACTTTAGCACTATTTATAAGAAGTGCGTACTTGTCTTCAGTTATACCCCGCTATGCATCCGATCTGACGGGAGACTGGCCATGGCCATATGGGTCTACATGTACTTTCAGCTGTGATAACTTATGCCTTTGCTTTTATTCCATCAGCTCCGTTTCCTTCATTTTCTTGATGTTTGAGACATACCAGAAACACATGTGCTACCTCAGCTCCCAGCTAGCCAGGCATAATATTGAACAACGTTGCAACCCACTGGTTTCCCCGATGATGATGCAGAGCAACGTTACAACCGTCAAGATCGAATCCTTCTCTCCACCGTAATCCTGCGGGAATTCGGAGATTCAATCGATCCAGAAACTTCCTAGTCGGCTTCTCGCATTTGGTATCACTCAGGATGCGTAATGAAGGTGCGATCTGTGTCAGAGATTCAGCTCCGAATGCACAAGTCTCTGCAGTCCAAGCTCTGAGTCCGGAATGTAAGACAAGCAAGTATCTCATGCTCGGAGATATCCGAATTCAAATCCCGATCGGCCTCACAGAAACGACAGTGACTTGATTCAACTGCCAGTAAAGACCGTCTCAGTTGTACACTTGCACATGCCGCAGATGAACTTTGAAAACAACGGTAGAATTGGAAGGGAACAGCAATAAAGTTGCTAATTTACAATGATTGTACAGACAGAAAGAACCAATCGATCCACCTAAGCTGCCAGCAATACCTAAGGACATCTGTTATGTCTCTTCCAGGTAATCGGCAAGGAGTACGCAATAGCTCCACCAACCTCTCCATTTGCCGCACCTGGCACACCCGACTGTGGAACCGGGCCTTCATATGACTGAACAATTGAACCAATGCTGATGGTATTCTCGACCGAGAAACGAACGCGTCGAAGCTCTCCCTTCTTGACGCAGTTCGAAGCATAGCCCGGCACCGTCAGGGTTCGCTCCTGGCCTGGGATCTGAGTGCTCTCGTCATGTGTAGCACTGTATGGTCCGTTCCAGCCCCTTCCGCCGTACAGGAAACCCCACATGAAGATGCGGTTATCGTCGAAAGAGATGGCGTCAGAGAAACCGGCTTTGATGCTGGCATTTTCGAGGTAGATCTTGCCATCGACGACACGGTGCCAGCGGATAACGGTGAAGTCCCACTCGTTGCCGGGGAACTCCAAGACGAATTCGACGATACACTTGTTCTTCGTGCCGGAGGGCTGGATGGTTGGACCATAGCGGGCCGTGGCGTTGTAGGAGAACTTTAGTTCGGAAGTGAGCTGGCTGGGATTGGTGGAAATGGAGGAGCCGGTGACTGGGCCGCACTCCGCAGTAGGTGTAGCAGAGATGATCTTGATGGAGGGAGGGCTCTGGGCAACGGCAAGCCCAGAAATGATAGCAAGAACAGAGGCGACGGTGATCTTCATCGTGTTGGTCGGTAGTAGAGACTGCTGACTTATGGAATCTGACGCGGTGTTGCTAGGTTGGCCGGGGTATTGATGAAGACGGAAGAGCTCGTTTGAGTGCGAATGATGATCTCCATCTGCTGGGAAACGTCTTCATCTTATACTGTTCAACTGCCCTCGCTACAATTCGTTTAAGCAAACCTTCCTAGCCCATCGACTGAACGGAATCACTGGGGTTCTCGGCTTGGACGTTGGATGCTTGCAAGATCCTGTGTCACCATTGGTACCCGCCCTGACATCTTCCGAGTGGCTAATGCAGTGCTAACGACAAGGCGTTGTCCTGTGGAACGTCAGCTTGATTTAACCATTGAATCGGACCCCACTGGTTAAAGTTCAACGTTGCAAACCTCGCAACTAGCATGGATAGCTACGCCATTTGGAAGGTCTCTGGAACCGCTCAGCTTCGTAATCAGCACCAAACGAACATGAACGACGGCTGTAAGCAATATAAAGCCGATATACAAGACTCAGGGATGAGCGTAATTAGACTGCCGATGCTCCAATTCCAGTGTGAACGACCTTTTTGGCACAAGCGCTTACAGAGCAGGAATAGGCAACACTGGCAGCCAACATCAATGAGCGAACTGGTTCGTATTGGAGGCATGTAATCTAGCCCTATCGAACCGAGAAACCTAGAACCACCGGTTAGTAAAGAATTCAGTGCAATCAAATGCCTAATTACATACCAGACTTCGATCAATAACCCAGTAAGGCAAGCCACGCGTACCGGGTACACGGTAGCACGGTTATCAACCCCACCCGCATCCCCGCTGCATGATGCGGTTCAAGCATCCGTAAGTTAATGACTTCTGAACATTGACACCATGGTGATGGGTGAACTGGCAGTTCGTTAGAATGAGACTCCATAGCAATCCGGCTCCAAGTCTCAGAGCTTTCATAAATTCAGTTCAGCATGGAGCAGAACAAAGCTTGAACCGAGAGATGTAGAGGAGCAGGACGTACGAGCCCTCACTGTACTAACACGGCCAACGGCCATCACACATTAGCACCAGCGAATGATCAAGATCCGGTATTGGATCATTGATCAAGTATCATCGCATCACAGGGAACCGCCGATAAATCGGCCCCAGTCCAACCGAATCATCACACTCTGAAAAACACACTGGTGTTGCTTCCCGCTCGCCACGAGTGGATATGAGCAATAGCAATACACTGGCACCGGATGGCATCTGCTTCCGAATCTCCTCTTGTCCGGGCCATGTTCAACTGGCGATGCATGATGTCGTGCAAACAAGCCTCGTATAGCAGTGATTAAGTAGTGGCCGGATGCTGTGATGTTGAGCGCTTGGATGAGTTCAGTAAGGCACACTAAGAGACATCAAGAGCTTCCTTACACAGACTTTGGCCCCCAGTGACTTCTGAGACTGTGAAGTCGGCCCGGAGAGGTTATGCGTATATGGTAGGACAGAGCCGTGATGGATATTGAGTGTTGTCTTGTGGGTCGTTCGATGGATGAATGATGGTGTGTGAAACGCAAAGTCGGTTTAGGAATTCGATATTCAGCATGGTCCATGCCACCTTATGCCACCGGCACTGTTCAAGATTAAGCAACCGCCACGCTGACTGCCCCGTGAGCACTTACATACCTGTGATGTTCGGGGAGGTTCTCCAGGCGAGTTGTATCCGCTGAGATCCTAGCAAAATACGAGGAGATGTCTTCAACTCGTTAAGGCCTCTAACTGAGCAACTGGCTATGGTCCAACCTCCACGGCAGAACGAGCCGAATTGAAGAACAATTTCATCTTGTGGCGATGTGGCTTATCAAGCACTGCAGCATCTGTTCACTTGGTGAGCTCTTCACCTCGGACCTCAAATTGAAGGAACCAATAGACAACCTCGAACTCCAGGTCTTAGTCCATCCAACAACTCTACCAATCATGGCAATCGAACTGGAAGATTTGCCCAACGAGCTCCTCCATATGGTCTTAACCCAGATAGACGACCCAATAGCCTACCTCCGACTCGGACGTTGTAACCGTCGCCTTTGGCTCCTATCCCTAGACCAAGTCACACGGAGAACATTCACAGATGCATGATTCTCAGAGAATTGCAACGATCCGATTCTAAAAGGACCAGCGCTGATAGAATTCATCACACGGTATATCAAGTTCCATTGCGACACCGACATCTGTCAGGAAGTTCTGAACAATGGGTCGGACCATGAGCCCAGAGTAGGGCATATGTGGCAGGAATATCATCTTTTCAGATATGGTAAAAGACTTTTATGGCCAGGTTTTTTCCATACCACTGATGGTGAAACCCGTCATGAGCGCAAATTCAGCACGGGGGAGTGGGTCGCAGAGTACTTGAGTATCTGCCGTGTCGAAATGAAACGATCGGAGTCGAACCCCGGACCGCGGACACTAGAGTTGGTGTCGCTGGATGTGAAGGATGCCGTGTTTGCGAGACATCTTCTTGAGTTATATCGATACTGGTTAAAACAAAAGATCGCGGAGAAGCCTGGCCTTTGGCCATTGTCGTTGGACTTTGAAGAGTGCCATGATTTTTTGCGCGAATGGTACGAGACGAGAAAGTGCTTTCGGTGTGGTTGTCAGTCAAGAGCGGGTTGAAAGCTCCAGTATCCTGCGCTACTTAATGCAAGAGCAGACAGCTTCCTGAGTAGATAGCTCAATTGATCGGATCAAGGAGAAACTTCTTTTCATCCATGTGTGGGGCGCCAATACTTACCGGAAAGCTAGCCTCCAACTGATATGGTTGTCGTTGTCGAAGTAAGCTGAAACTGTTCCCGTAAATTTGCACCTCCATCGTGACTCTTTGCTGAGCCTTAACATCTGTCCCTTCTCTGCTCTTGCCATTGTCCTTCCAACCCGGTGGCATAGTCCCCTTTCTTCGCCAAAGTCGTATGAAGAAGAGCCGTCAAATTGTCGGTTCCGAAGTCTGAGACTGTTCTTCCTGTATCCCCATGATTCATTCTTATCGCTCAGCCAGCAGCATAGAGCTTCTTCGAAACCCAGCCGGTACAAAGGCGTCTGTCGAGATCGGTTCAGATGCATTGCTCGAGTAATGAAATGAACGGATGTTTTATCGCGACTGTAGACTTGTCGCTTGCTGTAGCTGGTAATGTCCGGCCGTCCTGTTGACTCGAGTGAGGAGAGATCGAGAAGAGTTCGAAGCAGGCGAATGATGTTTCTCAAGTGGGATAAACATTGTTGCTTCGGAATAAGGTAGGAGAGAGCGGTGTAACGGATGACTGACGTGATATGTCGGCACTGGAAACTTCACGTCGAAATGGTCAGCACCAGACTTTGAGCGAGAAGGACTTGGTCAACAAACTCACCTAAACCGCCAGATCGGCCGCCGAAATTGGTGATGCTTGATAGAGCCTCACTTCAGCTCCAGCTTCCGCCCATTTCCGTCATGAATAGTTGCGGTTGAGGCTCGTTTGTTGGTGGAGATTTGCGTTTGGCGTGTGCTTCCGAAGTCGTGAAGGGGATGGTGATGTCGGAGAGAGCCTCATCAAAGGTTCCCTAAGGCGGATTAGCTGTGGCGCACGGTCCACTTCAGCCAAGTGTGATTGATGGTTCGCCAGAAATGGGCGGCTCGGTGTCTACGAAGAGGCCGATTCGCTTCCTCTCGTCACGGTCGACCAAGGTTGCAAGGGAATGGTTTCCATGCAGTTTGACAGAAGCCACATTCCGAATCGAAATTTTCCGTACATAAATAGAAGTAATCTGCCTGAATTCTACTATCCATCTTGATAGATATGGCAGCGATGTCAAGCAGTCCTAATGATCTGGAACTTCAAGTTAGTAGTAGCGGTTCAGACTCCGAGTCGGGACTCGGAGAGACCAAAAATTCCGTGAGAGTCCAAGAAACGGTACGTAACGAGTCGGCTACCTTGACCAGGGCTACATTAACAAATTACTAGAATTCACATAAGCCATCTACTTCTTCTGCTGCTCCAGCCAAAGTCTTGCTGGACCTACCTAATGAGATTCTCCACACGATATTTGTCCAGATGGAGGATCTCTCCGCCTACTTCAATCTCGGCCGTACAAACCATCATCTCCATAATGTGTCCATAGGACGGGCCACCCAAAAACAGTTTACAAAGACATGGTTCGCCGAACATTGCAACGACGAATTTGGAAAAGCACCCGCCTTGATTGAATTCATTGCGCGACTGATACGGTTCCTCAATGATCCAGAGAGAATCGAACGCCTGTACGATCCGGAAGTTCAGTGGAGAATGCAAGTGTACAGTTGGCTTAGAGGGATGCTTGACGGAAACTATGTCATTTTATCTGACCTTCACCATGCGATCTGCCCTGATACTTGCATACTACCCCCATCAACCCCGTGGGGTGAAGGTATCTGCAGCGTGCAGAAGCAATGGGTTGCGGCGCATCTCACAAGAGTACGAGCCTCTGTTGTCAGCATACCCAAGGAGCAGAGGCCGCAAACATTCGAAGCGGTTCAGTTGGATATCGTGGATGTTAAATTCGCAGAGCGCCTGTACAAAGTTTACCGCTATTTTGAGGGATTCCATCTCGAAGAGCTCGAACGGAAAGGCCTTCCAATGCCGGAGAGTACAAAGTGCAATCCAGGATATTGCTCTGCGGCCTTGTTTGAGGCATTCGAAGAGGTAACCCATTGGAACTGGAATGCATCCTGCTATGCGACATAGGTATTGACTTTTACTAGTAGCGAATCTGATCTTAAATTGAACCGAATGTTACCCTGTATTGAATTGCATTAAGAAGAGTTTGCATTTTAGTCGAAATTACATGTACTTTTGGCCGATGGAGTCGAGCAGGTAGACCGTGCGTTGAAAGAGCCTCAGCGACAACTGACTTCATGGCCTTGTTCACCTCTTTGCGGGGTTGGGGACAAACTCAACACCACGACACCACCATCACGACTTGGACGCTCAAAGCCTCCCAACGACCTGCCATCAACATATCCTGAC
Source organism: Ascobolus immersus RN42 (assembly GCA_003788565.2). Classification (NCBI taxonomy): domain Eukaryota; kingdom Fungi; phylum Ascomycota; class Pezizomycetes; order Pezizales; family Ascobolaceae; genus Ascobolus; species Ascobolus immersus. The sequence continues at coordinate 151,028 of ML119739.1, read as the reverse complement.
AAAGCGCCTCATGGGCTCGGGTCAGAAGGTTCTATCGAACAGAGAGACGCAAATACCATCACTCCAACCTCTACCTTCATCTCTACGAGAGTTTCGCTGGTCATTTCAGAAGCCGACCGTCCAAGCAACTTTCTCACCGAACATCATATCATCTTCAACCAAGCACCAACATCCGTTTGACTTCTACTGCGGCTACTCGATAATCTACTACTTCAGATACATGAATGTTCCAAAACAGCTCCTCTGCGTCTCGTCGGTACCGTGTTTGACACCTTTCGCTTTATTTCCCGGAACTGGACCCAGGACGCAAGTGACCACCCATTCTCGAAATCGAAAGCCGACGAATTGTCAGCACGGTCCAACACAATCCCATCGCTTCTTAGCTGGACAGGTGAAGGAAAGCACTCAAACAAAGCGACTCTGAAATACAACGACGGATGGAAGATACAAGCACACCTGATCAACTACAAATGGGCAACCGGGAGAGGTTATGGGCTCAAGGATCTCCAATCACGGCCACGTTCTGTGAACCTGAGGATTAGCTACACGACTGTCAGTAGGAGCTTTCATCGTGTGCGCTTTGGAAGCCAGCGCTGCCACTTTCGGCTGATCACGACGTAGATCCAGTCGCCACAAGGCGACGAGAAGCACTAGCGCTTGTGCACGACTACGACGTGGACGGTAATCACAGAGCCATCTGGTGCAGATTGAAGTTAGGATTTGGCCAGCCCTCATGATGCGGTACAGAATTCCGGTGAGCAGGAGAGGAAGGTAAGAAGGTACGGAGCTCCCAGCTCTCGTCTCACAAGATGATACTAACATCTCAACCAGAAGTAGTAGCGACATTGAAGTACTCGAGTGACGGAATTCAGAGCAAAAATCGACTGGTACTGGCGAAGAATGTCAGGGAGGAATGGTCCGGATGAACGACACGCTGTTCAAATGGCCCAACGACGATCCTCGACATGACCGACTCCTTCGAGATCTAGGCTCGCTTTTGTCGACTACACAAGAGATGGCTTGGCTCTTCAGACTACTCTTGGGGAAGGATCAGCACTATTCAGTAGACAGTCGACAACCCGGATAGCAGAGATCCCGATAGCTGAGATGCAGGAGCCAATCGACTTGTTTTGACTTTATGTACCATACGACAAGGAGGAAACCATTTGTCATCGATGGGTATTGTTCGGGTGGGAAGCCGTGGAGGGTTCATGGGAAGGATTGGGTTTGAAAGTCGGGGTGATTTTGGATTGGGTGTTTAGGATGGGATATAAGTTGTTCGGGATACTGATGTTGGTCATTGTTTGAGCGTGACGGGGCCTTGGTGGAGTGTGTATGGAGTCGGAGGATATGGCTGATTTGGTAGTAAATGGTATTCAATTGCCTCCTACTGTTATCAATGATATCTCCTACTTACTTACATTCGTAACTGGACTTCGTTATTGTCCTCGTAATCGCAAGTGAAGCATCGCCATCTTACTTGAGGGAACCACCAAGTACCACTGTTATTTTCGAGAATAGGAAGCAGTATTTGCTTCTGGTCGCTGGGGCACCTCGGACACCGCAAATCCGCAATCTTCTTCGGATCCAGCAAGAGTTGCCGAGTATGCATGACCAAATCTTCCACTTGCGCAGTGAACTCTTCCTCCATACGGTAGATTGCCTTCAATGACCCCACCGACTGTCTTTCCCTCTCCGCCCAAGCTGCAGTCGTCTTTGGGAACAGCGCCGCAGCCAAATCTGGATTCTCGGTGCAGCGCCGGTTCATGTCCTCCAAATACTCCACCTCCAACGCCCCCTTCTTTCTCATCTCCGGAATCTGAGGCACCACATGCTCCATCAGCATATCAATGCATTCATTGTCGCTCGTCCTACCACTGAGGTACTCTATCGCATTCAACAACCTCTTCCACTGCACCATCACATTCTTCCCTACTTCTTCGAATCCCGAGGCTGGCGCGCCCTCTTCATCCCGTTCCCGCGTCTGTTTGAAGTCGACGGCAACATCGATAAAGAGCTTCATCTTCCGAAGCACCTCCTTACGCAATGTCGGGATTCCGTACTTGTCAGCCAGCACAAACATCCTCGCGTTGACCAGCACCGGATCCGAGTCTCCAAGCTCCGAGTTGTGCTCCTGTGCCCCCCCCTCCGCCTTCGCAGCCAATTTCTCCTCCTTGTACCCCCGATACAACCCCTCCGACGTCTTCCCACACCCCTCCTCCGCCTCTGGATGCTCCCAATACGACTCGCCATACAAAAACTCCAGCATCCGCCTTACATCACCGGGCAAATCATCCACCAACTGAATCACCTCCTCCTCCGATTCCTACCCCACCATCACCACATTAGCTCAGCTCTCTTTTCCCTCAATACCCCACCGCCAACAAGCCGGAGTCATATGTACCTTCATCCCACTCTCCACACACGCCTCAAAGAACTCACTCTGAGAACAAACAATGTTCTTATGCACCTTGAACACCTTATCGCCGCACTTGAGCGTTAGGTCGGACCATTTGCCCGTGCGGAGGAGGTTAAGAGTTGCTTGGGTTTTCGAGTCGGGGAGGGGTTGGCGCGAGGGGGGGCGTTGCGAGGAGGAAAGGGTGAGGTCGAAGGTTGGGGCGGTGGGGTTGAGGCCGTTTGTCATTGTTGCGAATTTAGAGTGTTGAGACGAGTGCTGTCCTGTCGGATGGAAGTGGATTTGGCTCGGCTTGGTGAGGTTTGTGTGATGAAGATGGAGGATTCTGGGTGGGTCTCCGTCGATGACGCCTTGGGCGGTGGGATGTGTTGGATGGAGAGGTGGGGAGTCCGGTTGTGGTGGGCGGAAACAAGGCGTTGTGGTCCCTCTGGCGGAACAGCTAGCTAAACGATCATTAACTGTGCATTTGAATGATTGTCATCACTGTCGGGTATAGTGTAGTGGCTATCATTTGCGACTCTCATTCTGAAAGGATTTCCATTCGAGATCTCGCAAGACCCGGGTTCAATTCCCGGTATCCGAATTATTAATTTTGCTTTTGTCTAGTACGCACAAGCAAACCAAGCAAATTCCGGCTTCTATGTATGTACTTTGTACTTGACTGAACTGCAGCAGTTTGCTCGTGGTACTCTTTTTCTGGGCCATGCCGTTTCTTTGCTGTCAAATGCAAACATTTTTGAAAGGCAGCACTACGGTAGAGTGAGTTTCTTTAATGGCGCTGAACGCAAGTAGATTTGTCTTTTGGTTATCGGGCAGATTAGATCGCTCGGCGGATAGGTACAGACTCCGGCCTCACTGTTCCGACTGCTCCTCTTCCATTACATCCTCGGAGCTTCCTTCTCAGTAACTTCCCATCCATCACAACTCGCCGTTTCTGCCTCAGTCGTTTTGCTTCTTCGACTTCCCTCACACCAAAGCGCCCATGCGAAAAAGCAAACAAATCCCACCACTTACGTGGCCGCGTGGCTGCACACCTTTCGACATCACAATGACACGAAAAGCAAAACTCTATCTGCCGAATCCCAGCCTGAGGATATGCGACCGGTGCGAAAAAGTGCAGAGGAGGGTCGCACCGGGGGCGTCTGACATTTCAAGGTTGTCTGCTGGCTGCTATGCGGCATGTGCATCTCGTTGGGAGTATCGATCGTATCCTTCAGCCTTTCTGCAGTAAGTTTTCTTGATTTATTCACCTGCCTTTGCCTGACCAAACCAGTTGCGTTTCCATACTCAATCAACTTCGTTTGACTACGGTATCTTCATCGCGACGATGTCCCCGCCTACCCAAATTACTCACCAACTCGAAGATGCTATTCGGGATATCACGAAAGGTAAAGCGGAGACGACAAACCCATACCTCTCCAAGCGTCAAACCGTTGTCACTGTTCCACCCTTGGTGAGAAAGCGGCCTGTAAATTCGAGCCCGTTAGACACAAATGGCTTGTGCCTGTTGTCTTTGGATGGCGGCGGAGTTCGAGGACTCTCAACACTGTACATCCTGAAGTTGTTGATGGATGAACTGAACGAAGAACGGAGAAATGAAGGACTATCGAGGGTCAAGCCCTGTAATGTATTCGATCTTATCGGTGGAACCAGCACTGGAGGGTATGTCAAGCATCAATCCATCTCGTCCTTCTGAGATCGTTTTCTAATCTGCTACCTAGAATCATTGCGATCATGCTAGGAAGGCTCGAGATGGATGTGGAAGAGTGTATTGAAGCATACACTACACTCATGAATGGAATTTTCAAAAAGAGATCGCTGCGAGCTGTGTTCGCACTTCTCAGAGGGAAAGTTAAAGGAAGGTTCAGCTCAACGCATTTGGAGGAGGCTATCCAGAAGATTTTGCTTCTGAGAAACATCACAGTTCGAGAACTGTTCCATGTTCCAAATGCCCGGAAGGAGAACAGGTGCAAAGTGTATGTTGATTGTCCCTTCTCGCTAGGTGGGATAGTGGACTGACCAGGTTTCGTTAGGTTTGTATGTGCGACATCTACAGAAATGGCATCGATCCAACGGTTACGCTCATACCGACCACGAGGAGAACTACCCTCAGGCGAACCGACAATATGCGAGGCAGCTTTGGCTACATCTGCTGCAACTAGCTTCTTCGACCCTGTGAAGATTGGGCATCGGGTATTCGTCGATGGCGCCTTGGGGGCGAACAATCCTGTTGAGGAGGTCGAAAACGAGGCTATGAACATTTGGTGTTCCAATAGCGAGAGGGAAACGGGCAACAATGCGGACTTGCAACAGATCGTCAAATGCTTTGTTTCAATTGGAACTGGAGTCCCAAGCCCGAATGCTATCAAGGATAGTGTGATGAAGCTGCTTTCGGAGACCTTGCGCAAGATTGCAACTGAGACGGAAAGAACGGAAGCAAAGTTCATGGGAAGGTGGCAAGCAAAGACGACAGTGGATAATCGTTACTTTCGGTTCAATGTTGCTCATGGGCTACAGAGCGTTGGCATTGCAGAATACAAGGAGAAAGGGACTATCGAGGCTGCTACATGCGATTATCTCAAGCACCCATCAAGGCGGTCGAAAATGAGCCATTGCGTTAACAATCTCCTTCAGCGGGAAAGTAAGTGTCCTTTAATGTCCCTTACATCGGTCAGCTGCTGATCCAAAGTGAAGGTCGAGAGGAGGCTTTTGGAGCCAAGGAGCTGCAAGCCATTGTGAGTACAGGCCCATGGCCAGAAAGGCAACCATGGATAGAGCTGACGCTACCGACTCGACCGGTCGCAGATCCACCACCACCACACAAAGCTGCAGTTCGTACGGAAAGCATGCAATAATATCCCTTTTAGGCGATTCGAAAGATTTACCGGTCGTGAAGAACATCTTCGAGAACTCGAAGATTGCTTATTCTCGGAAAAATACCAAGCAAGGGTGGCTGTTTATGGGCTCGGTGGAGCTGGAAAGACACAGATTGCTCTGGAGTTCGTTTTCAGAATGCAAGAGAGGCATCCCGACCTTTCTGTTTTCTGGATCCCGCTTAACAGTCCTGAAGCAATTCAGCAAGCATATGAAGAGGTTGCATCAAAACTTGGCATAGCCTTGGATACCGAAGACAAGAAGAACAGAGTGAAGTCTCTCGTACAGGCTCGTCTGAACGAAGACAACATGGGGCGTTGGCTTCTTGTATTCGACAATGCCGATGCCGTTGACGTTTGGAAAGAGAGCTGCATGGGAGAAACAAAGACGTCAGACTTCTTGGATTATCTACCAGCAAGCACCAAAGGGGATATTCTTTTCACGACTCGAAGCATCAAGATGGTTATGGAGCAAATGACGGGAGATTGCATCAAACAGGTGGAAGTCAAGGCTATGATGATAGATGAGGCTACAGCAATGCTCGAGGTCTGGATTGGGCATAAAGGACTCTTTGTTGAAGAAGATGCAAAGTTGCTTGTGCAGAGGCTCACTTGTCTCCCTCTGGCTATCGCCCAAGCAGGAGGTTTCATTGAGCAGAATTCCGTGCCAATCTTGGAGTATCTGGAGCTTATGGACAAGGAAGAGGAGAGTCTACTCAGCCGAAACTTCCGACTGGAAGGTCGTTACTCGGATAGTAAGAACCCCATCGCAACAACGTGGATAATCTCTTTCACGAAGCTTCAGAAGGATAGGCCTCATGCAGCAGAGATTCTAAAGTGTTGCAGTCTCTTGGACCCCAGAAATATGCCAAATCGCGTTTTCCCCCAAGCCGAATCTCAAGTAGCGCAAATCGATGCATTGGGTACCCTTACGGCATACTCCTTCCTCACTGAACGGCGGGAGAGTCGCACCTACGATATGCACCGGCTTGTACATATCGCCACCGAAAACTGGCTTCGTCACACCCTGGAAAGCTCCGAGATGACGTCGTGGAAGCTGTGTATGTTTATTGTTTTTGCTGCAGGCTTTCCAGATCTCGATACATATAAGGGCTTTCGGGAGAAGGAGCGGAGTAGCTACTTGCCACAGGTCAAGTATGTGCTGCGAACGGACGATGCAAATCTCAACCAAGACCTGGGCCATGATAGCAACTCTGATCGAGCTAAACTACCTCTTCGGATTCGACTTGGCGATTATTTGCAGCACGAAAGTCGGCCGGAGGAGCGAGAGGGTGTACTCAGACATGTCCACGCATTACAGACCGAGCTTTTAGGCTCGGATGATCCAGAAACTCTGACTTCGATGAACAACATTGGTGCTTGCCTCAGTGACCAGCACAAATTCAAAGAAGCAGAGACACTTCTTCGTCAGGTACTTGCTAAAAGGGAGGAAATACTTGGGTTGAAGCATTGTGATACGTTGAGTACTCTTCATTGTATCGCGTTTAGCATTGGTGGGCAGCTGGACAGGAAGGAAGAGGCGGTGCTGGAATATCGCAGAGTACTGGAGCTGAGAGTTGAAGTACTGGGAGCAGAACATGCGGAAACGCTGGGTACACTGAATAATGTTGCATTCGCACTTTATCACTGTAAAAGATTTGAAGAATCTGAGAAGGTTTTCCGGGAGGCTCTCGAAGGAAGGACGAAGGTACTTGGGCCCAATCATACTGATACGTTGTTGTCTTTGCACAATCATGTTTCAGCACTTCAACGTCTGAAAGGGAGATCAAAGGAGGCTGAAGCTGGTTATCGCAAGCTGATCGAGCATCTGAAGGAAGTTAATGGTCCGGAGCATACCATCACACTCAGCGCTATGTATGGGCTTGCTTCAACCCTGAAGACGCAGAAAAGATTCAAAGAGAGTGAAGCGGGATATCGTGAGATTTGGGAGATCCGAAGCAGACTACTGGGTCCAGAACATAGGGATACAGTGTATGCAAAGTTCACTGTCGCCGATCTCCTTTGGGACCAGAAAGACTTGCATGGAGCGATTTCCATGCTGGAGGAAGCCTACGATGTTTTTCGACGGAGATTGGGTGATCAAGATGCATTCACGAGGGAGGCTTTGGAGTACCTGGAGCGTTGGCGGGCTGAGGCCGGTAATATCGCAAGGGTACAGGGTTCTTAAACTCTGAGCCTCTCTATAATCAGCTTCTTTCATTTCTCGAGATCTCTGAAGTACGAAAAAGGTTTCAGTATCTCACTGCGGGCTGCGACCGTCAGTTCCGAACTCTCTTCGTTCCCGGTATACGAGTCACGATCTATATCAGAACAGATATGGCATACTGCACCGGTAGTAGCTATGGAAACCTCATCATTTTTCATTACCAGGGTGCACTATAAGCCCATTGGCGCCGGCAATCTATGTCTCACAAGCTGACAATTAAGGTAGGCGGCTGTGCAAACCATCCGATCTGACAGTTGCAGATCTCAGGGCCGTGCACAACCCTTTATAATCTCGTGAGACCCCAGATTCATCCTTGTGAGATTTCCACTCAGTCGCGAAAGCTCAAAACTCCTGAGTCGAAGCATTTGAAACTCGGATTCATGAACAAGTACACATCATGGCGCCAATCAAGCCCCTCTACGTCCTCCTCAGTACCGTCTTCATCACCCTCCTCATCACCGGCATAGTCATCATCCTATCGCCCTTTCTTCGCGCTGCAGACACAATCACAACCCACACAATCACAGCCCCCGCCGACCATTATATGGAAGGGTATCCATATCCATACATCTCCGGTCTATCTCCCTCGGCTCGAATGTATCGCGCTCGACCCATCCACCAAGACAACTCTCGTTTCACACACGTCGAATTCGCCTTTGACACAAGCGTCATGTCATACACCTACTTCGAGCACAGTGGCAGCCAGACTATCAACAAGTACTCCGTGGCCGATTCATTTATTCCAGCCAGTCTTGCCCGCGCTATCGATATCGGCCCTTCTGACATAGAAGTACCCATCCTTCGGCCGCTTCGACGCAACGACCTTCAAGATGTAAACGGGGAGGTGCACTGGCAGGCTGTCTTTGTCGCTTTTATCCCGAGAAGCAAGGTCGCTAGTTTTTGGGCAGCGTTCAGGGATAGAGGATCGGAGTTGTACAGGAGTAGGGATCTTGCTGAGAGGACCTTGATGATGAATATGGATCGGGAGATGATGGAAGAGCTGCGGGTGAATGGAAGGATTGCCAATTATCCGGAGGATTTGAAGGGGAAGCAGGGAAAGATACATACTCAGACTGCTGGTGCTGGTGCCGGTGCGCATTCTCTGCCTTCGATGGGTCTGAGAGTGGGTGGGCCGATGGTGTTTATGATGATGGCAGTTGGGTTGTTTATGTTGCGAAAGAGAAGAGGCGCAAAGGTGGGCATGGAGTGGGAGTATGAACTCGATAAGGGACCGGAGGTACCGCCGAAAGATGAATCCGAGTCGGAGCCTGAGTCTGAGCCTGAGTATACGGTTCGAGATTCTAGGAGGTATGTTAGCGTGCCGGCTGAGGAGGTATGAGGCGGAAGATACCTGATCGTGGGTTCTTGTTTGCAGATGCAACTCAAGTGGCGATGTCGAATCTATGTTGCCTGTTTTGGAGATGCAATTCATTTAAATTCAAAATCTTTTGACAGACCAACATTTTGAATTGCCAGTGCTTGCGAAAGAATCGTCGCTCAAATTGTTTTCTCTATTCCAAGCGCCCTACTACGTGGGCATGTCTATGGCTCCAACCCCCGGCTGAATTATTTTCCAAGGCGTATTTGTCTTGGGATATTGGAGCTGACTAGTATTATAATATTATAACTTCGGCCTGCATTAAATAAGTTCGATCGAATGGGTACTTTTTTAGCTCCGCCATCCATAAACATCCGCGCAATTAATTGGATCAAAAAAGCTCAACAGTCAATACGAGAACTGTCAGTGAGATATCGCAAGCCTTCCGTCAACCTTTCAAGTAGAAGCCCAAATAGTACGTACGAGTCTTACAACCGAATTCAAACTGCGTTACTAAGGCTGTGAACATACGCTCAAGAGCTCAGAATACGTACCTCCATGACTGAGATTCTCATATGGACAGCAAACGTCACGGCATTTACTGCTCTTTGGCATATTCACCACCAGCAAGACAAGGTAAAATCCAGATATGTAGATGTTATCGATGTTACGGATACGAGTTTGGTTGATGAAGGCGAGTCGCTTTCAAGTGTCGAGCTAGACAAGTGGTCACAGTGATATCACGTACAATGGCGTACTGACGAAGTCTTACACACGACTCGGATAACGTTGCGATGTGCAAGAAGTCTACGTACTTCCAGTACCGCCGGACTAGAACCAGTAACTCATGCGAGATTCGATATAGAAGAAGAGACTGAAATCAAGCATTGCAAATGTCAACTGCGCTTGTGTACATTCCTATGTGTGTGTAATGGGAACGACAAGTACAGTAAAAAGCTATAGGACGAGGTTCCATCACGATTAGGATTGAGTTCGCAGACTTTCAGCACTCAACACCGTCACTTCTTTTGCTCACGAATATGCTTCAATTTCTCATCAAGTCATCCTGCATGCAACAACAGAAGAGAAAACACGCTCTAATTCTGCATGTGTCTAGGAACCATGGCCGGCAGGAACAGCCTGGAGGACCGACTAGTATGGCTTACGAGCTCAAGCACATTACATCTAGTCCTATATGCCATAGCTAGTTGTCAGAAGCTGACACGACATCATGTTCCGGAAACTTTTTCACCACCAAGAACCCCCTACGAATAGTGTGACCAGCTCCGGCAGTAAGATCCAGAAGCTGAAATGAAGGCATATTACGCGGTTCCACCCTCTAGGCAATTGCAAAGCGCTTAAGCATGCATTTACCATTCGATGTTTCTTATCTTGAGATCATTGTACTTGCGTACGTTCAACGAGAAAGTTCAAGGGTTATTCACACAAACCTAAACTCTGGCTTGTATGTCGGATGTAGTTTTGCTATCATGGATGAAGTTGAACGTTGTTACATTAAGGCTGGTATGAAAGCAACCCACAGTGGTAGCTTCTGCACGAGCTCAACATTGTACCTGCACAAGGAATCGAATCCAGGTCGGATGAGGCCTTCGTACGGACCTATCAGATTTGCGATCATCTTATGGTCGATCACAGAATACGTCCAACAAAAGCCAGATCTCAGCTTTACAAGAATGGAAGAGAGGTTCGAACGCAGACCTTTGGATCACATGCACCTGCATGGACTTGGCTCACGAATATCGAAGAAACCAATACCTACTTTCGCAGGCTCTAGAAAACAGGCATGGAGTACCTGCTGACGGGGATGTGATACGTGGTGAGAACTTATAAGAAGATTTGACTCTCGTACGTATCCAACATGTTGAAGGCCCACGAGCCGTGCCAAAACAAGTCAAAGTCAGAAGCATCGCTGCACGAGGAGATACAATTAGGCGGTTACGACATAGTTACTATGTACTTATAAGCTCTAAGCACGTATGACCGCATTCAATACCGGAGAGGTCAACCAGAATAGGGCTGAGGCACGAGGACTCAGTTGGACATATTCTGACCCGAATACGACTTGAACCAACACACGAGCATTATTTATTAATGTTACCGATGCATTGATGCATATATGGTCGATGGCGACCTTATCACGTACAAGAATCGCGTCCGAACCATTCTATTGCGCATGGAGCACATCAGATATATGTCAACCCTACGAGCAGTGGCAGATACAAGTGCTTTTGTACACATACAACGTAGGATCATGTCCACAACACACTCGCAGGGGCGAGCTCCTAAGCACGGTAATATAGCTATGAGCTCCACAAGGCTGCTGTCGCCAATGAAAGATCGAATCACGCAATTAGAAGAAGCCCCAACAGTATGGTGAAGCTGGCACGGCCCGTCAAGTACGTGGCAAGCAAATACGAGCAGCCTGATATAATTATAATCGGCCGGGTCGGTGATTGGAATATTGCACGTACACAACATCATGCACGCAAAGAATTCAAGTTGGACACGGTTTGGGTTGACTCGAAGCCACAACACTCTTCCATTCTGAAAGTGGTGGACGAGCTCAACGGGCCCGGTTCTAAAGAGTTGCAGTTGACGGTGTCCCAACTTGCCTCGTACACCGTTGTCTCTTTTCGGGCTGGATGTTCACGCAGATAGACATCAAGACAGATCGATCGATAGTTAAACTCCTAGTCGCTACTGTACGAGCAATGCACGACGCAAAGCTTGCAAAGGGGATTGGAAAGGTTTTGAGGAACCAGATACAGGAACGAGCCAGAATTTTACGTTTTGACATCGAAACTTCATGATCAAGTTTCCACAACCGCACTTACAAAGAAATGGGTCATCTCGTTTTACGAGATATTATCGGCAACTCCTCAATGTGCGGGTCAAACATCAAGAACCACTGGTACCCCGCACGCTACAAAGGCAAAGGTCCGAGGCTACGTAACAGTTCCACGTATAATACCCCTCAAAGTTATCTCAATTCATAGGTCTCGAGCCTCTAGATCTTCCCACGTTTCCAAATCAAAAGGAAGCTTAAGCCCATCACTGCATGCACATTCAACGTTCACGAGTCCATTTTGTTCTTCATATCACAAACTTGAAGTAATTAAGAAGTGGCCAGTATGCATAATTCGATACGCGCATCGCCTCTCAACAGCCTCACGAGCTATCCATTTAAGCAGTTGATCGATTAGAGTCTGTTCTTTTGTACGAGTCGGAACTTTAAACTTATCGACCATCACTGCACGTAACCACAAGGAACGACTCAGATGATGCAACAGCGAACTCACGAGCCAAATTCACATCACTCCTAACTGAGCTTACACTCAGATTATCACATCTCAGGTTTTCTCTGTGAATTGTAAAAGGTACATACTGCATAGTGGAGCACGACATCGAAACCTCCCATTCAAGCAATCCACCAATCCGCAACAGCAATAGGACGTTCCAGCCCTGCCGAGCCACCAACAGCAGCCAAACAAGCAACCATCACCCCTAGCAACCACCCCACCAACCCAACGCGTCTCCCCCATTCCGTCAACCTCCATCCATCAATCACCACTAACACCACACGACAAAAAATGCCCCCCACCCGCACCCCCAAGCGCTCCAGTTCTCTCCCCCCCGCACCCACCCCCACCCTATACACCCGCCAACCCCACCGCCGCCCCGCCCCCGACAACAAACCCGACGCCTTCCTTTCGCTCCTCACCACCGGCCGCTTCTCAGACCTAACGCTGCACGTCGGCCCCGAGCGCGTCGCCATGACGGTACATACGAGTATCTTGTGTAGCCAGAGTGATTTCTTTGCGGGGTGTGTTGAGAGTGGGATGAAGGTAGGTAGTAGGCTGCGGCCGGAGAGCTGACGACAAGGCTGACGCGAGGCTGACGCGAGGTAGGAGTCGAGGGAGAGGGTGATTGACCTGCCCGAGGAACGGGTGGATGATATCAAGCGGATGCTAGAGTTTTTGTATGCCGGGACGTATTGGGAGCATGCGGAGGATAAGCGTGGGATTCTACCGTCGGAGAAGCTGTACAAGAGGTATGTTGAGCGGGCGGAACCGAGGACGGATGAGCAGAAAGAGAGGGACCCGGTGATGGTGAACGTGCGGATGTTTGCGTTGGCGGATAAGTTTGGGATTGCGGGGTTGAAGAAGGAGGTGATGAAAAAGTGGGATGGGTATGCGGAGGAGTGTTTGGAGCAGAGGCCGTCGGCGGGGAAGACGACGGTGGGGATGGAGCGGAGGGCGAGGGCTGTGATGGGGAGTTTCCAGAGGCTGATGGATGCGGCGGAGGTGGCTAACGATCTTGTGCCTGGGTCGGAATTGGCGGAGAAGATTCTGAGAACAGTGGCACAGGTGGCGCCGTGGGTGTCGAGATTGCAGAATGCGGAGAAGTACAAGGAGTTGATGGTGAGGCTGGGGGGGAATTCGGAGCTGGCGTTGCGGATGTTTGATCTTACTTGTCGGGCGAGTGACGAGTTTATACAGGTGCAGTCTCAACGGCAGGACCGGATCATCGAATCCAAGCTTGCTGTTAGGGAAACGGGGGAGAAGATCATAGATAGGCTGCATGCTGCCGCCTGTGACCATTCGAGATTCCGTGAGCTCAGGTGTCCTCCGCATACTTGTTCTCGGAGCCGAGTCGGTTACCGGGCAAATGTAGCTGAGCCTGCGTTCGATGAGGACGATGGAGTGTTCCAGTGGTGCTGTAAGAATTGCGATGAGTCGTGGGATGCAGACGAAATCATGCCAGGTCTTTCCGATACTCAACGTGCATCGTCTGATGACGATGAAGATGATGGCTAAGTTTTGTCGAGGAGGAGGGAATAGGTAACTAGGAGGTCAACGAGATCATGCGATCAGCTGGAAGGGTATACGTACTTTAACTTTCTCCTACAGTATATACCATTAAGTACTTAGTACTTCATACTAGTTTGATTCTAAACGACACGTCGACACCATAATCTTAAGATACTCACGCCATCCGAGTGCTGCAATTCTTCACTGCTCGTTGTACCTGTTGGAGACAAGACCTACTTAGTACCTGTCGCTTCACATTGCAAATGTTCTTCCAAATGTCCGTCCCGAAGCGTGCCCGTGGCCCCGCATTGCATGCAATAAAAAAGCCCAGCCCTGAGATATAAGTGTAGCGCCTGCTCGGACTCTCAAAACAGGTGGCTTCAATTTGAGGAACGTGGCCCGGTGTGATTATGCTAGGATGCCATTACGAGTATTGACCTTCCGAGATATTTGACTAGACTCCTTGGTGGAAAAAAACCATTGATTGAACGTCGGTGCAGATCCATACAATCAGACGGTGGCTCCACCCTAAACGGCAACCTGTACGGATCGATAGCAGAGCAAAAATCGCAAAGTCGAAAATGTTGACCAGCCAAAGATCGACCTCCAAGGACGGTGTGGAGGAATCGTCAAGCAATCGCCCTTGTATGGCCCGAACATATGCATATCCGAGGAGAGTTAACGAAGGACTATGCACTGTTAGGAATCCCAACCTGACTTCCAAGCATGATCTTCGAATCCACCACAGCAGCAGCTGGATCATGATTTGAGATGTAATATCGGTGTATCGTCCATAACAGGTGTGCATGTGAAAGAACCACAGTATCGACTCCGAGTTCAAGCCCTATGCACAGTCTGCAGTCAGTATCCCAGCGCCACAAGCCTCCATCCTCGTCACGATCACGCCTCCCACGACTCAATGCCCGAATCATGTCACAGCACAAAGGCAAAACCGAACATGAACCGAACAGAAGATAGTGAGAAGAAAGAAGGAGCCAGCCAGGGAATGGTCTGCATTGATAATGAGAACAATAACCACAACCGAAACTCTAGCAGTTAAGATGTCTCGATTTCACCTCATCGGGGTCTAAGTACCAATTGACATCAACAGAAAGCGCAACCAAAGCATAATGCAAATCCACCATTGAATACTCTCTAAACCATCATGAAAACATCATATAAACGAAAGAAAAAAGCAGCAAAGTAAACGGAAAAACAACAGCAGTAACCGCTTGCGAGCGATGTGCAAGATGATATTAGGAAATAAGCAGAGCTAGAGTGGGAAGAAGAGACCGACTGCAAGAAGCAGAGAAGAGAGAACGGACCAGATTGAATAACAGAATAACAAAGTAAGAGGACGTGAGGCAGATGAGGCGTGGAGGAAGCCCAAGGAGTAAGAGATCAAGCAAGCACAGCACAACACCACCAAAAATATGGCAAGATCAACCTCCTCCCAACTCGTCCCCCACTCCTCGGCATCTCGTCTTCTAGTTTGCTTCCATGATTTCCATCCGGCACATACGCTCTGGGAGGAAGAAGGCTCCATAGATGTATTACGTCATCTGATAGGCGAGCTGAGTGGTTCTATCCTCGGTATACTGGAAAATCTCTTCTGCTGAGCCCAACTGTCTTGAGAATGCAACTTGCTCCATTGCCAATTTTGGAAACCAGCAATGTTTCCGCTCTCAAGTTCAGCCAAGGGTACCCCGCTCCATCCTTGAACAGACGTTGGCACACCACTTGTACGCCATAATAGGGACGTCGCAAACTGGCGACGAGTCTCCTTTTTCACTTCTTTAGCTTGCTAGGCGTTGTCTTCTTCTTCGAATCATGCTGTCCGGCTAAGACCTCATTGGAGTCCCAGAATCCAAATCCAGCAGTGCCACCCCACCGTGCGGGGAAGGTTCGGCCGTTGCGATTGACAACAGATTTAAAGGGAGAATCTGGGGCGAGAATGGTGATGGGTGTGTTGTATAGAAGGTTGCTTGTCTCGAGAAGTGTAAGGAAGCGCCGGGGCTGACCCAGGATCATTCGAAGCGGCGCAGTTGGGTAAAGCAAGGCCAGGTCGTGAGTTATACCATGCGGATATGGTTTCTTCGTGTCGTAATCCTTTGTCATGTAAATGTCGAATGTACCCGTGTTGAAGCATCTTGTGATCTAAATTACTGGTCAATAACGGCAATGGATGAATGCGGTGCATGAAGACAAACCTGCTTAGGGGCGTCGTCGTCGCCAGTAGCATCCATAACTGAACGCTCTTGATACGTTGCCATGTACTCTTTTGAAAAAGAGCTGAAGCCAAACACCCGTAACGCTTTCCGCACCGAAGATAAAACGGAGGATGAGAAAACTCCAGTTATTCAGCACCACTACTCAAACCGAAACCCATGCCCCGGAACATCGCGCTCCTAGAAGTTTGGCTCCGCGATCTCCATATTAAGAACCCTCTCAGGCAAAACATACGACCCATAGATGTTGTAGCGCATATCGAAGGATTTGACTCTTGCCTCGTCCTCATCCTGCCTCCCAAGCTCCTCATCGTCTTCAGCCCATGTTTGTTTCTCGGTTGCTTTGGTCCACATCCAGTTTTGAAACCCAAGGATGTTACCACCGCCAACAATCTCTATCGGCGCTCCGCTCCATCCCTGAACCGATTGCGGCTTTCCACTGACTCGCCAGAGAATGGATCGCGAAAACTGATAGCGGACCTGTTCGCCCTGCTTTTCGAATGCTCGAGCTGCCTTTGAACGAGCTGCCTTTGAAAGGATTGGAAGGTCTTTTCTCTTTTTGTAATACTTCTTATTCTTCTTCCAAAACCTCTTTCCGATCGCGGGGCCAAACCGCGAAGCGAAAGTTCGGCCATCTGGGTCGGAAGATGCGTTGAAGGGCGAGTCGGGCGCGAGAATGGTAATGGGCGTGTTGAAAGCGAGGTTCTTGGTTTCTTCGGCGGTCAAGAAACGACGAGGTTGCCCTAGGTTCATCCGAATAGGCGCAGTGGGCGTAAGAAGTGCGAGATCATGGTCCATCCCTTGCGGGAAGGGTTGACTCCCGTCAATCCGGGGATCTGCGTCGAAGGCCAAGGCGCAGAATTCCCGCGTAATCTAGAGTAGCTATTAGTATAAGAACAGTGATGAGCATGACGTAGAAACTAACTGGCTTGGGCTGTCCGTCAACCATTACCTGCATCTCCACCTTTGTCTGCGCCGTCTCCTGATATGCTGGAGATGTTCCGTCAAAGCCAAAGGTCGACAATCCCTCACGGACACTGGGCATGGTGTTGGTCCAAAATGTGAAACTGTTGTCAAGAAGAATTTGGTACTCTCCCGTAGCAATAATCCACAACGCACAGTGGTGTGCCGAGTGTCATAAAGGTACCTTGTCAATATGGCCTTCTTGTCGGTATCCAGTGCAAGACATGAAGCTGGCTCGTCCGCGGTTCGTTGTACAGAGGATCTGAATACTACGATCTGATGGCCTGGTAAGATAACAAGTACCTTCTCCACTTGCAATGGCGGCTCTGGCAGCACCGTTGTAGAAACGAGTTCTGAGTCTTCGAGAATTGGTCCGGCGTCGAAGTCCCAGCCGGTAGCGGAGATGACATTCTGGCCCTCATCCTCTTCTTCCTAGGCATCTTCCTCGTCATCATCTTCGTCATCGTCGTCTTCCTCGTCAAATGGCAAAGTGATGTTCGATTCCGGCTTCCGTCAGAGTCGAGGGCGGTGTTGAGGACGGTGTCGAAGATGATGATGAGCGAGACAGAAGGCTATTCTTCGTTAGCAGCCATTCCAGCATCCATCAAACAAAAGAATGAGCTTACAAGCGGGTCTTTTAGCGTGCGGTGGTAGAAGTCGTTGACGATTTCAGATCAGTTCAAGTGTTCGAAGAAGATGTGACAGGCAGCGAGGGAGAGACTGCGACTTGTAAGCATCCCTTACCGGCCATAATCAAGCTGAAGTTTGACCCACCAAAGGAAGATCTCAATAAGTAACGAAGGAATCTTTGACGACCAAGGCTGTTTGACCGATCGAAACCTGTGAAGCTGGTCGAGCAACAATCGGTTTCCGATGATGTTGAGCGCAAAGAAGTGGAGGAGCAACCCAAAGATGAGCGAGAGACTGCATTTGAGTAGTTTGGCGGGGTTTGTTATCGTGTTTGCTGTGCCGAAACTTTCGTGATGAGGATGTTGAGGAGAGGAGGATGGAAAGAGGAAGGAGCGGGCAGTGCGGCGACAGAAGACGCTAAACCGCGTTCAGACAATCAATTTTGAGCCTCGCTATCGTTATCCGCCGTATCTGATGCATCTTATCGATACCTGATGATCAGGATGCTCAGGATGCTTGGCACTCTTGGTGGACTGCAGAATTAATTAAAAGTACTTGGAGAGTGTCTAAGCCATTGCAATGACTACCACTTAAAACTACTTGCAAGTCGAAAGACGTTTCAACAGCAAGAAGTTTGAGTTCCAGTCTATCTCCAACGATACGGTACCGTAGGATCAAAGGATCTCGAGATACTCAAATGATACTTCCCAGAGCAGCTGCGCAGTGATGCCACTTTCTGACTGTAGTTCCCGTGTGAAAACGTACCTATCAGAACCTAGTTTATCAGAACTTAGCTTTGCACAATTGAACCCTTCAAGTAGCTTCATCAGAGTGCCCGCATTCTGGTCAAAGTAGATTCCGGGGGCACAGAGTGATTCGCTTAGCAGCCGACTTTCGAATTCTCCTTCCCTCCAGTTCTCCTCCTCACCTCCCCACCATCTCGAGACAAACAACACAACTCGAAAGAATTCCGAACCCAGACCCAACAAACAGTCAATCAATACTACCACAAACTCGACAAATCCACCACCAAAAAAGCCCGCCTTCACGAGTTCCAGTTCCACTTCCACCTTCACTAAAATCACCAACTGCCCCATCCCCCCAGCCCAGCCCAGCCCCAACTCCGGTCTCCCCAGCAACCACCCTACCCCCGGTCTCCACCAAACCCGAGACATCATCTCCGTCTCCCGTTTCCCCCGGAACTTTCCAACTCGTCTCAATCCCAGCTGCAACCGACCACTGGCAGGCCGATTCCCAACCCAGCTCGGACGCCGAGTCATCGATCATCATCCCACCGATCATCCTCACTGCACAACACAGCAGCTCGCACTTCGTCAAGCAGCACATCCACCCACTCCACCCCCATCTCATCTCGTTAAACCACCCGCATCTACCTTACCAGGTTCACCAGATCCAACATGATGCATGTCGATGCAACACTGGTACGATCGCGAACACGAGTACGAACCTTATTTCCATCACCACTTCCAGCATGCCAGTGAGGAACTTCGGCAAACAGAGTACACACAGGGACAGTACTATGAGCATTCGGCACGGACACAGCTGCCCTAACCGACATGTCTCACGGGTTGCTCCGTTGTCGGGAAACGCCAAATTAGCTCCTGTTCAAAATCGGAGGCGAGATGAGATGAGATGAGATGAGATGAGCTGGGCACAGAGGTGCTAGCTGGTTCTTTTTCGGCAGCGTGAGGTTCTGGGTTGGTGATGGATTTGCCTGGTTGTGATGGGTTTCAGGCGAGGATGCCGAGAGTTGGAATGGGGCCCGCTGGTTCGGTTCGGGTGGTCGTTTACCTATCGCTCGGGCTGGGATTTGACCGTGATCAGTCGCCTGGGTTTCGGCATGGTTCGAACCCGGAGACTGGATGTTAGCTTGGGCGGTTTGAGATGAGCACGGCGCTGGAGATGGCTTTGCGACTCGACTTGGAGCCCCTCGAAGGATTTTGGATATCAGAAGTCAGCTTGGAGCAACTGCAGCGCATCATCCTTCCATTTACATGAACGGTGCCTCCGGCAAAGAGATTGTGAGCTGGCAGGTCAGTGCAGCTTCTCGTATGTACTCGATGAATAGAGATGCGACTTTCGGATACCGGAAGTTGATGGTCATTGAGCTCGTACGGAGGCTGCATGAAGGATTACCCTACGACGTTGTTCTCGAAGGGTTGCATTGCGGTCAGTGCTCTTTGTCCTGTAGGATGCATGATGGAGTTTGACTCTTCGGATACCGGATGCTCAGCTTCTAACTTGGGTACATGGAGCATGACGGATGGCTTTGTGTGGAGAGGTTCTCGAAGAACGACCTCTTCACAACAGTCAGTGCCCATCGAGCTGCATCTACAGTGCCCCAGCGTCTTCACCATCTGCTCAGATACACTACATAGGTTTCGGGACTCAACTCTTCGGATACCGGGTGCTCACTGAGCTCGTTTGAAATGCAGCATGAAGGATGCTTACGGCACTGTGCGGAAATACTTTTGCGAAGTCGGCATTGTGTCTGTTAGTCAGTGCCCTCCGAGTCGTTTTGAGGAATCATCGCTGGAGTTTCGAGCTTTCGGGAACCCCAGTTGTCCCAAATACAACGAAAATACATGCAAGTATGGACTGAATTCCAGCTGCGCCTCCTGGCCAGAGCTAATCCAGTCGACAGGCAAATGATTTACGAGTTCCTGGACATCATGCGACTGCCTCCAATGCGCCAGAAATGACGACTGCTATCGTGAGCTGAGGCACAGCATGGAGGATTTCGACAAGTACTTTAACTTGTCTCGAATACAGCGACAATATTGACTCACCACAGCTGGACTTTGGTGATAAGACTCCTCGACATGCGGAATTATTTACGACTTTATGGAGAACCTTCTGGTTGCACATCCCCATCAATGCGACCGCACATGGCGCGCCCGGCATAACCCGCCTTATCAACCTCGCTCGGTATGATTTCCGCTCTTCTGCCATGGTTGATATGAAGTAGGGTTGTCTCTAATGCTGTATACAGGTTTCTCCTAACGGGACTTGCCTTTGGTGTCTCTCTGTTTCCAACTCTGATCAAGGCACAAACCCAATTGTCCTCACCGGGAAGCTTGGTCGCTCGGTGCGCTCGCGGAGCTCACGAACTCGGCACCTCAACTGGCAGTGTTGACAACTCCTTCCAGACATCTGGTGGGGGCGGAATACGTTTACTGCTGCTGCGCTCTGCGTCGGTAGATTAGAGTTGCAACTGCACTGTAACCCGTACCCCCACCGGATGTGCGACACTGTGAGGCCACGCAGAGCAATTTGAGTGCATCCCAAATCCTCCGCAACAGATTGGGAAAACGTGGGCCGACATACTATCGCAACTGTCACTATCGCGAGCGCTCGCAAACATCTTCATGAATTCACAATTCTCAAGATCATGGCGGCGACAAGATCAAGACCGGATATCTCCGAACCCAAGCGCAAGCCTCATCTCAACCATTCCGACGATCCCTCATCGCACTTTTGCTTGTCCGCCTTGCAACCTCCCATCCCAAGCCTGATGATCCATGAAAGATGAAGCGGCCTCCCTAGATCTCGGCAAGCCTTGACGAAAGTGTCCATCCGTGCGCACCGTCACACAACCAGACGGCAAAAACAGTTTACGAGAGAAAAAACAGGGACCCGTTTGGGATGGGGAGGGCTCATTTAAAGCCGATTCTTGACGAATCTGGAGCCTTCTCGTCGTCTGGAGAATTCCAACCATCTCGACATTTGAATATTCTCGATTTCGAAATCAACAGGAAGAAAGTACAGAACGAGCGACGGACGATGAATTAAGGTTTTCCCGCCCTTACATACGTCGTCTTTCCCGCCGTCTATCCGAACCCATCGCTGCCCCCATCGGTCAGGGACAGGCCCAGAACTTTGACAGGGGGGGTGTACCTCTAGGCCAGCCCAATTCGAAACTCTTACCACAGATTTGCGCGCGAGACATCCTGGGTGGGAACGACTAGCGAGAGGGACACCACGCTACTTACAGACACCATCTGGGGCTTACGATCGGACTTTGTGTTGCTCTGGGGATTCCGCAGTACCCTTGAGTGGCGATTGTACTTAAGGAGCGGAGGGCCCGGAGTTGGGGGAGTTTTTGGTGTTTGGGGAGTATTTTGGGGCATTGCATTCATTCACATCAGCACAGAGAAAGGGAAGGAAAGGAAGAAGTTCATCACACTCGTTTATCATCATCACTTTCGCTCAATATTGCAACCTCGCATATCTTTCACGACCATCAGAAGCATCATTATCTTTTCACGAGAAGAAATCGACATACCAGACAGAATCATCAGCATATCGATTGCAACTCTGCTACGACCTGGTCAAACTTAGCATCATCCCTATCCTCGACTGCAAAACATCACCGACAGCATCAACACAACAAACCCATCCACCAAACAACAACCTCAATTCAACCATCTCCTCCACACAACTCCTCACAATTCCACTCCACTACGCTCCTCAAAAAGCTAGAAAGCCACCATCATGGCCCATCTAGCCCTCCTCCGCCGCGCCGACTTCGATTACGCCCCCGCCGACCCCTCCTCCTTCCACGACGGCCACAACATGACCGACCTGCTCTCCCTCAACTCCACCGGCACTCCCGCCGAGAATCCCTTCCCGATCCCCAAAGGCGTCACGCCAAACTACATCAACCCGCCAACCCTCGCGCCCATAATCTTTGGCGTGGGCATCTCATTTTCCATCCTGTCGATGTTGTTTGTGATTGGCCGCATGTGGTCACGGCATTACTTGCTGAGGCGGGTCGGCTTTGAGGATTGGTTGATTGTGTTTAGTTGGTGCCAGAGTGTGTTTTTGGTGTTTTGCTGTTGCTGGAGTACCAGGTATGGCGTGGGGCTGCATTATTGGGATATAGATCCGACCAAGTCGATGGTGACGCCGAGCTTTCCGGTGAGTTTTATCTGGTGATGATGGGGCGGTGAGGGAGAGGAGGAGCCTGAGATTGCAGCAGCCTAATATCTCTGAACGGCCCTGCTCCCCACCCCCTCCCCCCCCCTCCCCCCCCCCCAAGAATACCCATAACTAACACACCCCTCCCAGGCCCAATACGTCACAACAATAGTCTACCCCACCGTCACAACCTGCATCAAATTCTCCATCCTAATCTTCTACATCCGCCTCACGCCCTCCCTCATCTTCAACCGCCTCGTCAAAGCCACCATGGCCCTCACCTTCCTCATCTTCCTCGGCACCATCTTTGCCAACATATTCGCCTGCGTCCCCATCTACCTCAACTGGGACTTTGTCGCCCGCTTCACCCCCGGCCTCGGCACCTGCGTCAACCAGATTCACCTGTGGATTGCGGGCGCCGCGCTGCATTGTCTGACGGATCTTGTTATCTTTGTGCTCCCGATACCGCTGGTGTTGAGGAGTCAGCTGCCGACGAGGCAGAAGTGGAATGCGATGGTTATTTTTGCGTTGGGACTGCTGCTGGTGGTGGCGAGTGTGGTCAGGCTGCAGATGAATATTTTGACGCTGGATCCGGAGCAGTTGAGGGATTATAACTGTAAGTCCCCGCCAGGATCCCCCCCTAGTTGTCATCTTCTCCTCCTCCCCCCCCTCCTCGAGATGGACAAGTACAGTGAAGAGCAACGACTAACACAACGTAGGGACCGGCTCCCGCGCAATGGCCTGGACCACAATGGAAGTCAACGTCGGCATCATCGTCGCCTGCCTCCCCGGCATCCGTCCGCTGCTCGCCCACCTCATGCCCTCGTGGTTCTCGCCGCCCGAATCACTCCCCAACACTCAGCCTCCCAGCGCTATCGAGATTAGGACGCCGCATGGGGGGGATTATTTCGCGACGATTACTGCCGGTGGGGATGATGTATATGGTGGTGATGGGGGGGATAGGTTGGGTGTACCGAGGGAAGGGTTGGGGGAGAAGAGGGGCAGCTGGACGGATTTCTTTCGTGAGGGGAAGATGGTCAGGTTGAGTGTTAGGAAGAGTAAGAGTGGGAATTTGAAGGTGGAGAGGGGGAATGAGAGTACGGCGGAGATTGTGCAGAAGGAGGGCGTTTAGAGGGTAGCGGGGTTTCGGGGGAGGTGGAGGAGGAGGTAGCAGCTGGACTGGGCGCGGTGCCGGAGGCTGCTTCCGGTACTTATGAGCTATCTATAGAGCACCTGTACCGTGGCCTGGCGAGCTTTCGTGGGCTTCTAGGGCTGGGACGGGTTTTTCTCCCGCTTCTCCTCCTCCATTGGAGTTGCAAGCCAATCGAGCTTGCTGGTTAACGTCCGGCTGTACTGCCGGATTGGCACTTTTCGGCGTTATAGTCTTCATACTTACTTTCCTTGCATATCGACTCTTTCTTTCGGCTTGGTTTTCGGCTTGGTCTACTTCATTGATTCGATTCGGTAATACTTGTTTCAACGGGATATCGCGGCGGCTGGGACTCTTTTTGGTTTGGTACTTTGGGTATGGGTTTCTTTGGTTTCCTTGGATGTGTTTATAGATACCACCTTTTCTCTCTCTCTTCCTTCTGTCATGATGATCTATCGTAGCATTGTTCTTGCTTTTGGCTCTGGTCTGGCTTGGTTAATGTAGTTTCTAATTCTGCCAGGTATTGCAGCTCAATACAACTTGAAGTACCTACAATGGCGTTCATACACAATTCACACTGCACACTGCTCACAAATTCACTTTCCACTCTGTTCATCCGGTCCATGATGTATCGATATCTCGTGGTGAACGTCCTGATTGATGGGCCTACGACGGTTTATCCATCCCTACACCGCACGCTGCTGGGCACTACTCGGCCGATAGCATCGGCACCTCTTGGCTCCCTTCCAACCAACTCCCGGTTGCAACGCTACTGTAGAGCTAGAGCCTGGGCCTCTGTCACTGCTGTGCTACCACCTCAGGCTTCGGCCGATAGTACCAACGTTACAACTGGGGTTGCACATCACCGGTTGGTGCTCCCACTGGCACCTTCGAGCTCGAGAGGGTGGGAGATCGTATGTGCAAGTATGCGGTGCAACACAACTTTAAATACGAGTCCTCCGTCTCCAGGGTTGTCGAGCTCTCCAGTGGATTGCCGTTGTGAACCTGTCGATTGGGCTGCAATGCATGTCCTCGTGGTCCAAAACATGGCCTTCCAGTATTCATCTCGGGCGGGACCATACATACGCAGCCTGCAGGGATCGGCAAGGCCAATTGACGGGTTGACATGCGATGCTAGTTCGTCCGACTAGCTCCCTCGCTACCACCGACAGCTGGCGAACGTATGACCAGGTAGAAAGTTGGCACACCCCGAAGGAGCTCGGGCAACACCGAGCCTGAGTTCTCAGGGCTGAACAGCTGGCTGTACAGGCTGTATAAATACCCCCGTCCCGTCCCGCTCCTCCATTACTTCCCCAACCGAACATCCCAACACAATCAACAACAACTACGAAACCGCAATGAAGTTCACCACCCTCCTCCTCACCGCCCTCCTCGCCCCCCTCGCAGCCGCCCGCTGCACCCGCCGCGACAACGTCTCCTTCGCGCCCTCCCCCTGGAACGCAACCACCCCGCAATTCACCGCCCCCGGCTGGTCCCTCTCCCTCGGCCCCAAGGACATCAAGAACCCGTCCCTCCCCCGCGACGCCATCCTAACGACCGGCAACCCCGTCCTCCCCCCACCATTCTTCGCCGACCGCGGGCTGTGGCTCTACCAAACCGGCAGCACGACAAAGAAGTTGCGCGCGTATATGTACCGCACTGATGCCACCCAGGCCGACAAGGGATGGACCTGGAAGTGGGCGAGTGAGGCTGAGATTGCGAAGCTGGATCAGGGTAGGGTGCAGAAGGAGTTTTGGGATATTGGATGTGTTTATGAGGGGAGGCACTTTTTGAGTATTGGCAATCCTGGGGGGCCTGGAATTGGTGGATACAAGTGGCAAGTGTGCAGGCCGTGGGGCAAGGGCGAGTGGAAGGTATGTACCCTACCTCTGAGTGGTGATGGCGCTGGACGATGGCTAATTGTGGTGTAGTTGATGATGGATGTCACCCGTGAGGGAATGGAGTGTGTGGATAGTGTTAACTTTTGGGTGGATTATGTCACGACGGCGTAGATGATAGTGTGCTTTCCGGCGCTGGATTGAGTTGGATCTTTGTGGGTCAGGTTAAGAGAGTATATAGGCGGCGGTAGAGAGGGTCGAGTTCACGGTTTTGTGCTTGAATTGGAATTGCGGTATAACTATGACACTCGAGAAAACACAGCGGACTGCTATCATGATCACCGAGAGAGTTGAACCCACCATCCACAGAGAAACCGTGACTTTGAAGCTTCGTTTCAATCAAACAGTATCCATGGCGGTAACTGGCCTTCACGATACTGGTTCTGTTTAGATATCATGTTATATGCGTCCATTATCGAGTCAGAACGTTCACAAGGACATCGTGATGGAACCATTGCAATACCCTGCTCCACAATTGCAAGTATAAACCAACGGCATGATAGCCAGCTTGTACTTCCAACTCTCGTGTTTCCATGATCACATTTTGCGAACTTGTATGTCCGACTTCTAACCCGTATACGCGCGTAAATTTAACGGCCCTACCCATATACCATTGCATCTACTCCCGACTCCTCCAAACTCGGGTCCTTTGAACATGCAATCAGTCGAGCTCTCGCCCAACACATCACGTACTGTCAGTACTCCGTTGCAGTTTGGTTGATAGTACTAATCGATACAACAGCTGCTCCTGAGATACTTGCAAATTGCATGATCCTCCACTTGCTCACTATCAAAAAAACTCGCAGCCATTAAGTACACTTCCGCATATCAAGAACACTCTTCCTCTCGCGTTGTCCGAGTCCGTCCGCGTCCGGACCTCCAACCCAATGCACTGGAACGCTCTTAAGTATGCAGGTACGACCGGCTCAATATGAATTGTCGGTTTCATCTTTCTCAACAACGTCGTACTGGTGGCCGTCAACTTCAAGTTCGGTTTAAAATTACTATTATCGATCCCTGCCTTATTCTTCCATCATATCCTCGCCCGACTCGGTACTATCTGAATCGTCCGAGGTTCCGGAACCGTCTGAATCCTCCGAGTCGGAACCATCTGAGCTTTCCGAATCGCCCGAGGAAATCTCGGCTGCAACGTCGGCGGAAGCATCGACTGATGCATCACCGGCAACCACTGCCACCTCAACAGTCGAAGTCGCAGTTCCATCTCTCTCACTCAAATACTCTCGCGCTTGGTTCCTGAAGGTTTCCTGACAGCTACTACACTTCCACTCATACCTCCCAGTCTTCGCATCACGTTCCGGCAACATCACTGACCCCTCCGAGTTGTTGTTACTACAAGGACCACACTGAAAAGGCTTAGTATTCAGCACTGACCCCTGCAAATGCCCGCACAAGTACTCCACCATATGCTCCAAATGATCCCTCTCCTCGTCCCTCTCTCTCGCTTCTTTAAACGCCAGCCCATAAGTGCCCCATGCATCCTGAGCCAGCTCAACAAACACAGCCCTCAGAACTTCCGGGCGATCCCCCAGCATTGCATAAAGCTCGTTCCATTTCCCTGTAATAACATCTATGTCCTCGTCGCGCCAACCCCAAATCGGCGGCACCACCTGCCCTATTGGCACAGCCAGCGCCTTTGCCAGTGGGCTGTCCGCCCCCTCGCTGGACCCCTCACACGCCTCCTCCAGCGCATCCAACAACCGTTGCCAATTGCCTGAAATCACCCTCACCGAATGCCCTTTGATCCAGTGGGGATTGGGCTCTTCCTCCGGCTCTTCACCCAAGACTAACCTCCATCTCTCGAGTCGAAATGTGCTGATATAGTGCTCGATCCGCTTCAGCACTTGAACCTTTAACCCGGGAATCCCAAACTTGTCGCCGAGGTTATACATCCTTGCATTCACCATGACTGGATCCTCATCTCGCTGGGCCGCCGTCCTGGGCTCACTCGGTTCCCGATACTGCTCGTACAGCTCGTCGGACGTGCTAGCTTGCGTGCCGGGCGGGTGTTCCCAGTAGGTGCCGCAGTACAGAAAATGCAGAAGGCGCCGGATATCGTCGATCCGGTCTTCGGGGAGGTTGATGACTCGCTCTTCCGTTTCCTAGTAACCCCATGGTCAGCTTCCGAGTCTGCAATCAATCCTACCCCAAGTCCCGTCTCGACTCGGACCTTGATCTCCCACATACCTTCATCCCGCTCTCCAAGCAAGCCGCGAAGAAGTCGCTCTGGCTACACAGCACGAAGGAATGCACCCGAAACTCCTTCACCTCCGAGTCCTCCCCGTCCAGCGCCCCTCCCACCCGAAGCGTCAAGTCCGAAAACTTCCCAGACTTGAGCATCGCTATGAACGCAGCCGGCTTGTTATCGGGAACCGATTTCCGCTCGGTGCGGCGTGGCTCGGAGGCGGCAACAGTAAGGACATCGGCTGGTGCGGAATTTCGAGAGCGAGCTGGCCCTTTGGCGGCGCGTTTGGTAATGCGATTGGACATTGCGGTCTTGAGTTGATGGAGGTTTCGGGAGAATCAATATTGCTGCGAGTCGGAAGCGGTGATGTTTTTTTTTTTTTTTTCCTGAGGCGTTAACTAAGTGGGATCGCCAGAATTTGGCGTGCTGGTGTGGCTGGGGAGGTGGGCAAGCCACATGATGAAGCCGAGGCCCATCGGGTATCGTACTCCGACTGCGAAACCACCTGCAGAGGAACTTGAACAGTAGCTTGTATTGTCACGTTGAAGACACAATCTGCTGATCAATAGACACTCCATCTGTCTGTTCTCAGATATGACTCTCCCCTACTTAGTGCTTAAGTTCTCCCGATATTCCAAAGGCCGTGTCAAGCAACCCAAGCACTCCGCCACAGCCCCATACTCAATCCTATCAGCTCAATCTCTCCTTCTCCAACCTCTCCCTCTCCGCCTCTCCCTCCCGACAGACTCCCCTCAACATCCGCAACCCCAGCTCCGGATTAGCCTGCATCCTCGACAGTAGATCCTCCTCGAATGCCGACGACATTTTCGTGATGTAGGGCGAATATCTCGCGATCGGGGTCAGCAAGAGGTCAACCAGGTCTTCATCTACTGATTGACACACTGCGGAATCGGCCGCATCCAGGATCGATTCCCAATGGTCCCTGACCAGCGCAGCCATCTCCTTCCAGAAGCCAGGGTGTCGCTTGCGGACGTCGGTGAGTGCACTTGGACTCTTTTGTTTCTCTTCGACTGGTTGAGCTGAGCGACGGCGATGATGTATTGAGGTGTCCCCGGGGGAGAAAAGCAAGGTGAACAAGAGCGAATCATTAACAGCAGTTGTATCGCAGCTGTTTTCCTGAGGATGTAGGGCAGTCTCATTGAACTCCTGAACCCTCAGCAACGCTTGCTTCTTCAGTGCCGGGATCCCAAACTTGTCGGCAATGGCATACATTCGGGTAGTAATGACCAGCGGATCATTGAACCTCACCTCATCACTCCTAGCCACCGGTACGCGCGGGTTGTCCTCGTCCGGTACTGGCATTCCGGTGTCTTTGTTGTAGCATTCATAGAGCGCCTTCAAACTCTTCCATCTCCGCCGATAGTTCTCGGGAAACTCCCAATAGGTCCCACCATACAAGAACTCCAGCAGCCGCTGAACGTCCACCGGATCCTCCTCCACCAGCTCAATTGTCCTCTCGAGTGACTCCTACACGAAACTTTATTAGCAGCTGCCGCTGAATCCCGACGGCCCACGTACATACCTTCATCCCGCTATCCAAGCAAGCCTTGAAGAACTCGCTCTGGCTAACTAGCATGAACGAATGCACCTTGAACTCGCGTCCTCCACACTTCAGAATCAGGTCCGAGTTCTCGCCAGAGTTGAGCATGTCGAGAAAGGCTTGATTCTGAGGATTTGGACGACCTCGTTCCAGTGGCTCTTGCCAGTCGCGGTTGGCGAGGGCGTTGAGGGTGGATCGTGACAATCCATTGCGGGACAGGGTGGGGCCCTGGGCCGCTTTGAAGATGCGGGCCGACTTTCGAGACATTGTGGTAACTATGTGGCTATAACGGTTGTCGGAGAGGGTAGTATGCCGTAGGAAACGAGTGATTGAGCTGACCGACTAAAACCGAGAAAGTTGTTGATTCAGAACACTTGAGCCGAGTGTTTGGTGGCCTTCGAAGTTGAATGTGGAGACGCGTAAAGTGCAAGTTCGCCCGTCACGAAGGTCGAGGAACGCCGGTTAACTTGAGGTTAGCTGATGCATGCGGGACAGCTCACAGCTGCACATCACACAGCTGCAGGTTGATGTGGCTGGTGATGTAAGCAAGCCACTCGACGAGGCAATCGAGTACATTAAGTACTTAATCGTTAAGTATATAATCGGGTGTTGTTGACAGAAGGACAGACTGTAACGGTTTTAGAATCCTTCCTGTTAAACCTGCAATGAGTGCAGTGTGAACTTACTGAATCCTGTCAAACACGAGGTTGCTGAGCACCATCACAACTACTACCATCTGCCTCCAATCCCCGCTTTCGAAATCTCAAAAAAAGGGTCGTTGCGGGGAAGAAGCTGAAGATCCAAGGTACGGCGGAAAAAGGTTGTGGAAGATGATGTTTGGGATGAAAAGAGGAGAGCGGTTCGATTCGCTCGCTCGGAGAATGGTGCAATTAACTTCTACTTAATAATCACAGAATCTCTCCGATCAAGATAAGATCCCCGCACAAGCCCGGACCCTGCCAAGAGTAACGACAGCTTTCCGCCTTTCTGGCAGCCTACGTACTTCTCGACGCAAGACTTCCACCCCGCCGCAACCCCCGCAACAAAACAAAAGGTGCCCAACAAACTCTCGAAATCAGCGGCAGTACTCCCCGCTTCACATGGCTAACTGTTTTCTAGCATTACTACAAACATGTCCGCCGATAATCCACTCTCAAACGAAAACATCATCTACCTCCTCGACGCCAGATACTCCGACAAGTCCCTCCAGCTCACCCTCGAGGTTGATGACAGCACGACTCCCGAAGACCTCATCAGCCTCGCAATTGACGCGGCTGAAAGTACCATCGCCAACCGTTATTGTCTCCCCAGGGATTGGCTTGCCGCAACTCGGAAGAACGGATCTGTCGTTGTAGTTGACGAGTCCTCCAGTAAGTGGCCAGCTCGAGTCCCACGGTCCTTAGCTCAGTGCTTGTGACTATCACTCAGAGCTGACACGACTACCAGTGAAGCCCCTCCCCGAAAACGCATCCTTACCCCTACATTCGCAGAACTATCCACCCAACCTCCTCGTCAATGCCAGCCCCGGAAGTCCTCTCCTCGAGGCCATTCGAACAGGCGAATTCATTGGTGCGACGAGTTGGAAAACCGACGACGGAATGGTCAAGAAGGGATCCGGCCGGACGGTTATAATCGAGTATACAGACAGCATTCTATACCAACCACGAGGCCTGGAAAAAGACCTTCGAGACGCCGGAGGAATGCCCGCAGAAACCACCATCCCGTACTACATCGAAGATCGCTTCCGGCCCGGCATCAAGCAGCACCTGGAAAATCAGAATCTCGCCCGAGGATTTGATAGTACTTCCATGGCAACTTATTTTCAGTCGTTTGTACCTTTGGAATACAATGGGAGACAGAAGTGCCGGTTGGTGTTTGGGCCGAATAATAGGAAGAGTGCCCCGTTGCTTCAGTATCGTCTACAATTGGAACCCATATTGATTAAAGCCGCGAAGAAAGGTGGGACGGTTGTCCAGGGTAAGATGACTTGAATGCTGCTTTTTGGACGTCTCTACTAACGTTGTATAGCGAGACACGTCCGAATCGGCAAGGTCGCATTGTAGCATGCGCAAATGGCTTCTGAAATCGGGTTTGTTGCGAACCCGTCGCGAGGCTTCAATGATGGATGTGGCTGTGGGAAGAGGATGATTTTGGTTGCCAGTTTGCCACCGTGACGATATTGGCTTGGTTGCTCGGAATGTATGCTTGCAAGCTTGCGAACAAGCGAGGTTGAAGAGTATCACGAGCTCATGTTTGCGGTCTTGATTTCTTCTACTGAGATGCAGATATCCTCCTCTAGCCAACCATTACCTTTGCTTTGATCGTTTGCTGCTTTCTAGGAGCGCCAATTCCAATTTTGATGTCGACATTTCGTCGTACGTACATAAGCTGTGCATTTACTGAATCTGATTCTGCAGCTCGTCTGTATCGTCGAGATCGTCCTTTCCCCCACCTTAATACCTTCCGATGGTCCGTGCAACGGCACGGGCGCACGGGCCACGGTCCTACGTCATGCGCCAGCCTGTGGAGGGCCTTCTCCTTCCTCTTCCATCGGCATCATCCTCAACACCACGA
This sequence comes from Ascobolus immersus RN42, assembly GCA_003788565.2. Lineage (NCBI taxonomy): Eukaryota > Fungi > Ascomycota > Pezizomycetes > Pezizales > Ascobolaceae > Ascobolus > Ascobolus immersus. The sequence goes on along the minus strand of ML119739.1, from coordinate 119,214 downwards.
CAACTCCATCACGACACTGCACCGTATCCACTCTTTCTTGCATTGAGCACGGTTCTTCACCGGTTCTGGCACCAAAAGTTTCGATCTCCGGTTTCCACTTTCGAATTGCGTCAAAGGCTCACAACGGTCCGCTCACGCTTCTTCATCGAGACTATACAAACGTGCAAACACCAACAAACTCACATCTGATCCACCTGAATCGACACTGCCTCCGCCGCTTCGTCGTTGCTCTGCATGTCAAACAGTTTCTACCTTCTGCGCTTTTCGACACCATGATGGGGCATTCATTCCATGGCCCATCAATCAGCACAGTCGCCGTGCTCTAGTATGGAGTTGGAAATGCAATGGACAGACTCGAATGTGAATCTGAACAGCATCGGCATCATCACAAGCACAGACTTGGGCGTCAAAGTGGGATTGCCGATTACAGCCTCTTCCGAAAGAGCCTATCCAGGTATGCGCCAGTTCCTCTTCTTTCTATGGCACTCGTGGCTTGACTAAGCTGACTCGTTTGGTTGTGAAGAAACAGGTTTAACCTTCTCTCCAGCCAGAGTCACATCACATCACATTACATCACAAGAAGCTGCTCACTACACAAGTCGACTTTTTATTCTGGTCTGTACGTGCACCAACTCGAAGCGTCCTATACCTAGCAGACAGGCTGATGTGCTCGTAGTCAATCAGACGAAACTCTCGAGTCGACCATTCTGCACAGTGCATCTGTCGGGAGCACTGTTGATGTAGCGGGGCTTGTTAGAAGGGCTCATGAGCAACAGGTCAAGATCAAGCACCACGACCAAGGAATCCCAACCGATCGGAACTTCGGAAGTAACGGTAAGCTGACGTTCATCTTCGGCAACCGACGAGGTGCTGGATCAATCACGGTAGACAGGTGCATTCAAGATGCCTTCCCTCCATAGGGCAGCCTGTGGCTCTCCACTCGTGTGTTGAATTGGGAGTAGAGATTTACGTCGCTGTGGATGTGCCGATAGACCGACGGTGAATCTGGTTCCTTCTCCGGAAGACTGGCATGCCAGTGCAGTGAGGATGAACGGAAATGAGGATAGTACACTAACCCGGTAATTGATGATCGTGCTAACCAGTACATTCGTTACTTACAGTATATATCTCCCGGATTCCACAGCCACGACTGATCAAAGACACACACCGCACGCAGCGCATCACCTCCACTGAGAAGCCCAAGAAACTCCGGACAAGTCAGGAGAGAACGACGAACGGGCATCTATCTTTTCCGTCAGAACTCGAAGCAAAAGTCTCGAGCAACAAGAAACAGCAGTCAGGTGGAGATACGCAATCCAGACCAGCCAAAGACATGAACGACTCGACACGAGCAGCACCATTCGTCCCACTAACCCCGGAGGACTCGCGCGGCTAGCATCCAAGGAATGAGAAGAAGCTTGATGTTGTCAGATTTGCGCTGTCAGACAGGTCGATGGACTATGGTGAGAACGACAGCATGTGAAGGGCCTCAACTACATCATTTCTACGATCTTGGAAGATAAAGTAGAGCTGGACCAAGCCACGAGGAGCAGGTTTGCTGCGATAAGTTAACCCTTTCTCGATTGCGCCCTACTGACAGGCCGTATTTCAAGACGAAATATTTCGACGACCGCATCAGACCCTGTTCCATTCAAGCTCCGAGATCCTTACTTCCAACTAGGCTTGCTGCCAACCTGCATTGGAGGACTTCCCGTAGGAATCTGGAAATATTTGGAAGCCTTCCAGACTTCGAATTGAGTTAGCACGGCGCTAAATCTGGAAGATTTTGGAGTTTTGAAAGTTTGAAAGTTGAGATCTGGAAGGGGGGGGTCGACCCCCCCCTTCCAGATTTTGAGTTTGGAATCTCTGATGTGATTGGCCGAGAAGAGGTGCTATCCTCCTCTGGAAACCATATCTCCAGACCTGGATGTCGCTTCACTAGGGAATTGCCATATTCAAAATCTGGAAGATGTTTGCTACGGGATGAGAAAGTCTCCAGATTTCGCCAAGTTTATCTGGAAACCCTTCCAAATATTTCCAGATTCCTACGGGAAGTCCTCCATTCGTCCAACATACGTTTTCGAAAAGCTGGCGGCCGGATTTGAGTGAGGCGGTGTGATTCCTATGGGACATCAGATTCTGCGAAGGGTACGTTATATCATGTTCTCTCGACCCTGACAGGAGACCTTTCTGGGGAGTGCCTATTCCAGGTAGGGATAAACTGGGTGTCCTCGTTAGTTAGGTTGCATTCATACGGGTGGCAGTATTGAAGGCGAGTTGTCCGGACGTCCGCTTATGAGTTGTATCGCGCAGCGGCTGTTGAGCATGTTGATCAATTCAGGCTATGCCAGAAGGTTGTCAAAAGAACAAATATAATACCATTCTGAGAATTGTAGATTAAGTAGACATTCTCTAGGGTAGGAATAGAACTCAATAGAAGCATAATAAGCCCAATACCCCTATTGAAAACCCCACGTACCATCGAAACGCGCCACCACCTCCTCCGTAACAATCGCAAACTCCTCCTGCTCATCCGTATAGCCACAACCGTTGCACTTCCACTTAATCACAGGAAACCATATCGTATTCCCCTCTGCACTAACCCGAGTCTCCAGCACAGGTAAGATCTTCTGCAGCGGAAGCGGTGCCGTCGACCTGGGCCTGGGGAGTGGACGGCTGGGGGGTTGACACTTCGTACAACGCAGCTTCGCAATCTTCGCTGGATCCAAAAGGAAATTGCGGGTATGCTGGATCAGCGTCTCCACAGTTGCAAAGAAGTCGTCCGTCAAGTGATGGATCGTTTTCCAACCGTCATCCGTTGCTTTGTCGTCCTTCGTCCAGGCCGTACTCATCATATCAACAACAAGATTTGCCATATCTGGATTCTCCGAGCACCGACGCTTCAGATCCTCCATATACACCACACCCAAACTCCCACCCTCACTCATCTGAGGAACTCGAGCAACTACTCGATCCAGCAGAACCCTACTCGGCTCATCATCCGTCGTCCTTCCACAGAGAAACCCAACAGCATTCAGAATCCTCCTCCACTGCCTTGCCATCTTTGTCGCCCGATCCATCTCCTCCCCGTCACTGACCTGCCGGCGAACAGCAACATCAACGAAGCTCTTCATCTTCCGCACCGCCTCCTTCCTCAACGTTGGTATCCCATACTTATCCGCCAGCACAAACATCCTTGCATTCACCATAACCGGATCCTCCTTCCCATCCAACCCACCAACCGTCTCACCATCCTTCAACATCTCCTCCTGATGCTCCAAATAAATCTCCTCACTCGTCTTACCCCCCTCTTCCTTCGCATGTTCCCAATACGCACCCCCATACAAAAACTCCAGCATCCTCGCCACATCCGCCGGCTCCTCCTCCACCAGCCGAATCTCATTCTCTCCCGACTCCTAGCCGCCTCCTCATCAGCACCACCCACTGGAGACAACATGGTTACATACCTTCATCCCGCTCTCGACACACGCCTCAAAGAACTCGCTCTGCGAACAGACGATCGTCTTGTGCACCCTGAACACCTCGTCCGAGTCGCCGCACTTGAGCGTCAGGTCAGACCATTTGCCGGTGCGGAGGAGAGAGAGGGTTGCTTCGTTCCTGGTGTCGGGGATGCGGGGCCGTAGGGGGAGGCGTTGGGAGGGCAGGTTGGAAGGGGTTCGTGAGTCGGTCATTTGTGCTGGTTGTTGGTTTGGTGGTTGGGTACGAACGTGAGGGGAATAGACTTGCTGCTGGGTTTCGTGGAGTATTTTGGGAGTGTGGAAGAAGGTGGGGTTGGATGTCGAAGGTGGAAAGAAGGCATCACAGCCTTGTCTGGCGGAACATCTGGCGGAACCATGTTGTTGGAGTTGGCGTCTATAACTTGCGGGCGTACGAAGTAAGTTGTCATCACAATCGGGTATAATGTAGTGGCTATAGTCCGATCTTCTATAAGCTTTCCTACTATGCTCGCAAGAATGCTGTACAAAGGCTTAACACGCTTTACTCTGCTCGGGAGTGGGACATAAGGTATTAATTTGCGAGGAGAGGGGATTAATTAAACCTGTGAGGAATGTGGAAACCAACTCCGCTCATATAATATTTCCAACATCCATACTTCTTTATCCTGCGACCATAACGCCAGATCACTCGCTCTCAGGCCACTCCAGCCTCGGCCGAAGCAAGAACTCCTGGTGCCAGATTTTCTCTATCTGTGCACGTGTAAGTTCAAGTTCTTACTTAACTTGGAGAAGGACCTCACAGCTAGCTCGGAAAGCATCACTCTCCCTTCAAGGGCCCACACAACTTTGCAACACAAAACCAGGGCCGGCATCATTGAAACGAAATCCAACCCAACAAACCATGGCGTCATCTTCCTCATCGCTCTCATCGCTCTCATCGGTATCCGACACTGTTCACCATCTTCCACCCATCTTCTCTATCGTGCTTGACATACACGCGGAACCGTACAGCAGCGGCTCACCAGACATGCACCTACATCCAGCGAAAGTTCCACAGAAGCTCCATGAGTTCCTAGCACTGTGCGAGCAGAAGGAAGAATTGGTAGCCTATGATGAAGTGCTATACCATGGCGTTCTCCAGAGATTTGTTGACGAGCAGGTAGGGCAACCGTGCACGGCCGTGAGGCAAGACCACAGAGAATCTACAGTTGCTAACCCCTTTCAGGGTGCTTCGGATTCGGAGTTTATGGTGATGCTGTACAAGTTTGTTGACGACGAGGGCAACCCCTCAGGCGGCCTCGATACGGAAGATGAAGTCGACCTAAACTGGCCCCAACATGTCGTTGTCTTTGTCAACCGCAACGGCTACCTCTGTGAGTATCAGTTTGAACACGGAGGAAGGGTACACAACCTCAAATGGGAGTACACAACAGAATGCTATCTGAAAGCGATAAGCATGTTGGGATACGGTTTGTATCAGTTTACGAGAGCGCCCGGGTGCTCGTGAACTTCAAGAATATCGTGAACGGGCTTTGCTTATTCGGGGCAATCGTGACATGTTGGTGGAGCTAGTACTATTCGCTCCTGACGTTTCCTTGCCCAGGCGGTATCGGTATTTTGATCTTATCGAAAGGGGATTGATGGGCATGACAGCTTGTTGTTTAGTGCATGGATCTCGAGGGAATGCGACCTTTGGTGCTCAGGAACAGCGAGAGCAGCCGGAATTCAGGGTTGCAGGCTTGATTACTTTACTACTTAGCTAGAACGGTAGCCTCGCAGAAACCAGGTAGTCTTGCTCTCGCCAAGGGCGGGAAGGTCCGCAAGCTAGAACGGTGGCCGAGATGAGCATCGGAAGTTAGGCCTTAGCTGTCTTTTACACATCTACTTGTACATATTTCATTGTCTTGCCTTTTCATCTCTCTTTTTCTTTTTGTTGCGGACATTTGCATATGCACACAATTCCAGAAAGCTTTGCTTGTAATGAGAATATTTATCCCGCTCTCTTCCTTCCATGCCATATGTGGGTCTACATGTGTAAACCGTGAGCAAAGCACAAAAAACAAAACCCAAAGTGAGCATGTGAAACGAGAAACCATATGTGGTGGTAAGTTTCGAGGTTCCTCTCCAAGCATCAAGTGACGTCATCAATCAGGTCTGCTCAGCCCTACCAGGCTGTCCGAGTCTCGTCCGGGACCCTGAAAATTAACGATGGGCGACTCAACACCACGTCAAATTCGGGAGGGGAATCCTGGCCTCGATTTGCCAGCACTTTGTAGCAAAAGACCATAAATGTACCGTCTATTGGATATAAAACTCAAACTTCAAGTTCCAAATATGAGTCCCGAGACAGCTACACTGAAGACGAAAACCGACATCAGACTGTTCTTTGGCAGACTTCAGCATCGAGTTTTTGGTACGTACGGGGTCTCTAATGACTGGTACTTTGTATGTATACTTGGGGTGAAGGGAAGTCCACTAAATACGTTTCGGAATTTCCACCAGAGCTGGGCGCAACAAATCACTTCACAGCAAAGAGATTCGAGATGCAAAAATAAATATACATTCGGATACCGGGAATTGAACCCGGGTCTTGCGAGATCTCGAATGAGAATCATTCGTAATGAGAGTCGCAAATGATAGCCACTACACTATACCCGATGATGATGCCTATAGGAATAGCTTAGCGATTGAGAGCGACCGTATTTAATGAGAGCTTGGTCTGCCATTTGAAGGCATCCAACGATCGCGTCTTCCTCTTCCAAAACATCTCCGCCCTCATCACCAGCATCATCACCACCTCAACAGCCACAATGGCACCCAGCGGCATCACCAAAAGCATGTCCAAATCGCACTCCCGAGCGCCAATTGCCCCCACCGGTCCAACCGCCGATGCCCTTCTCGCCGCCGCGCAACGACCGCCTCCCCGCCCCTCAGCCGAAGAGACGTTAACCGGCACGAATCTCGCCCTTCTCCAATCCGGCAAGTTCTCCGATCTCACTCTACGATGTCGCCGAAGTCTTCGCACCTATTCACCGACCGAATCGGCAACTACGCCGTCAGAATGGGAGGAGTTCAAGGTGCATCGAAGCATACTGTGTCTGCAGAGTGAGTTTTTCGGGGCCTGTGTTGAGAGTGGGATGAAGGTCCAAACCATTGCCCTGCGTACTATAGATGGCTACTGATGAGGGTGTAGGAGTCGGAAAGCAATGTCATTGAATTGATGGATGAGGAGGTGGATGATGTACACCGGATGCTCGAGTTTTGCTACGGCCGGAAATACTGGGAACATCCAGAGACGGAACCGGCGTCTCCTTCTTCTACGCCTACATCGACACCGACATCCTCAGAAGGGAAAGATGGAAAGAAGACGCCTTCGGATCGGTTATATGAACGATATCGGGATGATGAGCGGGTGAGAAGCGAGGATGAGAAGAGGAATGACCCGGTCATGGTCAACATCAGGATGTATGCCATGGGTGACAAGTTTGGGATTCCGGCGTTGAAGAAGCATGCTTTGAAGCAGATCCAACGGTTCAGTGAGTTGACTGTGGGCAAGCTGGTGTCGAAACGGACTGGGACAGGTAAGAGGGTGCTTGTTGAGCCGAGGGTGGAGGAACGGGCTGAGCTGGTGATAAGGCAGTGGGCTAGGATTGTCGAAGCTGCTACGTTCGTTTGGGAGAAGACTGAGGATGAGGAGGTTTTGAAGCTCTTGGTGGATCCAATTGCGAGAGTGTCTCCTTGGTTGACGGAGATTGATAAAGCAAAGTTTGATGAACTTCTGAAACGGCTGGCTACAACAGTTCCGGAGTTTTGTATGAGGATGTTTGAAAAGAGCTGCCTGGAAAGCCAGAAAGAGCGCACGAAAATGCTGGAACATTTTGAGGAGGAACGTGTGGATTGGAGGGCTAACCTGAAGGAGATCAAGGCTGATAGAGACATGTGGATGGCAGAGGCAGCTGAAGCTCACGAGCTTAGGAAATCGGTAACCACATTTGTCGATAAGGTGTCTGATCTTTTGAAACGCCCTGCAAGTATCAAGGTATTCCGCTGCGTCTACGAGAACTGCTCATCGTCCAAGGTACTGCTGCCATATGTTCGTGGGGACACGATCTCCTTCAGGTGTCAGGATTGTGGAGAAACATATGATGCAAATGGTGAGATTGCTGGTATATGTTGGTAGTCTTTCCTATACAGATGCGTCACTGCTAACGACCATAGAAATGCTTTAGAAGTATCAAACAATATCCATATTTTGTGTTCAATTCAAAAGCATACAATTCCTGACCTCATCGTTTCTGCCTATCTGCAACAGCTCCAAAGCTTTGAGCTCCGTTACAAGTATAGCCTGTTCTGTAGGATCCTTGATGATTCTCCCAGTCCATTTGGCATCCAATCGACCGACTTCTACTCATATGCATGAAGATGATACAACTAACGAATTTTCGGGGATTACATCGCAAATGAGATGCTTCTCTATGTCAGGTTTAGTTGATGAAGGAAAAGCACAATTGAAGCATCTTCTTCTTTTTTAGTAAGTATGTGCACCTCGTTCTTCATGATCCTGACAAGCTCTACAGGCTCCCACAAGGGGTTCCACCTGCTCATAGCGCCATAACTTGGTTGCATACACTCTCGAAATCCACTCCTCCTCACCATTCTGCATCCACTTCTCGCGTTCCGCACCCACCAAGTCCTCCTTCAAGGCTTTGATGACTTTCTCCCGAGATTCAATGATCTCCGTCCGAGAATTGACGAGCTCCCTTGTCTGGCGAAGCTCAACATTAAGCTGATCAATTTGACATCTGAGCTCTCGATTCCGCCGTTCCATTGTGCCGTTGTTGGAACAGATTCCTAGTCGGCATCTGATCTCTGGCCAACATGTCCTGTATACATGGTGCATATCTCTGCCGGGCATTGGTGAGAGACCTGCTAGCTCTCTCAGCTTTGACAAGTTAGTGATCAGTACGGATGTCAAAGCAAATCGATATTCAAGGTTTGTTACTTGGTTAATCTTCTGCTCGGTCGTCTCTACCAGAGCTCGCGATCGTTCTCGAAAGTCAGAATCGGTTTCCCTGAAGTGTTGCCCGGGCTTTCGTTTCGTTGGCGCCGGTCGATCTACTATAGCACTGTACCTGAGCACAGATATGGTGTTAGCCTGGATCTGTATGTTGTGTTGTTCTTGAAGGTTTTGGACTCGGTTGACTCACGGCTCCAGTAGAAGTAAGCGTAGCTGCTCCAGATCGTCACATTTCTCCTCTTCTATCAAGTCTTTGGCTGAAAGAAGACCCAACCGGTGCTTTTTATGCCGCCAGGTTGCTCGACGTGAGAAGTCTTCCTCGCTCTCTGGTGTTCGTGGTGGGAGGCCCACCAACTCTCTCATCTTTGTAACCAGTGAGCAAGTGAGAGAAATTTTACAATCGACTGCCCAATGTTAAGGGACTTCTTACCACCGCAGATATTTTCTCGGAAGTTGTCGTTCGAGATCTCTCAAATTTGTTCCTTATAGGTTTAGAAGTGGGTCCAGGTAAGGGCTTCACCGTCTTGGAATGCTTCGATGCCGATACACTTTGGCTCGGGCTTTGTGGTTCCAGCGTTAGCACATCCACGGGAGTAATAGCTCAGTTCCGTTTATTTGCTCACCGCTTGGCCTGACACTGTTGTTGCAAAAGATATATCTCCTCGAACGGATTGAAGAATAAATGGACTTGATCGGCATATGAGCGAATCCTTGCCCGTAGTTTAGTCGCTCGACTTACTTTCTTGGAGTAGCCACCGGGATCATCGCAGTGCTGCGAGGTTCTACTCTCCATTCTCAGGTCCATACTGGTTGTCTGTGCTGTTGCCGGCCCCGCAGTGTTTTTTGTGAAGTACAGATTGCGGCATCTCAGTTTGCCTTGGTCATTTGGCCTTGGAAATTCCTGCGAGGCACGCAGGAGCGGAGAAGCAGCGACAAGCATTCTACCGAGGGCACTGAGCAGCATGGAGCATCAGTGCGCATGCAACGCATCATGCTTCCATGAGCTAACAGTAATGGTTTAAATATCACAATTTTGCTTCACACGAACTCTTGTCGTACCTTGCGGAGCTAACGGCATCTTTCTGAGCTAGTACTACTTGTATCTCGTTTCCTCAACTTCAGGTCCTTAAGCTTTAGATGGCGGGTGAGACTTGAGCTTCAAGTTGAATGAGTTTCAACGGAATGATATATGCAAATTAAAGGTGAAGTATACTTGATCAATTACATTAGACATTAGATTGTTGCTAACAAACTTCAGACGCTGAGTGGATATAATCCTCCGCAAGATCAACCAACATCGACTCCCAGTCCTTTCCGGTACGATTCTCCTCCTTCTCCGACTGGCTCTAGTTCCCACGTGTACGCTCATCGCTCCGTCCAGCCTGAGATGTCGGTGCCTTAGCCTCGCTAAAGTCCTTTTTGAAGACTTCATCTCTGAATTTCTCTACCACCGCCGGATCGTCAAAAGATTCCTCAACCAACATCTCGCTGAAAGCAAGCAGGCGGGCGTTTTGAGCCCTGATCTCTCGGTTCACCTCGGCATCTGCGGCCCTACTGGCATTCAAATTTGCGATGGCAAGCATTATGTCGAGCTCATTCGGATAGCTTCGCACGCCTCTGTAAACACGATAGCACCGGTTAGTAAACTGTACTTGAGAACAGAAACAACAAGATGAAAGCCCATAATGGAATACTCACTTGTAGACACGAGATCCGAGCTCTACGAATGAGGCCAGGGATCCTAAGACGTTGGCATAAATGCCGAAGGTATTCCATCCGTACAATCCCAGAAATTGTAGGCCGAGGAACAAGCAAGCAACAACTGGACCCCAGAGGTTATAAAAGCGTCTCAGTTTGTTGCGGCGAAGCTCGTACAAGTTTGCGACTTGTTGCTCGGGGGACACGGGAGCCTCCTCATCGACACGGCTGGAATGGTGACTTGGTTCGCGACCAAGATTATCCAACTCGAGTGATGGGCGTGGGCGAGGGTCGGTCATTAGGAGAAGAGGTCGAAGGATAACAGGAAAGGCCGAACAGCACCGGAATATTTAAGGGGGACTCAGCGCCTTCCAACAAGGCAAGCGACTACCCATTGCTAGCTGCCGTCACCTTCTCTATTCTACACCGGTGTATCCTTCTTGAGTAGGAGCCGCTTCAGGCCCGCCTCGGTTAAGTAGGTGCCTGGCAGGTGCAACTGCTCAAAGCAGCTGTGAGTATTTCCTCGTCCAGGCAGGACTCCTTGCGTTTGGATGCATCTTACTTTGGATGCTGCAAGATGGGATCGCGCGAGAGAGGGTTCAAGGGAGCGGAAAGGTTTCCTTAAGTACGAGGTTGTGCGCAGAAACAAACTGCTGAAAGTCATTTGGTGTATTTGTCGATCTTTGCAAGAGAGCTAGAGGGAAGTCTTTGTGTGGGAGCTACAGCCAGATTCGAGCCAGACTTTCGCTGATCGTCAGGCGCCTTCGCGGCGGACTTCTTTGCGCACCACCTCGTACATCCTCGCGTCAAGCAAATGTCGAATGGGGCACATTTGGCGCTGGGACGAGAAGGATGGATTATTGAGACAACTAGAAAAGCAACATGGGCTGGGCTGGTATATGACACAATCTTTCAGGCAGAACAAAGAAGACAGGCGGAAGAATAACATTTTGCTATAAAGTTCAACTGTTGCTCTCTCCAAAGTTCTCCCCAAACACCGCCCATGCTGTTTCCCTCAGCTACTTATTATGATAGGTAGCAATTCTCCAATTATGCCAGTGCTGTACAGGAGCACAAATCCTGCCATTCTCCATCTCTGTCGTCAATCTGCTGCAGCTGCTCGTTCCTTCATTTCCAACATAGCAACATGCTCCATCATTTCCAGCATAGCAATTCCGCTTGATCGAATCCATGCAGTCGTGCCAGTCGAAATGCCGGTGCAATATAGCTGTCCTTTTGACGAGGTCTTAGCTGAAAAAGCAAGCCAAAGAGCCGGTTCCGGTTTGTTTTTCGGGCTGATTGGTTCTCCCGGTGCCAGGTTTCGCCCATCTCATTCGTTTCTTTGCTCTCGATTGGCTCGGTATGGTGCAAGGCGGTTGCTGTCCCACTTCCTCAAGGCTGTCGATTCGGGTATCTGACTTTGCTGTTTGTGTGCCGATAGTTGATTCTCGAGTTTCTGGCAAAGAACCTCTAGGTAACCGTCGAATATGCAACGCTCCGGCCAGTTCGTGCTGTCTTGATTGCGATTCTTCTGTCCTGTCTCCGATGTCGCCCTTCGTGGTTAGAAGAGAATAACATAGAGAGTAGGGAAGAACGTAACCTTTTTCTCATCCAGCAACATGGTGATTGCACCGTCTTCATCGCTCCAGCTTATGGTTCCTGACAGTCATTCATCTCACTGGCATTGCTCGAAGTCGACCGATCCAGCGACAAAAGGCTTGCTTGCGTTTGCACTTTACTTCCTAGCATGGAAATGCCCTCCACAACTTGCTGTTCCAGTATGTCGATTCCGGAATGTCGTCACCAAACCATGATCTCGTTTCCAATTCCTCCCTGATCCTGTGGAATGCTGCCTTGATCCCAACCGTGCCGCTTATTTCGAGACCGTGCAGATACCACATTCCAGGAAGGACTTCTCCCAGAAGGGTTCGCCTGTACAGCAATCTGGGTACATTTGTAATGGAGTTGAGATTCGTCTTCATCGGAATCGTGTTTGCAGTCGTTGCTGTTCTCGCCTTGGTCGATTTGCCGTCTCGGTCGTCAGAGTTGTGCTGGACTTGTATGGAAAAGAAGAGGAGAGAAACGCTCGTTGAAAGTCGTGTTTGGTGAAGATACTGAGCGAGGAGTTTGTGCGAACGCAAAAAGTCGACATCGTGAAATTTCGGAAGAGAAGCGGGGTAGATGAACTGGAGATGGAAGGAGAGGTGCGGTATCAAAGAAGGAAGGACGGAAGCCTCGCTTGTGTGAGTTCTTGGCGGTCGGCGACTTAAGCCATTCCTGCGCTTGGATGGTTTTTAAACAACGGTTAATGCCCGAGCTTTGAACAGGGCTGATTGCTCATGTAAAGGTCCAGAGTTCGACTCTCATGCGGGTCGGGTATTAATGATTGGATGCAATAGCATGGAGACCAAGAAGCTTCAGCAGTTGGGTTATGCACAGGACCAAGTCCGAGAACGAGACTAACAAGATGGTATTATAACAATGCTCCATTAAAATAAACAGCCACCATATCGCTTCCTCACGGCCGTAGCCTTCCTTGCAGCTGTAGCTGCGGTCAAAATCCACCAAACGCACTCCAACATCTAATCAACCAACGATAAACGCCTTCCTCAAGATACGCCTTCCTGAATCCCCCTCGGGGTCTGAACTGCAATACACTCTCATCACCGGCATTCCATACCACCACCACCTTCTCTACCTGCCTCTCAACCACCCCAGCTACACCGTAGAGAGCGAAGAACATCATCCACTGGCACGACTCCTTATACGTCATTTGCGGGTTATGATGCCCTTCGCGCGAGTTGGGCATTACCCAATTCATCTCTGCCATCCAGCGTCGACCCATGTCCAGGTTATCGCGTGAGAGCTTTATGCGGGTAATTGCCATCAGACACTCTCTCCTTGCTCGATGGTTCTTGAGGGCATTTCCGTTGGCATAGCGGCAAGGGCAACGAGGACAGCGGTGGGCGCCATCCTGGACATGATTTTCGGCCAGGTGGGCCTGCACACCGTCTTGGGTTGCGAAGGCGTGGCCACATTGCTGAGGGCAGAGAAGGAGGCCAGGTCCGGACGGAAATTCGCTTTGGGGTACAGGGTAAAGTGGGAAAGGGATCTGGGGATTTGGAAAAACCTCCAACGTGAGCCTGTTGTTCAACCCAAAGAAAAACTTAAGGCGAAGCGGAAGAACTGGAAGAGTTATGTACAGACATCCGTCGGCAGCCGGTTCAGGTAGGACGGGACGGTACTGTAAGAGACCGAGAGCTCTGATGGCCGCATGGTTAAACTGCGGGTGCCGAATAAACCAATTATTGAAAGCATTGCTTTGGTGTTGAGTGACATTCTGACTGGCCTGCTGATGGACATTGGTCTGTGGTTGTACTGACGGAAGCGGTCCCCAGACCTGCGAGGACACAGTCGTCTGAGAAGCAGGAATCGGATCTGTTTGACCAAGCGGTCCCCAGACTTGCGAAGACGAAGACATAGCCGCCTGAGCAGCAGGAATCGGAGGTTCTATGGCCAAGCGGTGGCCTGGCTTCCGAAGACAAAGCCGTCTGAGCAGCAGGATTAAGCGGAGCTGTATGACTATCAGTTTGGATCATGGAAGTAAGGTCTCAAATATAACTCACGTTGTAAAGGCATAGAGCCAGACGTCGAGCTGGGCTGTGACGAAACGGTACCAATCTGAGTGACCTGCCTGGGCTGGCACTGCTCTTGATGATCGAGCCATTTCTGTACCTTATCAACAGAGGACATGGTTTGTACCGAAGACACGGTCGCCTGAGCGGCAAGAACCGGAGCTGTATGACCATCAGTTTAGCTCATGGAAGTAAGGTCTCAAATATAACTCACGTGGTACAGTCGTAGAGCCCAATATCGAACTTTCCTGCGACGACGATGAAGCAGTGCGTGCAATATCTCCTTTGCGCTCGATACCAATCCGAGTGGCTTGATAATGATTAAATGCTTCTACCCACGATGGCGAAGACTCAACCGGAGCTGTAGAATCATTAGCACGATCATTAGTACGGCCCAGATAAATATGGCCCTTAATCGTAACTCACCTGATGCAAGCGCAGCCTCAAGTGCAACATTCACTTCTCCATCGTTGCCCGGTGCATCCAGTCCCTGAGCTTCCGACTGTCCTTGGGGAGCTGGTTCATGTCTCCATCGCTGCCTGGTGCATACAGTCCCTGAGCTTCCGACTGTCCTTGCGGAACTGGTTCTTCCTCCTCGTCGTGATCAAAGTCGAAAGGACCATACTCCAGCCAGTCATTAGGGAGATTACCGAATAGGTCAATCACTGGCAGATGACGAGGGGGAAACGGCTGAGATGGTGGATGTGGAGCAAACGCCAGGCAATCCTCGTCCTCACTGGTCGCCGTCTGATCCTCCCTCTCGATGCCTCTGTCTTTCTGGCCACCATGTTGCTGTCCCTCAGGTCCTGGCTATCCTCGCTGTTGAGGAAATTGCGGAGCTTCTTGATCGCTTCCTCGGTCTTCGACGAGGAATGATGTGGTGATGATGGTTGGGGCTGGTGTATGGAATTGCTGCCTTTGGCTTTGGAGAAGACTGGTGTATAGAAAAGTGATGGTGACCTGGGACGACTCTGCAGAGGCTATCGATAAGAAGCAAAGACTGTGAGCACCAAAACGCCGAAATGAGGGATTGACTGCGGGGAGGAAGTCGGTGATTTGTGAGATGCTAAGGAGCGGAGGAGTGATGGTGATCTGGAGAGTCTTCTCAGAGGCTATCGACAAGAGACGAATATTTTGATAGGCTGGAAAGAGGGATTGTATGAGGAGAGCGAAACGGTTGTCGATGGTGCAAACAATGTAGATGAAGAGGTCGAAATAGAGAAACCAACAAACTGAAGGATCGAAAAGCGAAGAACCAAACGCTAGGCCCGTGGAAAGAGAACTCTCGAGGACTACCAAAGGTCTCTGCCTCAAAAATGAAAGATTGTGACGAGGCGGGGGGGTGTTGTTTGGTGTTGAGAAAACAAAGTTCGAAAAACGGAAGGAGGGATGGAAAATTTTAGCGGGGAATGTGCCTTCCGGTTTCGGAAGCAGAGAGAAGCGCAGGGAAGATATAGCAAGGCGCGCTAAAGGCGTTTGCAATGCAAATGCGGCTATCCGTAAAGCTTTCTTTCGGCTTCCATTCAAAGTTGAAGGGAATTGAGTTTGGGCAAAAAGCAGCATCTGCCGCCGCGAGAATGGCGCCTGGATCAGGAATGTTATTACGAGCCGGATGAAGAATGAGCATCAAAGGAGCTTTTGGATGCTTCTCAGAGAAGCAACAGGCCTGATGGATGCAGGAATGGTGATAATCGATGATTAACAATCGCTTGTCATGACCGGTGGTGAGAGCAACGAAAGAAGAAGGCACTCATACACATTCCACTGGCATTGTCCATAAGTAAGCGAACCATAATACATCAGTAGGTACGATCCCATTGTTCATAAAGAGAGAATGAAATAAGAAATACACATTATTATAACATGTGCTGTTCGACTCCTGGTGCAGAAATCATCAGTACTTAGGTACGACGCGGGGAGAAGCAGCAAAAATACATTAAAAAATGGACAAACGGGGAGTTGAACCCCGGACCTCCCCCAACTTAAACATGCTAAGGGGGTGTCATACCGCCTAGACCATTCGCCCGTAGATGACTCCGAACTCCAATCTAAAAACAGAGCCTGCTGATTATCGAAAGTCAGTTCATGCCTCTTAATCCGGGCTCAAGAAGAAAAGGCTGAGAGCTAAAAAATCTGACATTCCAGATATCAGCGGGCGAATGGTCTAGGCGGTATGACACCCCCTTAGCAAGGTCTACACCAGCTAAACCGCATGGGGGAGGTCCGGGGTTCAACTCCCCGTTTGTCCAAGCTTTTGTATTTCTTTTCGCTCCTGTGCCGTACGCAGTCAGTTGAGCACGGTGTCAAGTATCGCTCGTTTTTTACTGTTGTCCATATGCTTCTTCCTATGACTCTTTACAACTCTCAGTAGAATGCCTTCTTGGGCGATGTGTAAGAGCCATGAAGTTGTATGCAGCCCAGTGAATTGCCCGTCATTCCTCACGCTCAATCGCAAAACTAAGTACTAAGTAGACATGACACGATCACGAATCACTTCAAGCCAGGCTGAATGAGGAGTCACGGCGCTTTAATTTGGCTAGTTGCCGCATACCTTCAGTTAGCACACAAGAATCAGATACTTCGTACTAGTATGTCCCCAGCAGACTGCAGACACGGACGTTCCATATAACATACGAGTTTAGCATGATAGACACTTCCGTGCCACGTCTTTCGTCAATTTAATCGTATTCAAGGCCGATAGTACGAAGTACGAATGGGGAATGGGGAAGCTCAACTCATTCAACCATTGCAAAGCTTGCACCAACACGCAGCATCGAGGCTAAGGTAGATCCGTTACGACTGTACCGGGAAACTTCCGTACAGAGTATCCAAAATTCAGGAGAATTGAAACCATATGCTCCCGACAGACTCTGACGTCTCCAATACCACACGAGTATAGAATGATGGGCGCTGTCACGGTCGATTCACGGATTGACGTTCTGTTAATGTTCCGATATCAATTTCATCGTATCCAAGGCCAAATTATGAACGGGGAAATTGAAACTCAATCTGTCAGGTCTTGCATGATCAGCACGCATCACCACACGGCAAAGGTGAATGATGAGTTATGAGACTTGCCGACATACTTACTGCTCAGAAGTAGCAATACACGAGAATAGAATGCGTATGCAGTGTTTGCAATGTCCGCCACGCTCATCAGACTCTCACTCAGGTTGTCAAATAGTAGCACTTCCTCTAAAACAAGCGCACGAGATATAATTAGACGCAAGCAAAATCTCGATCGTGGGATGAAATACAGTGCCAAAACAGACTTGGGATACAGTTTTGCTCTCTTGTACGCTTCAACAATCTCCTTCACAGTTGGAATGTACTGATACGAATGTAAGAGACTACTACAACCACTCACATCGAAACTAGACAATTGCAGTAAAATGACGCAGTCACACGAAGACGAAGAGAACTCAGATGCGTACTACCTAACATCGCTCACGTTGACTATTTACACCACAAGACCGTACGTGTTCACTACAACTAAAAAATATTATACGAACCAACCACCGAGAGATTAGCACCCTTACGAGAGAGCGGCTGACCAAGCTGTACTGTATTAGTTACTTAACTATCATTACATATACGAAAAGAAAAAAGCACTTATTTCAGATCTGTACACGTCAAATTCTCCCAACTAACTCTATATGGGTCTACTACTTAAAGATCACTCACTTTGCATCCGTGCCAGTGGTTCGACTGATTTACCCCACGAGACTATTTACTATAGCAGCAATGCACCTATGTATTTACACTGGCAGGACAACACTTCTTAAGATCTTACGAGCAAAGAGTACTCAGATTACCTGAGCTCAATTCCATCTCCCCTAAGATTGTTACTCTACTTCTACTTACTTACTAAGTAGTAAGTACGAACCTAACTACAGTAAAACACGACAGCTATTCCATCTCACGAGATGCACTAGCACAGTTCAACTACCGAATTCACACACAATCTACTCATCCCACGAACAAGAGGAAAATTTTAAGAACTGTAACCCCACCTTCTATGCAGCGTCCGGCTGTCCTACGGACTTAAGTACCACTACCATAAACCTCTCACGAGATACAATACGAAATCATCACGGACAACACTGTTACACGAGCAAGAAGAAGATATGAAAACAGTAACTCCGCCTTCTTTGGACTCGGAGCATCCTACGGATCAAAGTAACACTTCCAAAACCTCTCACGAGAAACTACATTAAATCAGAACTACTCTCTAGAGAACGATACAGTCGCACGAGCAAGAATAATATTGAAAGACACAGCCTCCAACCGATTGCTACGCATGCCCAAACAAACCATGTACAAGGATCAACACACGAGATCATCGCACACCAAATCAGGACCGGGCACCATCGCACGAGCAGGAAAGAACATTCGAAGACATAACCGCCGATTTTGCTACGCATGCATATATGCATATGGCTAATTAAGTAAAGAAACCATGTAAGCGGATCGATACACGAGATCACTCACAACTCATCCAAGCTTCTTCTTGCAGAAGCATGCAGAAGCGTGCAGGGTAAACATCCGAGTCATATGACTATCAAATTATCAATTGAGGAGAATGTGGATGAAGTACGTATGTCAGCCTCGGGATCGTGACGTTGTACATGGTTCGGAACTCGAAACGGAAAAGCAAAAAGGCAGTGAGATTGCACGTACGAGATTCCTTCTTCCATCAATATAGCAATCACCGAGGATCTAAGCGTTTTACATCATCGCGGTGTTCGACAGGCAGAAATGTAGCAAAGGAGGTCCCGGGATCCCAAGTATAAGCAGTCATGGGGATTGGTAACGACGCACGAACATTCCTCCTCGGAATCGACAAGTCTCCCGATTTAAACTCGTAAGGATTTAGCACGAGAGATCTTAAGAACACGGGCGAATGGTCTAGGCGGTATGACACCCCCTTAGCAAAGGATGCTCTAGTATATGCATATGAAGCAGTTAAATGGGGGAGGTCCGGGGTTCAACTCCCCGTTTGTCCATGGTTTTGCGGATTGAGTATCTGTCTCACTCTTTTGAATGACGCGGGAAGCTGGGAAATCTTACGGAAAACAATGACAGGCATGCCGAGCATCAACGGGCGAATGGTCTAGGCGGTATGACACCCCCTTAGCATGATCAAGATCAAGCCAAGCTACCATGGGGGAGGTCCGGGGTTCAACTCCCCGTTTGTCCAGCTTTTTGCTGGCTCGGCACCTATATGATATCGGTTTTAAGCAGGAACACTTCGGAAAAGGAAGGAACGGCATACCGAACATCATCGGGCGAATGGTCTAGGCGGTATGACACCCCCTTAGCATCCTTAGTGGGAATGGGGGAGGTCCGGGGTTCAACTCCCCGTTTGTCCATCGTTTTGCTGGCTCGCCACCTGCATATTATCGGTATTAAGCAGTGTTCGAAAAAAAAAAGACCGGTGTACCGAGCATCAAAGGGCGAATGGTCTAGGCGGTATGACACCCCCTTAGCAACAATAAGATTGATTGGGGGAGGTCCGGGGTTCAACTCCCCGTTTGTCCATCCTTTTGCACCTGGTGGATCTGCCTAGCAGTTAGCGAAAAAGGCCATCATGGCTCGGGATGAAAGGATTGAGTACCTTTGTTTTTGTTCTGATCAAGTCCTCGGTAGATAGAGCCTTCGATCTGTGTTGCATGGACATTAACTGGCGGTAAAAGATGAGAATCAAATAGGAAGAGCAGGACAGAGCAAGGCATAGCGGGGACGATCCGATGAGACTGATGGGGAAGAATCATAAATTCACAGCCACAAAGATATTACCATTAGGCACCACAACTAATACCGTAAACTCCATAGATAACCCTAAAGACAATATGTAGAAGACTCCATCCTAAATAAGTACCTACAATATCATGCAAATCCATCGATACAAACCTTGTGATGTGCTGTCCAGTCTACTATACTCATATTCAACCGGGCATACAGCATTACTCAAACCAGGTTCGAGAATCTCCTAGAAGAAGGATAACTGGTGAGATTCCGAATTTCCGAGGAATATGGTATATCTGAGGAAGTTCGGTTCGAGGAACTGAACATGGTGATTCTGATAACAGGAACGATCAGGAGTGAGGTCTGGTATAACCCGCGAAACTCCAAGGGAATATGTGCAAAGAAACAACCGGATAAGCTGATATGTGCATGCCGAGACGTGTGGGTCGAAATCGAAGATAAGAATACCGAGTGATGAAGCGAGAAGACGAGTAAGGCGGGTATCAACTAGTCGTTGAAGGTATGGTATGGCGATCGAAGTACCGAGGCTAAGAAGAAGCTAGATGCAAGAGAACGCCAACTCCATATGCCGAGAAAGATGCCACATCGAAAACAGATTCTTTCGAAAATAAGAGCCGCCACAAGTAGAAACCGAAGACGAGCAAGCCGATAAATAGATATTGTAACATGTGAGAGAAGTTCCGATAAAGAAGCTGATGCTGATATGTACCGCTATGCCACAGACGAAGAAAAAAGGGTATCTCCTGTCAAGTCTAAACAAGGAAGAAGGCAGATCATAATATGTCGTTCGAATCGGAAGATGCTGATATGTGCGGAAAGGTGTGCTGAAGAATCGTATGAGAAGACGGTAAATGCCCTGCTGAAATGCTGAAATGCTGAAATGCTGTAAGTCGATAAATATGCGAAAATGCTGAAAATGTGGTTTCGCCAGAAAGGAGCTTCTTCTTCAAGGGCCCGTATCCATCTGAGTAGCAAACTGGTTCCTCGCTACAATCTCACTCAACACATCCACATCCCTCTCCCACTTCGCCCTTCTCTCCCTCTCCATCGCCACCTCCGCTTCAAGCGCCCGGATCTTCTCCTCGGCAACTCGTCTCAAGGCAGCCTCTTCTTCAAGCTTGGTATAGAGAGCCTTAATCTCTGCATCACGTTGCTTGACAATCGTATTTTTCTCCAGCATTGCTCGAGCTTCCGCAAGCTCCTTATCCTTTTGAAGGCAGAGGGCATGATAGTGTGCTGATTCCTCTCCGACTTGATCGGCTTCGGAACGCATGGCGTCGAGTTGGTCCCGGAGGATCTTGTTTTCGTTTTGGAGGCCGATGATGCGGGTTTTGTAGCGGTCTTCGAGTTTGGGGAAGGCGTTGCGAGCGGTCAGCGGACTTCCTATAATGTCCATGGGATTGGGTTCCTCGAGGGGAGTTTTGAGGGCTGGCTTTGGGGTCTCTCTGGTGGGACTAGGTGGACGAGATTGTGTAGGTGTGGGGAGTGGCTTTGCGGTGATTGGAGGTGGTGGAAGGATGGTCGCTGGAGGAGTTCCGGATGAAGCTGAGGATTCAGCAGACGATCGGTTGTTGGCCTTGGAGGTTTCTCCGGAGAGAAAGTCGAAAAGGCGGTCGACAGGGCGGGTTGGGTCCATTGGGGTTGGGGGTGGAGGGGCTGGGAGGGATGGAGTGGAAGTGGCACGGGTAGGGGAAAGGAGGTGAGGGGTAGTGGCCTCGGACTTGATTTCCGATTTGATGTGGGGCTCGAGCTTGATGATGGGTGATATAGGGGCGGAAGTTTGGGGGATGGTGGGTTTTGCGGTTGATGCAGGGGCTGGCTGGTTTGTAGAGAGCCGCTGAAGAGCTTGAAGAGGGATTTGGGGAGTGGGAGCTTTCTCTGTAGCCTGCACGTTCACTTGCTGGGCTGGCTCTGGTGGCGGTAGTCCGTTAACCTTCGCTGTATTCTCAACTGATCTCAAAAGGATCTCAGTGGCAGTTGGTGTAGGAGCAGAAGCTGGAGCTGCTGGCTTTGGTGGAAGAGCTCGTACTTTCGATTGCAGCGCCGTTTGTGGTAAACGAACGATCGGTTTGGGTTTGGTCGTTACAACAGTGGCTTCATCGGCAGGTCCAGAACCAAGCAAATCAGTACTAGTCATTGTGGCTGCTTGTCCGGCTGCTTGTCCGTTTCCTGATCCTTGGGCCGCTTCAGATGCAGTCGTAACAGATGTCGTAGTCGTGGTTGGATTCTTTGCGACAGCCTGCTGGGTTCCATTCGTATTCTTTGGTCCATTTTTAGCAGGTCCCTTTGAAACTTTCGGAGTAGCAGCGGGCACAGTAGAAGCACTGGTAGAAGTAGCAGTACCAGGACGTCCAGAAGTTCCATTTGTCGCAGTTGAGACGGTCAAAGTCGGCCTTGGGTTCTTATTCCCTCCAGCATTCTTACCCTTCTCATTGGGCCTTCCAAAGCCCGCCTGTGGCACCGTTGGCGTAACTGGAGTAGGTGGCAGAGGTCGATCCGGAAACAGCTCTATTGCTTCCTTCCTGGGGTGCTGATTACTCTGGCTTCTCTGTGGCTGAGGTCTAGCATTTGGCGGTGGTCGTGGCGGCGAGATACTTCTTCGTCTCTCCCTGTCGATGGGACTGTGTGGTGGTGGTGATGGTCGATATCGATCTGCTCGTTCTGCTCGCGGTGGCTGCTTGTAGCCTGGATGTGGCTGGCCCTGCTGGTGATGCGAAAAAGAGCGGTTATGATGAGGTTCTCTTTCTCTGTCTCTCTCTCGGTCGCGGGGTGGGGTAAGGGGACGGGTATAGTAACGAGGAGGTGAGGGGGGATGGCGGGGATGATAGGAATCGTAGGAATCGTAGGTGGAAGGGGGTGGACGAACGCGGTGATGCGGAAGGTCTCGATGGGTGTAAGTTGGGCTGTGAATTTGATGACGCTGAGAGAGAGGTCTGGGTTAGCACTGTCCCCGGTATGGCTTCCATCATTCCAGCTTCATTCCCATCTTTTCACATCTCCATTCCAGCGCCATGAAACACCAGCAAAGAGGTTCATACCTTGTCTTCCCTATCCCTACCCCACCCGCCTTCCTGTTCACTCATCCTTCTCTTCCTCTCCATTCCCTGGCCCTCAATCAACGCCTCCAGATTCCTCTGCTCCTGGTTTCTAGGCTCCGGAACAGTGACCCTGTCCAATATGCTCGGTTCCTTTGGCTGTGGAGCACCCTCGCGAAGTTCATCTGCAACATCCCGAACAGCATTTCTGTGATTGTTGTGATTGTGATTGTTGTTGCCATGATGTCCGCCTCTATTCCTTCCTCCTGCACCTCCACCACGATTTGCTCCTCGGCCTCCTCGTCCAGCGGGATACTCAATCCTATCTGAGAGTGCCTTGCTGCGCTCGTTTTTCGTCATCGAGCTGACGGCTGAATATGCGTTTTGGGGGTTTTTGTGGGTGCGAAAAGTGAGTTTTTTCGTAGCGAGGTGCGGATGCGGGTGTGGGGTTTTGGCGGCGGGAGAAGAAGCTTCGAGAAGTTGGCAGGGTTTTGAAGGGTGATCGCTGCGGGATGATGTCGACTGGGCGGGCAAGGCAGATGAAGAATGTTTCGGGCGTGATGGTCGATTTTTGGGCTTGAGCTGAGATGAAGAGGATGAAACGGAGAGATTGGAGAAATATGCGAGTAGAAACTCAGTCGTTGGTTGTGGTGGTGTTGTTGAGGAGAGAGAGGGAGGAGGGCGGGTAGTGGGTTGGGACGAGTTGTGGGGCAGAAACTTCATCCAAGCGATAAGCGTGAAGACGTGCAGATGCGGAATGCGGAATGTGTTTTATCGGGTGTTTTAGTGAGTTTGATCGCTAAAGTGGTTGGAATAGCGACAAAGGATGGCTTTCAGAGAGATATTTTCAGTGATGGTTTAGGGAGGTCCTCTGGTTTGTTTTAGGGACACTTTTGTTACATTTGGCGGGGTAGGAGCTTGTCCCTTGACAGCGAAAACGTGGGAAGGTGAAGCCTTCCGTTGACGTTTCCCCGACGGATAGATCCTTATCGCGTGCCACTTTATCGGCATCGTGATGTAACGGTCGGTTGTAAACACCAACGGTTGTCTCAGAATAGCTGCAACGGCTGCAGATCTGCAAGCAACAAAGTTAACCAATCTCATAGTTCAGATCTTTACGAAGAGCACCAATGTTAACCAATTTCACATTCCAAATCTCTACAAAGATTCGAACCGAAGTCATCATTCTGTCTTATCATTAGGATATTCAACTCCCCCAAAACTATCTATCAATGATATCCAGCTACTCCAACTCTAATTAGAAATTACACCCTCAAATCTTCCAATATCCGCTATAATCGAGATCCAGAAACACTCTGCTCAAGCAGCTCACATTCTACAGACTCCCAACCATCTCCATCCGACTATTTCTTCCCAAAGAAACTCATAATACTCCCCTGCGCCTTCTTCCCACCACCACCCACCTTCTTCGCCGGTGTCTTCGCCGGTGTCTTTGCCGGCGTCTTCTTGAACTCCTTCTTCGGTGGCTCCGGCTCATCCTCACTAAAGCTCTCCCACACCTCCTCAAACTTGGTCTCCAAATACCCCTTCTCATCCCTGACCGTCCTCGCCTTCTTGACCTTTCTTCGTCCTCTTCTCCGTCCGCCTTTCGTCTCTGTCGCAATCTCCTTCGGCTCTTCCTCCTCTTTCTTCTCTTCGGGCTTGTCAAGTGGTTTTGACGGCTCGTCATCTTTCATCTCGTTCTCGTCCCAGTCTGGACTGCCTTCTTTCGCAGGTGCTGGTGCTGGTGCTGGTTCGGCATCACCCATCTCAATATCATCGTCCATATCCATCATTGCCAGCAACGCCTCTTCCTCCTGCTGCTTCTTTTTCCGGATTTCCTCCTCCTTAGCAAGATCTCGCTCCACCTTTGGCTCCGGCTCAGCTTCTTCCTCGTCATCGCTCTCCAGCTTTTGCTCGACTTTCTGTTTCTTGGGAGGTGCGGACTTGGCGGCAGAGGAGGCAGGACGCTTGAAGAAGTCGGCTTGGGTGCGTTTGGCGGGAACGGTGGATTTGGGGGCTTCTTTCTTTTCGGTGGTGGCTGGTTTGGCGGCGGCTTTGCCGAAGAAGGAGGAGGGTTTCTTGTCTTCTGTGGGCGAGGTCTTCTTTTCGGACTGGGTGGACTTCTTCTCGGGTTGTGTTGATTTCTTCTCAGGTTGGGTAGATTTTGCGGCTGGAGCTGGCTTCGCTGGTGCGGCGACTTTGGCTTTGGCGGAGGGCATGGCGGATGGTGGTGGGCGGCGTCCTTGATACTGTAGATAGCAGGACTGTTAGCACAATCCCTAGTCGACATGACAGGGAATGGAGAGCAGCAAGACGTACCTCAACCCCCTCACAGCAAATCGCGCCAAACTCCTTCCCTCCATACTTCAACTCCTTCACCGGGAACTCCTTCCTCAACCGATCTTCCAAGGGTCCCAGCTTCTTCAGTGGTAGTGGTGCCTGGCCCTGTGGCGTCCTCTGGATGCTGTACATGTGAACCGCCGAGATCTGGTTCATTGACTCCAGCGTTTCTATTCTCCATCAGCGCCTGCCAGCTCCTCAGTCTCCCAGCCCAGAGTCCATACCTTGTAATCGATCCTCGCTCACCATCATCACCACCGCCTCCAATGCCTCCTTCTCTTCCTCTTCGTCTTCAACAGCTGGTGCTGGCGAGCTCCTCATAATACTGTCCAACGGGCTGCTCGGCATGGGTATATCCTTGTCATCGTCCTGGATTGAGATCTTGGGAGGTTCCTCTTTGCGTGGGGGTTTGCGGAGGCCGGTGATGACATAGGTTGCAGAGACGGAGCCGGGATTGGCGGTGTTGGCGGCGGTGTGGTAGCCGTAGAGAATTCGTTTTGCGGTGTTGACATGGATGTGGGCGAGGCGAGAGAGGAGGCGGTAGGTTACCTGGTGGGAGTGTTAGTTTCGAGCAAGGCGAGGGCTGGTGAGTGTGGGAGTCGAGGTGGGAGGGCTGGGATGGTGGTGGTGCTGGAATTGACGGGTTGACTTACAACGCCGGGCTCTGAGTTGAGTGCATTGTCAATGAGGTCGCAGTGTTCGACGGCCATGATTGTGGTGGGGAATTGTGGTTGTGGAAGGATTCGAGATCTAGAGCTGCCAAAATCTCGAAGGGAGCGGTCAGGAAGCGGGCTAGGAGGACGCGTTGAGATCGCGAAGACGCGATTTTGGATGCCGCTAAGATAAGCGAACGCGATAAGGAGCAAGGTGGCACAAGGACTCGGAGCTTGGAAGTGGAAGTGGGGACGACATCTCGAGATCTTCACGGTTGAGATTGGCTGGATCTGCTTTTTACATTTGTTTACTCTACTTGTTTATCCTATTCTACCCATTCGAAACTCCACCAGCCGCTCTTTCCAAATCCAAAAGCGTAAACTTGAGCCACTGATGCTGCCTCATCTGTGCTCGTCAGGCCAGAACGGCTCAACAGTTGTCGATTCAGGCTCGGGTGTCCGAAGCGCGGAAACATGACAGATATGAACAACACAGACATTGAGTAAGGCATTCAAATCGACCCATCTGGTTCTAATAAAAGACAAGAGTTTATTTCCGATGCTTCGTTCTTCTGTTTCGAGATCTCTGTGCTCGAGCATGAAGCTGTCAAATTGCAGCCAGATTCCCAACATGGCCGAGCCAGAGCCACTTCCGCGGAACGCTGGACGTGCAGAGGCAGTGTTTCGTTTCCAGGTACCAACATTCGCACACAAGCTGCAAAATCCAAAAAGGCAGGTAAGATGCTATCCAGCGGATGAGGCTCAATGACTCATGAGCCATTTCGAACGTGGAGAGCTGCTGATTCCAGCGAACAAAGAACTCTCCCCTGGCTGTTCTCACTCTCTTGTTCCCGTTCTGAATGAGGAACAGTATCCGCTCTCGTGATCAGCGGTTGACATTTCCTCCTATCAGGTCCGTCCCGTGGCTGGGACGGCCTTGATTCGGTGATGCGGGTTCCCGTTCCTCCATGCTGGTAGCGGGTGTAGGCGAGAGACCACTGAGCGGTTTGAAGGAGGCTGGATGGGATGAAAGCAAAACGAAACAGCAGGTTATGATTTGTCGATGCTGCACATTTCGTGGAGCAGGGCCTGGGGAGATCACGATAATCGGGCTGTTGTTGTTGAAGTCGATGTTGAAGTGGTGATCTTGTTTCGTTTGAATGGTCGTTCTTGCTGGAGGCGCAGGCTGCAAGGCGTTGAAAACCGAACCGAGAGAGCTTCTAGAAAGGAGATGGAACGATCTCATCTGCAGACGACAGCCCAAGAATGAGACTGTGCCTAGGTCTTCTCTGAGATTAGCACTAGAAACTCCTCGGAAGGCAGAAAGCTACTCATCTTCAGTGTGTAATCTGGCCACTGCTGGGGTCCTGGTGTCCCTCCAGTTTGGCTCGAGATGTTTGAACTGTCGCTGGACGTCTGTGCCTGCCAAAGAGGCAGGGGTAGAGGCGGGAAAGATCCTGGTTCGGTTGTCGCCCAACGTTCGTGGATCTCCCGGAACGAGCAGCACGATGAACAAAGAAAGTCTTCGGGCATCGTTTGTCGAAGGCGTGAGGATGTCTCAGCCAACACACCGTTCGTCGCGGGTGGTGGAGAGCAGGCCTGATGATCGGATTTGGCACCTCGTATTCGGGTTGGCGACGTGGGGTTTGCCGCATTGCGGTTCACGGTCGAGGTGCCAGGTGCGGACGGGAGAACCGCTGTCAAGACAGGCTCCGTGCCTTCCTATCTTGCAACGCCACTGATTCCCGGGTCCCAGCAATCTATCTCCTAGATGCCGTCTCTGTTCTCTGGTCGTCTCCTTCTCTAATGGCGAATTTTTGATGTCGTAAGGTTCCGAACCGCTCAATCTGCTACACCAGCAAACTTGATCTCAAAGGCTCTTCCAGGTCGAAGTTGAGGTCATCCCAGCCTAGACGCAGATGCCAAAACGCTGGGTTTCTTTGGAGACCAACGACGGAGATTATCGAGGGCTGCATGAGGCCAGTAACATCACGGCATGCATGAGCTTGACATGGCGTTTTGCTGCATTGCTCGCAGATTCTAAGTAAGGCACCGAGAATGGAACGCATTTGGTGGATCGAAACCCGACGATGAATTCCTGCTGCAGGAAATTCCTGAGGAGCGTTTTGCATCTGAACAAACTGAATCCTGAGACGGCTTGCATCTACGGTTCTTGTTGCTTCGACAGAGTTCCAATGTTGACGATTGTTGACCTGCAAACAGGGTGAAGATGAATGAGGAAGGGACCCAGTTGAGGGGTTGTCGGCGATGAAGCGTGAGGAAGGAGAGGGGCAAGTTCGGACGGAAAGACCAAAGTCGATGTTAACCAGCGGGTGAAGTTTGTTGGACGTTCCTGACAAAGTTCAAAATCTCGAAGCGGCAGGCAAACTTGCCATTGCTGGCCAAGGCGTCGCCCAACCTTCATCGATCCTTCCCTTCTCGGCTTCTCCACTCGACCCTCTTCTCCTTCCTTCTCGAACTTTTTTCCGACCTTTTTTTCCTAACATTTTTCCACCATCATCCCTCAACCTTAAATACAACTTCTTCTGCCTTCTTCTCTTTCAACTTCTTTTCCATTCCCCCAACAACTCTCTGATATCCACCTTCTCGAGGGTCAGTTCTTATCTTACGACGGACTAAAGCTATCCGGTATTCGTTTCGCAACTCTTTGATCGCATCTTCTTTCTCCACATTCTACTTCTCTCTTCTTTCTGAACGTCAAATTCAACATCATCGAAATGGAGAACTACAATCACGGTCAACAACAACAACAGCAGCAACCAAAGATCAGTCACGCTGCCGCTACTCCCAGCTTTGTTCCTCATCAACCACACCAAGAGAGTGCTGGAGGACAGCAGGCTCCAGCTGAGAAGCGTCAATACGGTGGTCTCAACCCAGCCTCTGCCCACTACGATCCATACGCAATTCCGATGATGAATAGCTTTCATCAACAGCAATCTGCTGCGAGCCAGACTCCAGTTCGCTACCCAGGACATGCTTTTTACTCTGGACCTCAACTCGCTCAGTTCCCGATCCCAGCTGGAGCTCAGATCTACCACACTGCTGCTGGCCAAGTTTTGGTGTACCCAGAAGGCTTTCAAGGAATGCCAGTTTACACTCAGATGCCGGTGCAGGCTACTACTCCACCACAGACTCCAGGTCACTCGACTTCCTACTTTCAACCAGGTCAGGAGTTTCACTACTACACTCCACCACAACATTCCTTGATTGCCCCAGGGTTGACTCCATCGTCGGGACTTGGATCGGTTGAGAGACGTCGCAGCTCTGGCATCTCGGATGGCAGCAGCCCAAGAACTCCAGAGTATCAGTACAGTGAGGCTCACCATACGCCAACCATTCGTCATGCTGGCCACAAGTTGCGCTTCTCCAGCCCTTCTCTCGCCAACTTTGAGCGTCTTGGGAAGTTCCGCAAGGCAGCTCCATACCAGCATTCGATTCATTCCATCCAAGAGCATCTTGCTTTTGAAGGCTTCATGAACCACCACGAAGACGGAGTTAACACCAATGTCTACATCCGTGGTCTGTCCGCCGAGATGGATGATGACAAGCTGTATGAGATGACTGCTTGCTATGGAAATGTCATTTCCCACAAGGCGATCATGGATACTGAGAATGGCGGTTGCAAAGGGTGAGTCTTTCCTGCTTTCGTTGTTTTCGCTTGGATTCTGGCTAACCATGGTGATAGTTATGGATTTGCACGCTTTGAGACGGTTGAAGAGGCGGTTCTCTGCATTGAGAAGCTGACCGAGATGAACATCGAGGCCGATTTCGCACGTGTGAGTTTTCCCTTTGGTCGCTTTGCTTGCTTGTGGATACTAACTGTGGAGTAGGAATCATTTAACAGCAGACTCAAGCGTCTTGCCGATCCGGCGTCTACAAATGTTTACGTTTCGAATCTTCCATTCGACATGAACGAGAAGGTATGTTTTGGGCTTGTCTGTTTTGTGCTGGTTGGGCTAACTTTGGGCACAGGGTATGGAAGAGATCTTCCACGGTTACAAGGTCATCTCGAACCGCATTCTCCGTGATGCCAATGGAAAGAGTCGTGGTGTTGGTTTCGCTCGGTATGTTGCCTGAGGCTCTTCTCCATCTTCTGGCATTTGCTAACTCTTTGATCAGCTTCACCGACCGAGCCACCTGTGATGAGATCATCAACAAGTTCCATGGAATGCCAATTGGCAATGCTGGAAACGTCCTTCAGATTCGTTATGCCGATACCGCTGCCCAGAAAAAGTTCAAGGCGACGACGGCTCGCCGCAAGGTTTCTGAGTTTGCTGGCTCAAGATTTTCCCCTTCTCAACATGTACAGAATTTGGAGCATATGTGAGCATCCCTTCTTTCTATCCGAACCTTGCTAACCCCTTCGCAGCTCTGATGGAAGCTCCGTCACTTGCGTCGATGAGTCTAGGAAAACTCACAAGACTATGGAGAAGACTCCCATCGATATCGATAACTCTCTCGAAGAATGTGGACTCCAAATCTCATCTCTCGAAATCGGCGAAGATCTACTCAACTAATCTTCAGACCATACGTTCGCCAGATGGATGGAATATTCAACAATGTCGTCCGCTTTTATGGTTATCGGATCGAACAAGGTTTCTCTTTTCTATATTTCTTTTTTTTCTGCTTCGGCTGGGATTTCTTCATTTTCATATTCCCCTTCTCGTCTAGTTTATATCTCGAACTTTAGATTCACAAAAATTGCCATTTCCGGATGAGATTTTCTTGATGGAATGGGCCGGTTTTGCGGTTTCTTTTGAATGGTTCTTTCTTCACATGCACATATTTATCTTGACGGTTTTCGGTTCTTTTTTTTTCCTATCTGGTTTCAAGTTTGACGGTTTTCTCGCTTTCTAAAAGGGGTCATGGGCACATTTGCTTTCGATAGATGGGAATTTCTAATAAAAGTGGGTAATACTTTTCGGAGCTTGGCTGTTGCACTGTCTGTTGTGCTTTCGTCTGATCTTTGTGATGGGTTTGTTGTGGAACGTCTCGCCAATCTAGTCCGTGGTTGGAGATGTCATCACTTTTGGTTTGACGGTCAAGTCCGAGACGATGAGATCACAGCCTTGGTGTTGATGATGATGATGAGGAGTAACACGTGGAGAAGATTGACAGCAGAAGGGATACGATCGTTGCCAGGTGACTTTCTTTTCGGCATTGATTCCACTCGACAATTCCTACAGACCTCCGTTTACGTAGGTTTCTGACTTCATCGTGGACTCTGCTGGTTGTGCTCTCCACACCATGCAGGGTGCTCCTCCTGGGAAATCCTCCAACTCTGCTATCGTCTGGAAGCCCATCCGTGTGTAGACTGGTCGGCCCGCCTGCGATGCCTCGAGTGTCAATGGCAGATTCTCCCTCGTCGCCCTCTCCATGGCCCAAGCAAGCAGCTTCTTTGCAACTCCTTTTCGCTGGTGGTTTGGCGAGACTCCAATGAGCTTGATGTACCACCTGTCTGCGTATTCTCCCACGAAGATTTCCTTTGCTGACCGCTCGAGCGAGCCGAGAGTCTTTGCCCAGCCAGCAGGGTCGTATGATCGGTCCTTCTTGACCATCTCGATGAGTTTGGTCTGCACGGAGAAGAGTGAGCGCTCCAACACTGTGTCCAGTTAGCCAATGTTCCCGCAGTCCCTCCATCCCATCGAATCCGCCCCGTCGCAACGACCCTCACCTCCCCTCCCCACCGAAACCACCCTCCAAAACGGAAAGGAAAAGACTCACCCTGCAGCGCCCCACTCCCCCCACACCTCCCCCACTCCCTCACCTCCCCACTCCCCTCCGGCCCCACCTTCCTCCCCTCAGCATACCGCTCAACACAACAAAACCCGCCCACCTCCCCATCCTCCACCTCCGCCACCAACACAATCAGCGCTGGATTCAAAATGTAGTCCGTGTACCGCAACGTATCATGCAGCAATCGGTCCTCGGGAAACTCCTGCGCCCGGGGGTACATGCAGTGGAAAAGCACGTCGTTGGCAAAGGCGCTGATGTAGATCTTTGCGATGGCTGCGGCGTCGGTGGGGAGCGCGCGGCGGATGGTGATGCGGGTTTTGGGGGTGGGTGGGGGGGAGGGGAGCGGCGTGGTCATTGTGTGGTGGGATTTCGGGGTGGTGAACATGGTTGAGGCGACAAAATGTTGTTGGATTGTGAAGAACCTGAAGAACCGAGATGCGAATTTAGGTGAGGAATTGACCAGAGTGCAGAAGAAGTTGTGTCGCAAATCGGGGGTATGAGTGCGCTTTTGAATCCCCTCAGTCCGTCGCTAGAATCGCAAGATCGAGAGTACACAAGCGGTGCGGAGAGTGACTGGCAGGGGGGGGTCTAGCGAGGGCCCGGCCGGAGTGGGGAGGCTGGGCTTGTTGCGAGCTAAATTGGGGGTTGCCGAGGAGCTTGCGATCGTTGCAACGGTTTTGCAGGGATGTCGACGATGGTTTCGGCTGCGGTTGTTGATTGCTGTTCAGGTTGCCTTTTTCCCTTCTGTCTGGATTGTTTCTGGAGAATTTGGAAGTTTGAGAGACTGGTGGATGGAGGTGTCTTTATGGGATGGGGAGTGCGGAGTGCGCGTGCGGCGATACAGATTTGGAAGAAGGAGGCGAATCTCGCGATGGATGGCGGAAAATTTTGCGGTGGGATGATGTCGGCAAGTGGACGGTGCCAGTGAGTGGTGAGAGGCGGCGCTGGTGCTGGTGCTGGAGCCGGCGCTGGTGCTGGTGC
The DNA here is from genome assembly GCA_003788565.2 of Ascobolus immersus RN42. Classification (NCBI taxonomy): domain Eukaryota; kingdom Fungi; phylum Ascomycota; class Pezizomycetes; order Pezizales; family Ascobolaceae; genus Ascobolus; species Ascobolus immersus. The sequence continues at coordinate 86,868 of ML119739.1, read as the reverse complement.
TGGAGCCGGCGCTGGTGCTGGTGCTGGGGGGATCGTCGTTGCGGGTGGTCGAGTTGGGAGGGGGGATGCGAGCGAGCGGGGATGGATGCTGGATGGAATATGATGGTTCCGAGAAGGGAGGAGGCTCAAGTAAGTAAGAAGTGGAAGTATCGTGAGATGAAGTTGAGAATCGAATGTGATGAGAGTTGGATGAGAGATGAGTATTTATGATTGCAGGTTGTTGTCCGCCAGATGAGTTATTCTGCAACTGCACTGCACTGTACTGCACTTTTTGATTGCTCTGCCGCCAGATTCAAAATCCAACCCTCGAGGACATGTCGGGGTGCAGCCGGGCTTAAATACCCTCTCTTCTCATCTCCCCAAACTGCATTCCAGGTTCAAACAGTTGCATACAAGGTGGGGGGTATGTATTCATGAACCGAGGAACGCAGGCAGGCTGGAAGGCTTCAAATTACATTACATTACATATGGGCGCCCCAAAGGCTTGCTTGCGAAAGGCGGAGAAGAGCCTTCGCCGAAAAAGTGCATCCCAAGCGACGATGCGGAGAGCGGAGCAGTCGCCATCCCCGCATCCCAAGGAATTCCAGTTTGGAATTGGCCAACCAGCGCCTCTCGTTCCCAATGTTCACGACGTTCACAAGATGAATTACTTGCTGCAGAGGCCACGGCGACGTACTTGGACAAATCGTGATGATCGGGATCTTGTTTCGCCCGTCCGTTTCGAGGAAACCTCGAGGCTTCATCATGGTGGAGGCGGTTTCCTATCCAGAAGCAGTGCAGAAGTGCAGCGTGGGATACTCCAAACCAGGCGCGACCGTTTGGGAAGGTGCAACCCCGGGCGGGAGTTGACGCCTTCGCTTCGTCTGACTGACTGAGTCCAGTGCCAGATGAAACTTCAACGGCACGCACAAAAGTAACTTGAAGTGATCGCAAAGGCTGATGGAGCTGTTGGTACATAAGGTGAGGAAGCTGAGGGATGGAGTGATTGTGGTATCATTTTGTTAGATGGCGATCATCGAGTTTGATTGCTGAGGAATCCTTCATTTGCGAAGATCACAGTGGTGAAGTTGGTGATGGTGATGTCAATTTCGGTGGATCGGATGCCACGGCTCCCAAGCTCCCACGCTCCCAAGATTCCCAAGCCTGGGTTGGAGTGAGAGTTGGGCAACATCGCGATATCTGCAGTCCTTCCCATCTTGCCTCGTCCTGCTACAGTAAACTGCGGGGTACTTCACTGCTGTCTGTCTTCCTCATTCTCCTCGTGCCATTCCTCGCCAGGCCTGGCGGCCTCACACCCAACGGGTAGGGGCAGAAAGGTGCAATAATTGTTGCGTTATCGACGGGAAACGACAGGGGATTAGGACGGGGAGGGAAGGTGGAGTAGGTAGGTAGGTATGGGGTACATACAGGGAGGGAGTGTGGGGTGAGGCATCGCATGCGTTCCTACATATATACTTGCGGTTGTCCTTCCAGCAACCCGTACCCAGGTTTGGGTCGTGATGTTGCTTCTGCTCGTGCTCCATCACGATGGACATCATCACGATGCTTTCGGTAGTAACCTATCTCTCACTAACCCGGTGACAAAAGCAGTTGCCGTAGGCATCGGTAGAGCACAGCTACGCAGATTCGCAAGCTCACCACAAAAGACGGGATGAATACATATCCGGAAGCTCCAACCCTAGACGAAGGACGGATAAACCAGGTGTGATGTGATACCACGGGCAGCAATACAAATAGAGTGCCAGATGCGGGGGAGATTGAACCAGGGTCCTAACTGGGGTGATAAAGTAAGTAGATTTCATTTATCGGGCTGGGCTGAAAATAGATTTCTACAACATCGGGGGAGGTCTGATCGTGAGAATTATTCTGGGACCTGGGATGCCTATGTATTCGTGTTTCTACTTACATATGTACTCGGCTGAGAGAAAAGTAGTTGGATATCTCGAGATGCCGACCGCCCAAAGAGAAATCGATTTGCTTTCCCTTCCGCACCACACACTCAAACAAACAAACCTGTCGTCGGAGCATCCACATCCGCCAGTCGGTCGGAAAAACTCCATGCATCCCGCAAGGGACCCCTTCAGGCCCACAGAAATCGAATCTTGACACCTGCCTTGTCAACTCCCAAATCCACTCACCACCCTCTCGGCCAAAATATCCTCCGATATCCCCGACACCACATCCAAAACATCCGGATCATCCTGCCATGGAACGTCTGTAGCCATGGTGAGATGTCTTGTATCAGACGTCCTCGTGGGCGAAGAAGAATAGATGGCGGGATCAACTCTGTAGCGGTGCAGAATTGGCTGGTGAATGCGTGAATGAAGGTGAATCAAGGTTCTCGTGGGCGATGTTCCAGAAATCGCCAGGAATGGGCGGATTGGGAATGTCGAAGCTCGAGGCAAAGACGGCGGCGGTGCGAAACCCAAGCTTCTTGTCCCGAAGCTGGCCCGTCTTCGCCTGTGCCTGCGGGAGTAAACGGTGTTTGGCGAGCTCGTTTAAAAGGTGGATCTTGATGAGTTTGGAGATTGGGTGGTGAAAGGACAGGGATGGTGGTGGGATGTGGGGATGGCGACGAGGATTGGTGATGGGGAGAGATGAGCCGGTGAAGGTGCGGTTTGGTGAATTCCTACATACCATGCCTCCGGTCTGAAAGTCAGTTGTGAACCGCGAAACGAAGAAAAGGATGGCCATGGTTTTGAAACAACATACCCAAACATCACATCACCATAATCTCCCATCCAAGTCTTCCCCACTCGCAATTCCAACCTCGACGCCCATGATTCATCTCCCTCGCTCATTCTCACCACGTTCCGCCAAACTCACCTCCCATCGTCGGATCGAACACTGCAGGATCGGATTGGTCACCGGTACCTGCCGGAATCGGAATGACGATGCGATGGCGGCCGGTGTTAGCCGCTTGGTTGGCGTTGCTTTTGTTGGTGGGTGGTGATGAAAAAGGTGGGGGTTGAGTGCGGGGTGCGGGGTGCGGAGTGTGGGTGAGGCTTGGTGGTGTGGCGGTGAGGTGGGGCTGGGGTGGAGATTAGATGAGATGGAAGATAAGATGGATGGGAGATAGAGGCGCTGATTATCCAGATTACTTTGGAATTAGGAATCTTGCCAGACGGGAAGGCTGCTCAGATCATGGTAGGCCGATACATGTACTTGTACCTGTACGCGCATGCAAGGCAACGGAGTGTCGGGAGGAAAGAGGAACTCTATGTAGAATCCTATGTAACGCCCATTATTTCGGATGACGCTGCCACGGAAGCCTCGGTTCTAATGTACTTAGTACTATACTTAGGATGTTCACCACGCTTTTGTGATGATTGCTTCCCCGTCTTGCAAGCGCAAGCTGTCTGTCAGAGGCTCCTCGAAGCCCACTAATATAGATAGTCTACTAACGTACGAGGTTCAGTTGGCTCTGATAACATGACTGGAAAGGCAATCAGTCAATACTGAAGCCTGTAGACTCTAGAGCTATGAAGTACCTAACTGTGTAGACGCCTGTTTAAACCGGCAAGCACAATGTTTGAAGATCCACAAGGTACCGTTACATAAGTCGTCCTGGCCTGTACGCAAATCAAGAGCCCCATCACGCAAAGAGCCTCATCGAAGTCTGTCGCGAAATTCAAAGAGCCGCAAAACCAAATCTAAGCCGCAAGAGATCGAATCCGCAAAAGTCGTACCTGCATAAATCGAAATCGCTAGAATCAAGAGTCTCCGGAATCCGGAAGCAAATGTAGTCGCAGCGATGAAGAGGCTCGATGGATCAGAGCTGCAGACGGGAAGAGGCTCAAGGACCAAAGTTGCGGCTCTATCAAGAATTCATCCACGGGCGGACCAGTGGCAAGAATAGAGAAGCTTTAATGGTCCCAACATCTGCATGATTGATCGAAGCCACAGCTCATTACATGAGTTGAGTTTCCAAGTTGAGCCGCATCTGCATCATACATCATTCATTGACCGACCGGTACAAGACGTACCCGTGTAACTCGCACGCCTAAGTATGATATGTAGATGGCTACAGCGTCGCAAGTGCTGGCGACCGTGACTCCTGGATGATTATCACATATTTTCAGCCTGAGGTTTACTTTTCAACCACTGGAGTGTCGGTTTGATTCTACAACTTTACAACGTCGCAAGTACATATCAACGTATATACTTCTTCTACTTCAAGTTTGCAGTACTGGTAGGGATACATGAGTTTAAGCATTTCAAAATTGCAGCGACAACCCCATGTCCTATTGGAAGCGCATGCGGGCCATGGAAGCATTGAATACGAAGCTTGGTTCAGGTTGCATTGCAATGCACCCCGAAGCGTTGACTTTGACTTCATTTGAAGCCGCGGCCAAAACCACTGCTCGAAATCACAATAGAATTTCTCAAGCCGGAAACTGACCTACAAAACGCATGCAATAGCACATCCTACTGGTACTCTTGTTTCACGAAACTGATGCTAGCACGACTCTAATAGGTCGGAATGTGGGTGGATTGCGCGATCGGGAAGCATGGGATGGCTGTACATTTGTTATTGAATCTTTGGGTGTGGCCTTGCTGCGCCCCCGTTGGCGAGTGGAGAGTGGACGGACACATGCCGCTCATAGTTTCGGGGGTAATCGGTTTAGCTTGGCCGTATCTCAAATGTAATAACGGCAGTATAAAGTGCTATCTAATGGCTCAAGCGTACAGGCTGCTTCAAACAGGAGGGAGGTGCGGTGTGAGCTTGGTTAGCAGGCGGCGTGTGCTCGAGTAGGTTTGAGATGCGTTACTGTGATCATCCACTGGCATAGTCAGGCTGGATCCGGAGATATGCTACAACTTGACAACTGCGGAAAGCACGGAAACTTGCCACAAATAAAGTCCGTATATAAGTAGTCTCATGTTTTGCTCTTAACAAAGCTCAGATACATCAGGGGGCCGACCTCCGGAAAGTAGCCAGAAGCGAGGGACTAAAGTCGGTAGCGAATTCTTAGTGCGAGTTGAGAATCTTTGTCTGGGTGCCGAGAGCGCTCGGGAAACGGCATACCGACAAGAACGGCAGTTCTTGAGGGCTCAGCCCTGCCCAGAACTCCCCATGTATAAAGGCTTTGTCGGCGTAACCTGTGGAATGTTTGGCCTCAGCAACATCTCCACCTCCCCCAACACTTTCCTTACCTTGTGCAGTTACTGACTTGTCTTAGAACTCTGTCTTTTCCTCTATTTTGTCCTTCTCGCTACTCCTACGCTGGTGATCCCACCGCCCCGACATGTCGCACTCGCCCTCACCATTCCGGCACTTGCATTTATCACGCCGACGCAACACTTTCATTCCCATCGCGCCGACACTGTTGTGCTACCGCTCTGTCACTGTCGTGCTCACCGCTCCGACACTGGTGTTCCCACCGTTTCGACACTGGCGCACCACCGCTCCGGCACTCGGCCTCACTGCGCGGACACTCGCCTTCACCCTTCCGGCAATCGTGTTCACAGCGCCGACACTGGCATTTCCACCGCTCTTGCACTCGGTCTCACCGCTTCGACACTTGCCTTCACTATCCCGCACTTGTATTCACTGCGTCGACACTGGCGTCCCTACCGCTCCGACACTCGTCCTCGCAAATACGCACCGCCCCGACATACGTCACCGTTCGTAAAATTGGAGACTTGTTGGAGCAGTGTATACGAGTATCAGAGCGGAAAAGACGAGTGTTGGAGCGGTGAACACCAATGCCGGAATGGTGAGGACAAGTGTCGATACGGCGAGGCCGAGTGCCAAAGCGGTGGGAACGCCAGTGTCGGCGCTGTGAATACGATTGCCGGAATGGTGAAAATAAGTGTCGAAGTATTGAGGCCGCATTGGCCCGGGGCTATAAATTTGTATGTAAATATGTAGTTTAAAAATCCAGTAGAATAGATAATTGAACTATCAGTTACCATGTAATCGCTTCGAGTCTAATGCCCCTGGTAATGAGCATTTAAATTGAGAATTCTTATGAAAAGTATAATGGCTCCAACTTTATGCATACTTATATGGATACGACGGCAACTTTGGCTACAGTAGCCTCAGTTTCAGCACTTCTCGTCAACGTTTTCGCTAGCCTCGCTACCCACTTTTAGCGCTCGCTAACGCCGCTACTTTCCGGGGTTTGGCCCCCTGATGTAAGTAGTACTTGTTAAGCACTTCTTAACTTACTTTAAACCAAGTAACGGGACAATTACAACTTGAAAGGGACCTTGATCTTCAAGTCCCTCTCTTACCCAGTTTTCACTTCTTCCATCATATTTCGCTACCTAGTTCACACCGTTGCAACATAGTTCAACAACGATTTATCCGACTCTTTCATTCACTGAGAACCTTCATTACCGCGACAACCTTTTCGAACCTTCTTAGGCGCCAAGATGGAAACACTGGCAGAAGCTCTAGTCCCCTCCGACCACATTCGGGACCCACTCCACAACGACTCGGATATCCTTCCGACCTACGTCATTCAGCTCGACCAAATACAGGCACTTCTCGATTCCCAAAGGACGTTTTTACAACTGCATCAATCAAACTCTCGCTCTCCCAGTGATGAACCCATCGCGGTTCTACGGTCGGCTGAGATACCCGTAAGCGGAAACCCAGATGTCTTGGCCAGGGACTCTGACGAGTCCAGAGGACTCTCGAACCACGGTAACCATCCCCACGTATAAGTTATCATAGCAGTTACTTACTGATAATCCTTTTAGGGCCTGCCTGTGTGGAGCTCCAATCTAGCTCGGTTGATGCTTACTCTCGATCTCAACTGGAAGGGGCCTCATCGGAACGTCATATCTCCTCGGGTCGAGTCTTTGTTGGGGTAATACCTACAATCGTAAAAAAGTACCTACCAGCATAATGGTAATTGCGCATTAATTAGATCACTATGAAAGTGTTGCTTAGGATTGCAGCTTCATTGAGAGTCATAAAGACATTAAAGGACCATTTTGAGGCGAAAGAATGTCAAGGAAGCATGAAGAATGTTTACCTTAAGCTTATCGCACGCTACAGACGCGTGTTTGCTTTGATTTCCCAACTCGAAGTCTAAACACTGAAGGGGGTGAGTGTTCGACCAAAGGGAATGTGCGCTGGCCGAAGGGTTCGTGATCGATTAAGAGCCGAAGAGGTGAGAGTCCGAGGATAAAGGGGGCGAGAGCCGACCAAAGGGGATGACTGGCGACCGAAGGGGGTGAAAGCCGAAGCGGGTGAAAGCTGAAGGGGGAGAGAGTCGAAGGGGGAGTGAGCCGAAGAGGGTGACAGCCGAAGGGGATGAGAGCCGAAGGGGATGAGTATTGACGGAAGGGGGCGCCTGTCGACCGAAGGGGATGAGAATCCGAGTCGAAGGGGGTGAGAGCCGAAGGGGGAAAGAGCGAGAGTTTACGACCGAAGGGGGCGACCGGAGGTGATGATGAGCATTGAGGGCCGACGACCGAAAGACTTAGAGTGAGTTGAAGAGGTGAACGTCGCTACTAGCTAGGTATAAGCTAATAGTTAAGAATATCTAGGTAGGATCACCATGATTATAGGAATAATAAACATTTGTTTTGACAAACGCTTATAACTGCCCACTTATTATGTTTCTATCGATATCCTTACTGGCGAAACCATTAAGGAAAGACCAACCATTAGAATTCCATTATCATACTTACTACTTTCTTTCTATAGTACATCGGAAAGATCGAACTCAGTAGCTGCTGATGGACCTAGACAGAGTATATACTCAGCATCTGCAAGCTCTGCGAGTTCAACGTCGTCGTCCCCCCGTCGAGGCTCAAGCGATCCACGCAATACACAGTTCTGGGACTACTTTATGGGACCGATTCCTCAAGCACCAAGGCAAGGGCATGACTATGCATCACAACATGTATGGAACTCATATCCACCAAGCCGAAGAGAGTCCATTTTCGATAGGATTGCCCCAGGAAGTTTTGGAGAAGCTCCTGGCCTATCTCGAGCTACTTTTGATCTTGAGGATGCTCAAAATACCAGCCCCCATGATCAAACCTTCTTCCCCGGCTGTCTGGCGCCTCGGAGGAAATGGTTAGAGAGAGCAGCATATGTTCTTCTACCTGTCAACGGGTTATTCGGTTTCCTTAGCTTGCTATGCGGAAATCCTAAGGAAGCACATGGATTGCCATCTCAGATCCACTTCTTGTATGCCCTTCTTTTCCACCTGACATGTATCTATGCCATGGCGCCAGTGGCTTGTTACTAACATGATTAAGGTCGCAAGCAGGCTTCTATGGAACCACCTTCACATACTTCCTAATCCTTCGGCCCCGTGGTCTCGGTCTTCTCCGGTAAGCTTCCATGCTTCGCACCCATACCCTTCCCCGAAGCCCTATGTACATATCAGACCCTAACATTCTCAGGCATCTTCTTCTCAGTTGTTTCCTCTTCCTGCTTCTCGTGACCCTCGTGTCACAGGCGGTGTCTTCAGTCGACAATGTGCTGAACATTATCGTCTTTGCTTCGGTATGGACGTCAGCTGTTACCTTGAGTGCCTATGATCGATATACACATAGGCTTCGGCAGATGGCGGCGATATTAGGTGGTCGTGGGGGGAGTTATCCGGTGTAGCTATTGCGGGCCTACTTACGTATATACTTAGATATATATGTACGGTGGCGCCGTTGGGTAGTACTTAAGAAGTAATTCTATGTGGATGAATGTACTTATGTCCTTACCTAGTGCTTGGTACGTACTTGGTATGCAATTGTATGGTATGGAGTACCCTTTCTGTGGCAGCTTTGTTTATATTGCAGGCGAATCTTGCGCCTATGAGAATAGGTATCATAGCAAATTTCGCCAGGTCCATACCGGAGTTGTACGTGTGGGCAACCACTAAACCAACATGAGCAGGATGCTCATGATGGAGGTACTAAGTACTTCTTATGGGTCCTGAAATAATGCATGAATAAGTAGCTATCGAATGGAGACTCGGATCGACGAACTTTAAATTATGCAAGATAATCCAAAGATACTTGTGCTGAATTAGGAAATTCCATCCGAAGGCCAAATTCGGGAATGGTTCGAAGCACCATGAGCTGAGTGAAACACTCTTGTGGAACGATGCAGGTTCAGCTGATGCTCCGATGCGCTTTCATTCGAACTCCAAAACGCTCTGTACATACTATGATGCTGATGCGACGCTGGGATGGAGCTTACATATACTGTTTTAACCACTTCCTCGATGTGCAGCACGGAGCGCAAATATTTAAATATTGCTTACGATTATGGTTTGAACTCGAGGAACTGAATAGTACGAGTACGTGTGCGGAGCTACACTTCTATCATTCGTATGGTCACCAAGCTGTCGCTTAAGATATCGTTGCAAACGTCTTCGAATCTTCGAAGTGGGATCGCACTCCTTAATTGGGGTACTAAAAAGTCAATACCTAAGCAGTTCAAGCAACTTAACTACCTCGTAACTAAATACATCGAGAAATGTACTTTCTCGCTTTGACGCCTCTTTACTAAGTATTTGCTGCGTAGGATTGCAATTGTACCGTATCATTTCGACCGGAGGCGCGCACGTGATTTTCCCCTTGGCTGTGCGGAGAGTAGATGTTACCGTTACTGGTGACTGCAACTAACTCTACCAGGGAGAAGTTAAACCTTATTAGGAGTTTAGCTTGACCTGGTCACGGTGCGGAGGGCATTTATTACCGGTATACCGTTACTGTTACCAAATATAGGGCAGATTTTGGCCAAAATGTTACCGTTACGCGCCTCCGGTCGAAATGATACGGTACAAGAACATGTATGTACTAGGTATAGGTAGAGCTCAGACCGCTCGAGCGCGGGCCGGCTGCAGCGCTGGTAATCGCCTGTGACGATAAGCGGACTATTGTTTTTCCGATTTGTAAGTACTTTACTAAGAAGTAAGTACAGTTGACCCTGGCAGTACCGGACCGCGAAGTACCGGAAAGCTCGCAGTAACGAACTGACTTTTATGACCCGCACTGACCTTTCTCACCAAACTGGGGTTGACAGTACCGGAAAGCTTGCAGTACCGTACATAATTTTCCCCGAAATTTTGGCCGTCCGGTACTGCCAGGGTCAACTGTACTGCTTAAAAATTGTAAGCGGGAATCTTACTAAAAATCGCTCCTGTGTACTAAGTACTTTCGTACTACAACAATACCATCTTGCTTAGAGTGGGGGTTACGTGTTCAATCAATTCCACAAGCTTGTACCTATAGTACTTGGATATTACAGGCTGCACTAGATCGGTGTTTGCATAAGGCTGTCATTCTGTGTCTTGAATGGTGGATTAGTACGGAGTACAGCGTTGAATATTACCCAAATAGGCCGTCCTTCCCCCGGAGGCCTCCAGCTCCGCCACTTCTTTCGATGAGCTTACATCATTTAAACTTAAATATGCACGTTTAACGTTTAGTCTTGTCCACAAGTGAGTGAACCATAGTACCTTCGACTAAGATTACTACATATTTCCAGTTTCAGATACCGCAAAAAGTTCGACCCGCAGTATATGAAGTATTTCCATTTCCATTGGTAAGTTAGATGGTACATGCGTATAGAAAAAAGTAGGAGCGCTGTGTATACTCTTTACTGTCGTAAATTTGGGTGCAATTAATCAATTCTATAGGGTTGGATCTTCCATGGGTTTGATTTGTATAGTACGGACACGTTCTCGTGTTACGTCTGAAGCTCGGTCAACGAGTGACGTTGCCAAAAGCACGCAAACTTGAATGAACAAGTACATATCTAACCATGTCATTGCAATTACTTGCAATTCCTGAACAGAACACCTCCACTTTTCAGAAGTCGCCTGAGAAACATGTGCCCTCGCGCACCAACAGCACTGTACATCTGCCTTGCTACTTGGCTCACAGACATCGTCAATAATAGTACATAGTAGCCGGTTCATACAGCTATAGCGCTTGCTAGTCTAATAGAAGCAATCGGATCATCTGCTTGCGGTTCAGCGAATCGATGGTCCATTTGCAAATTTGGAAACTGTCTCCCTAGAACGCCCGGCCAACTCACGCAGTCGATTTGCAAACTTGGTCCGTTACAAACGCTGCAATTAGAATTTATTACTAAAGGAAGTGCTTCTAGTTCAGTGCGAAATGGGCTACAGAGAGTGCGTTCATAGTTATAACACTGCAATGCAAAAAAGTAATTATTTAAGTGCTAAGTACGGATATATAAGTAGGCATTATTCACCGGCCTCCAAATGGATCATGGAAGCACAGAAGCTTGATTTGAATTTTGTTGAGGTAACATGCAATGCAAAGCATGGTGTTGGAACCACTCCGCATTTCGCGCGAGGACAATGTTGGCCTTATGCGAATCATGTGGACCTGGTTATTAACCAGATTCGCGAGCTCTTTAGGTATGCGTCAGTGATGCCATCTAAGAACGTCTGCCAATTCCTCACTTACCAGATGACTAGTCCCTGACATGCCTTCTCTGCAATGCAATGCTCATAACATCCTCGACGTTTCGAGATTTCATGCATACTTAGTATCATGAGACCCTGCGAAACATCGACACGGTAATCTACCCCCAAATACAGGTAAGTCAGTAGTACTACTCTTCTAGTACCTACCTAGTACGTACAAGACCTCGGCCAGTTGTGGGCGCTTCTTCAAGTTTAAACGCGACGTGAGACCCTTTTGACATTGGAAGCTTCGCAAGCTGCCAGTGGAAATCGAATGTTTGCAAGGCTATAGCTATTAGATAGTGCGAGTGTGTACGTATACCTGCAGGCTGAGGCTTACAATGTACTTGGTGATAAATGTGTGTGTGAATGTAATTATATTCTTCTAAGGTAGAACTCCATTCATAATATACTGTCCCTGCACTAGCCTAACCCCTTTGGGCCTATAGGCTTAAACCTAAAGACAGTCACAGTCTAAACCCAATCCGGCCTGTACCCAGCCCGTCTTGACCCTTGTACACAACCGTACTTAACCTATACCCAAAGGTCCTAGGTTCAACTAGCAGTCCCGACAATATAACATTACTACCTTGAGCCTCGCTTAACCTACAAGCAGCGGCGTATCTTCAACTCCCCCACTCGCCGCTAATGCGTCTAGTCGGCGAGGGCAAGTGATCCCAGTCCCATAGACTGAAGATGTCTCTCATGCTTCTCCGAACTCAATGCCTTTGTGAATCCATCTGCTACCATCTCATCCGTCGGGATATAGGAAACCTTAAGTTCCTTTGACTCAACTCGTTCACGAACAAAGTGGTAAGCAATGTCGATATGCTTGGTCTTTTTCATCTGCTCAGGGTTCTTGGTGAGCGCAGTGGCACCTTGGTTGTCGTAGTGTATTGTGGTTGCTGGTAATGACGTTGATATTGGTTTGTAATATCGATCCGAAGGTGTTGCTTCATCTTCATGGAACAGGTCGTCGTCAAAGTCTTTCTTATTGACTGAATCTTCATGGACTCGTCATTATTCCAAAACATCTGAAGCTCTGATAGGAGTTGGCGAATCCAGAGTGCTTCTTTGCTAGCCATTGCACATGCGACGTACTCTGCTTCCGTCGATGAGGTAGCGACTGTGTTTTGTCGTCTTGAACGCCAGGAGATAGCACCGCTTCCCATTAGGAAAACATATCCAGAGGTAGATCTTCGGTTGTCCAGATCGCCAGCCCAGTCCGAGTCTGTATACCCATGGAAATTGAAACCATCGTTTTCTGCTCCAGCAGTATAAGTAATACCATAGTCCAATGTACCATTAAGATACTGGAGAACGTGTTTAACTGCTCTGAAGTGGTCTGGTCCAGGATTGTTGTTGAATCTACTAAGTGTAGATGTTGCATAGGCGATGTCGGGCCTTGTACCTGTTGCCGCGTACATAATGCTACCAACCATCTGCTGATAGATGCTTCTATCTTCTTCACTCACAATCCCTTCGAACTGTTTGAGCTTTTCTCCTGTTCCCAGTTGTGTCTTGAGCGGCCGGCAATTCTCCATCCCAAATTTAATCAGAATCTTCTTGATGTAGTCTGTTTGATTGATCGAGATATTTCCGTTTGGCATCCTCCGTATATCCATGCCTAGAAATTTTCGCACTTCACCCATGTCCTCCATTTCGAACTGTTGTTTGAGGAATGTCTTCGTGCGATTGATCGCTTCTATGTCATCTGAAATAACAAGTATGTCATCAACATACAGTGCTACCATAGTTGATTCTTTTACATAGATACAGTAATCGGAGTGACATCGTCTGTAGCCAATCTCTTTGAATTTCGTATCAATGTGATCGTTCCAGGCACGTGGAGCCTGTTTGAGTCCATATAGGGCTTTGCGTAGACGGAGGCGTGGAGCTTGAGTGTTCAGGCCAGGAGGTGGTTGGATGAAGACAGTTTCGGATAATGGGCTGTTAATGAAGGCGGTCTTGACGTCCATCTGATGAATGCGTAACCCCATGCGGGCAGACATTGCCAAAAGCATCCGAATTGATGCAGCTGCAGCAGTTGGTGCAAACGTCTCCTCGTAGTTGATTCCATAACGTTGTTCAAACCCACGAACAACTATCCGTGCTTTGTATCGGACTCTTCCAGTGGCAAGCAGCTTCTTAGTGAAGACCCATCTCACTGTCAGTGGACTTCCAAGACGTTCATCAGGGTCCAGTGAGTCCTCCTTCACCTCTTCCCAGGTGCCGTTCCTTTTATGTGCATCGAGCTCGATCTCAGTTGCTTTCCCCCACTCGACATGGTGAGGGTTCGACTTATCCGTAGCCTCAGCATATGTCGACGGTAGATCGTCCTTGTTGTGAGCTGCCTTCAGCCTCATTGCTCGTGTAAAGTTCCAACTCTTAGCCTTCTTACGGCCAACCTTACCCTGCACATACCCAGTGCCAGGTTTCTTTGAGATCTCCACACTGAAGTCTCTTCTTGCATCGCCTGAAGCACTCAAGATCCCTGCAGTGTCTGAAGCACTTAGGTAATGATTTGGACCAGCGGTCTCAGGAGCAAGGTCGCAACCTCCCCTCATCGGTCCATCCGTAGTGGTTTCCATAGGATCGTCTTCCTGGTGCGCACGTTTCTTTCCTGTCAGAGGGCCAGTGAGGTTACTAGCAGGGTAGGCCGCAGCTACATCCTGTGCATCATACATCACTGAGCCCTGCTGACGATCAAGACTACCAGTCAAACTTTCCCCCACTTGGCCGGCATCCTCGCTTGACGGCGGAGGGTTCGCAGCAATCCCGTCGGATTTACTGCTAGTGATGGACCTCATGTCAACATCAGGCCTCTTTGCATTTCCAAAGTTCTTTTGAAAGAACCGCTTGTCTGTTGCTGGGAACTTATCTTCCCAGAAAACCACATCTCGTACTAGCACTATCTGCTTTCCGATCGAGTCGTATACTCTGTGTGTGTTTGCCAGCACTCCAGGTCCTAAGTAGATGCCAACTCTTGCTCGGGCTTCTGTAAGGGTCTTGGTTCTCTTCTCCTTAGGTACCGTGATCGTGACTTTACAGCCGAAAGGTCTGAAGCAGCTGACGTCTGGAGGCGGATTATCTTTGCCATATAATGCAGTATGTGGGATACCAGTTTCCCTTGCTGCCTGTGTCAATGAGACATTCTCAACGTTTGCTGACATGCGGATCGCTTCCGGCCAGAACCCCTCTTGCAGTCCTGCCTGTATAATCATTGTCCTTCCACACGTTTGCAACGTGCGGTTCATCCGCTCGATTTTTGCGTTCTGCTCGTGCGCATATGAACCAGTAGGTTCAGGGATGATACCCCTTGGGATGATAATGCGAACCTTAATCTCATCACTAGCGAACTCTAGTGCTTGATCCCAACGAATTCTTAGGATCTTCAATCCATCGTGTTGAGTATCGAGTTGTAGAAGAAGTGCTTCGAGTTTGGCAGGTACTTCTGAGCGTTTCATTATGAAGATAACCCAGACATAGCGGGTATAGTCATCCAGCACAGTGATAAAATGCGTAGCACCCGCTGGCACCTCTACTGGTAACCTCCCTGCTATTGTTGATGCCTCAAACGGTCCCACGAGATCGATATGCAGTAATTCGAGTGGTCGTTTAGTTGGTGGAGCTTTCTTGTGGGTCGTCTTTGCCTTTGAAATCTGCTTCCCGAGTGCACAGATGTCACACTTTGGTGGAGAGGCATAATTGAACATGCCAGGAGTCAGTCCTTCGACAAGTTGTAAGTTCGCCATACCCTTCATTCTAGCAGGGTGAATATGTCCAAGGCGTCTGTGCCATTTGTGATATTCCTCCAACTTAAATTCCTTCGCTTTTCGGCTCATCATAGCCCTTGTCTGCTTCTTTCCCTTTGGAGTATTGATAAGGTCTGAAGATCGTACTAGGTACAGACCTTCGTCTTCATCGAACGTTGTTGATAGGAGAACATTAAGTGTATCTTTCTCCAGAACCATTCCAAGGTTGTCTTTGTGTAGTACCCAGTATCCAGCATTCGTCAGCCGAATGGTACTGATCACACTCACTTCCATCTCTGGTGCATAGACTACCTTTTGCAAGTGTAGCCTTGCGATCTTGCACTCTCCAACACCAATTCCCAGAATATGTCGCCCATCGCCCAAGATGATAACAATCTCATCTCCAGGCTCGAATGCACGATAGTTGTATAACCGACCCGAGTTGTTTGTAATATGTTCTGAAGCCCCTGAGTCCTTCGCCCTGACTTCTCTGGCAAAGGGCGTATGCTTGGCAGCTTTCAGTACTCGGGTGATATTAACATGTATTGCCGTTCTGGTACTGGTGTTGGAGACGAATCCCTATTCGTTCTTTGAGCCAACGCTCATCCTCCTCTTCTTGCTGTCCGTCTTGTCCTCCCTGTCCTCCCTGTCCTCCTTGTCCTCTCGACGCTTGGTTCCCTTGGGTCTAAGCTCTGGATGCTTGAACCAGCAATCCTTCTCAATGTGGCCGGTCTTCTTACAGCCAAAGCATTCCCTACTGTCTGTCTTTCTTCCTCCTTGTTGACGATTCTTCTTCCAAGGGCGCTGATTACCCGAGTTCTGGTTGCGAGGTCCCTTTGTCTTCGAGATCAGCGCTGTAGCTTCGGTTTTCAGAGCTGTATAGGTGTTGTTCATATCCTCCTCCCGTTTGGAAGTAATCAGACACTTCTGGATAACCTCCTCTGCTGTAACCCTCTCTTGCAGGGAGAGAGTCTCGACAATATGCTTGAATCGAGGTCGTGTCAACCGATAGCTGAGGATGGTGAGAACTTGATCGATGTCGACTCTGGACTGGATAATCTTGTGGTGAAGCCTCATGAACTCGTCGGAGATCTTCTTGCATTCGTCATGAGAAGCCTTCTCCGGAATCCTCAACGCCATTAAAGCCTCCCAGTTTGCAGACTGTTCGTTTGCGTCGGTTTTGTCGTATTTCGCTTTGATAGCCTCCCAGATCATTGAGGCAGTGTCGTTCCGTTGGTTCATGGCCTGAATTTCTTGCATCCTCGTCGCATCCGAATAAGCCATAATTGTTCTGATAACCTTCCCACACGCAGCCTTCCATCTCATCAAATAAGCAGGGAAGGTGCCTTTCTGTCCAGCCCCTGGACAGTACACAATTTGCTTGGTTGCCCAGTCTGCATCATATCCAGCAGCACCAGCTGTCTCAGTTGGTTCCACCTTAACGTCCTCGATCACCCAAAGAATATTCTCCTTGCCCAGGAGATAGGTAATCTTAGGAGCCAATTGGTCATAATTGTCTTGTCCGAGCGCTGGTGGCTGTCCGACATTGGTGTTGGTATTGTCGATCGATGAGGTAGAGGTAGGGGCGAGTACGGGATGGATAGACATTTTTGCAAATGAGGAGTAAGTTTAGAGAATTTCTGAAAAAGTCTAAAGAATAAAAGTTGGTTTTTGTAAGCTCTTGTAGAGGCTGTGACTCTACATCAAATGTATGTGTGAATGTAATTATATTCTTCTAAGGTAGAACTCCATTCATAATATACTGTCCCTGCACTAGCCTAACCCCTTTGGGCCTATAGGCTTAAACCTAAAGACAGTCACAGTCTAAACCCAATCCGGCCTGTACCCAGCCCTTCTTGACCCTTGTACACAACCGTACTTAACCTATACCCAAAGGTCCTAGGTTCAACTAGCAGTCCAGACAATATAACATTACTACCTTGAGCCTCGCTCAACCTACAAGCAGCGGCGTATCTTCAACTGTGATTTAATATTCAATATTCGCTTTTGGGAGTCCGTTTGGGGTACAATATTCTCGAGGTAAGCTCAAAATGTCTGTTGGCCCTGAACAGCATGGGTGGTTCAGCGATCCGTGGAGGCGGAGCTCGAGACGGCGATGTAGCATCACGAGAGTTCGAACGTTCATTGGCACAACTTCCGAAAAGAGTGGAGAGATGTTCTGAGAAAGGACCGGTAATCGCAACAACTAATGGGACAGCACGGGTAGCTTTTTGTATACTAGTACGTACTTACCTCCAGTCTTACACTCGGGACAAGATGAGTTGGCATGCGTCGAACGGAGTACTTATAGGAACCGATCGTAGCCCATGCTCATGATTGTCACGGTCCAAACATTCGAATCACCGCCATCGACATCCTCTCATCACGATCACAGCACTCGGATCTGCAGATCTTTATCCTCGCAGGATCATAATGAATGAACCGACGCACGAAACGCACCCAGTCAGAAACCCACAACCACTGGCAGCTTCAGAGACAGGGGTGTTTGTTGGTGGACCCAAAGCCGATTATTGGAAACGGAGCTCGCAGATAGTTGGTTCTGCAACAGACGTCAGATTCCTGTGCCCTTATAGTGCTCGACAGCTCCATGGCCACGATCAATCATGGACAGGACACTTTGCTGCTCCTCCTCCACATTCTGCTCCACGTGCAGGAACGACACATTTGACAGAACCAGTCCCCGAGTCCGCAGCAGATATGCATCCGAAAGTCGAACATGATCACCCTTACGACTCGGATAGTTTATATTGTACGCAAATACAATATGCAAATCCGTGTTGCGTGATTCCTAGTTATACTTCACGATCACCACACGACCGACAACTGCTCAGAGTCACCGAACTTGGTGCATCAGCCCAATCAAACCAGACTGGTGCAGCTGTTGAGGCACTACCTCTCAACCCTCAACCCAGAGTTGGAACATTAGATTCCCAGCAGCCTATCACCGGAAGTTCAATCGAAGTCAGTAACAACACGAACAAGGCTGTATTTGGTACTACAGTGTTTCGATACATCGAAAGAACAGCGATGAAGGGTTTCAGGTTCGTGGCCAAAAGACTGTGCTTGGCCAAGATGGCCTACAAGCTTCTTGTCTTAAATGGGCTCTTTGCATTGTTGAGCTTGCTATGTGGAAACCCATAAGACTCGCAGAATACTGGAAGTATTATCTCACAGCTTCACTTCATGTAAGCTTTCCCATCTGAGTTCCGTCCAGTGACCATTTATACCAGTGCAGTATGTTTCTTACACCATTTTTCTAGGTCACAAGCTGGTTTCTATTTGACTTGCTTAGGATACTTGATGACACTTCGGCCTCGTCGCCTCGGTTTACTTCGGTATGTCTACACTCTAGCTAGTTCCAACCCATCTTTCCGAGTCCCTAAGTATTGTACTCAAACTAACATACTAACAGTCATCTTATTCTTACTTGCCTGCTGTTTCTTAGCCTTGTGACGCTTGTATCACAGGCTGTCTCTATGATCGATAGTGTCTTGAACATCATCGTTTTCGGCTCAGTATGGACTTCTGGTTCGGTGTGGAGTGTCTACGATCGGTACACGCATCGAATCCAACGAATCAGGGCAGTAATCGGGGGTGGATATAGCCAGGTGTAGTAGGCTCTGGGAAGCTTGCGCAATTGCGTATACCGGCCGTTTTTTCCTTGTTTGAGTTACTTTATATGCATCCGTAGGATATCAGTAAGTCGGGTTAATGGATTTATGCATGGTTCGGCGTTTGGTTTGCACAAAATTTTGTTATATATTATTCGGCGTCGCGACACGATTGTAAGGGGTAGGCGCTTTCTTTGTTTTGATTTTGGGGTGCGTACGAGTACTTTCCAATACTTTTCCAATGTTCGGGTTGATTTACAAAGATGAGAGTACTGTTTTGTGGTGGGTTTACCGCATCGTCAGATGGAGTTCCTGTAGTAAGTACTTAGTACTTACCTACGCTTGGCGCCAGTAGGGAAAGAGCAGCATGCCCTCTACTAGTAGTGCACAGTTTGTAAAGGAGCAATACTAATATGTACCGTCGACATGGATGGTCTGGATACTTGGATGAGTGGAAGCATCGATAAAGTTTGAAACCAGACTGGCAAAAGAATTGCATGCATGGACACTACTTAGTATGCCTCTCAAGTATTAAGTACTTAGTTAAGTAAGTAGAAGTAAGTAAGTAGTATTTACAGAGCCGAACTTTGATTATTAGAGCTAGAGGGGGGAGTGTTAGGATTTATACATGTACTCAGTTAGTACATAGTAAAATTCGGGATATGCGTGCATGCAGCAATTCATCATGTATCAGTAACTTGGTAATAACCATATCGATGGTTATGACAAAGCTTAAAGTTTGCTCCAGCTACCACGACTGCCACCTTGTGATCCGAGCTTTGAGAACGCCATCACCTCCACGTACATGTATACAGTATCAAACGCATGGAGGGGATATGGGTGGGCGCCAGTTCGGTAAGATCCAGTACTAACAACGAGGAGTTTACAAGTAAATACTTGTTGCAAAGTGGTGTTGCTCAGCTAGCAGTTTACTTTGCTTTGAAATATGCTAAGAAGTAAGTTAAGTAAATGGAGATTCACCAGTTATAACGTTACTTATGGCTATCGTTTGGCAGTCTGTACGTAAATTACTCGTGATGGCGGGAAGTACCAGGTATCGCTGGATTTCAGTTTGAGGTGAGATTTACTAATGGAAATACCTAGCAACAATCATCGGGTATAGTGTAGTGGCTATCATTTGCGACTCTCATTCTGAATGGATTTCCGTTCGAGAACTCGCAAGACCCGGGTTCAATTCCCGGTATCCGAATTGATCCTTATCTTTTGCAATTGCCACAGTCCCTACTTCCTAACCTGTCCGTTGTGCTGTTTAAGCTGCTGTTGTGGTTATCAGAATCACAGAAATCGATAACCTTGCAAAGAAATGCGATTGCCAGGCGCAATATACCTTCACCAGCTTTATTCTCATCAAAGTGCTTCGCACTCCCTTTTTTCCTGTACTGGATCGGCTACTCAGTTTACGAATATGGCTGGTCGTATACGCGCGTAACAGTACTAGTGGACGGATAGCTGCTTGGCCAATTGGGTCTCCTCCTCCCCCTTGCTTGCGAATAGCAGTGAACACTCGACAGATCTACATCGATTCACATCGTCGCTCAGGCAACCCCCGACACAATTACCTTACATATCCGACGAACTAAGTCGGAGCCGAGGGCGATTTGACCATCCGATAATAACGCAATTGATAGGTGGCGGGTGGTTGGCTCAACGGCTGGCGTGGAGCGCGAAGATGTCGGCAGGCTCGAGCCGAGATTAGGGTAGCTGTTGCTAGTAGGGTAGTGATGTGAAAGGGTACTCGTCCTCGAGCCTCTTCTGGAAAAGTCATGGAACTTCCAGAAGCTTGGGGGGTTCGAGGGTCGGATCGCTAGGGTCAGTTCCGAGCGCAAGACTAACTGGAGATGGTATGCTTCTGGAAGACCGTTGGGTCTATGGGCTTCTCGTATTGCCATGGAGAAGTCAAGGTGCTCGGAACCTTCCCCTGAAGGCGAACTTGTTATGGACATACGGTGTGGAGATGCCGAACCAGGTTATGGATGTGATATGTCAATGTTGGCGGTAGGATGTCTTTGAACGACTTGGAATGCTTTCGGATAGCGCCTCTCAAAGTTGGCGATGTGAACGTACGAGACATCATTGTTGCATGGGTCGTTTGGCTCCTAAATCCTACCAAGCCGCCAATTCACTGATATGAGAGTCTCAAGATGTCGTTAACAGCTGAACATGTTACAAGCAAGTAAGACTACAAAACACACACAGACAGAGGCAAGGGTACATATGAGCTTTCGGCAAATAACAAGATATCTTGTTGGTATATAGATATGGTAAGATCCGGGGCTCCCGAGCTCCGGCCAGGTATAGTAAGTAGCAGCTAGTAGAGTTCGCGGAACCGATGAGCCCACCTATCCATGTAAAACATCCAAAGAAACGAGCATACAACAAGGCGTTGAAATAACATAGTAAGAAAAGCAAAACACAAGCATTCAGACCGACCCACATCCGTGAAAAACCACCATAAACCAAGACCATACAAAGGAGATAGGAAAGAGACAGCAAGGAAAAGTCTATCTAACAACCGGTTATCTGCATAAAGTTTGTGCAAGAAGAAGATTTTATATATCCACAAAGACATCCGCAGTAAAACAAAGCAAGGAAAGAATACAAGCATGCAAGAAACGCAGATACAACATGGGAAATCTTGGAAACGTATAGTAAGGAAACATAGGAAATAGCCCGCGACTCGGAAACGGGAAAAAGGAGATCTATAATGACTGGACATGACAAAGGAAAACGCTGAGATCAGGAGTTGAAGACCTGTCTAATGACCCAGTGGCTGACGCAAAATACCAGACTATCGACATGTCGACAGATAGAGATAGTACCGGCCGGTATTTGCCGGAGAGGCTACTTGATTTTGGGCTCGTCGAGCAGTGAACCAATCCACCAGAGAAATGGCCTTCTCAGAGTGGTATTCTTGAAAAGGAGAGTGAATACATCCAGAATGGGATGCGGATATACAGTGACCGAGTACATGAAAGAAGAATAAAGAGATCGGATGTCGAGTGAGCGTGAGAATTGAAGACGTAACGAATGTCATAAGCATAAAGCTTGCTTCTGACTAAACATTAACATGCCGGTCGAGAGCTAAGGTCCACAGGAAAGGTGCAGCAAAAGAAACCGAAAGAGATTATTCCCAACAATGCCCAAATGCAAAAACAAAGAACGCCGAATCCACCCAAGAGATCGCAATGACCGATAAGAGCTGAATGATCGAACTGAAGTAGGCGCCAAGGAGTACTCGAGTGTCGAAACCAGACCTTTCCGAGTCCTATGATCTGTTTGGACCTGTCTGGAAGTTGGGTGGATGGCTGCTGGACCGTTTTCTGCCGTGTACATCTCTTCCATCCGAATCCTGCCCTCCTGGTGTCGTTGAACCGTTACCAGATTGGTAAGAGTTATTACCCGGCTGTCCAGTGAGATAGCTGGATCTGAACGTAGTCGACTCAGGTGGTGCACTCAGCTGTGGAATCTGGAAATCCGGAGGTGGAGCAAGTGGTGCCGTTTGGAAGCCGGACATAGCCGCCGAATGTGGTGTCATAGGCCCTTGACCGTACTTGTAATCACCAAGACCTAATGGTGGAGGAAATGACTGGCGATGTGGAGCAGCGGCTGGAGCGGCTTGCGGTGACGGGTATGGATGGCCGTATTGGGCTTTGACAGACGTTAGCTTCTGAATCCACTAGGAACGTACCAGAGTTTGTGAATGTTGATGAGCATCAAAACCATGCAGCATCTGTGCAATTCTGCATGGGTTTGATGTATCAGGACCTTCGATGTGTTACGTACCTTGTTGACCCCCATGAACATAGGGACTAGTGGGACCTTCTGGAACGCTTCTAGGCGGTTCCACAAACGGCATTCCTTGCATGGAGTAGCTGGGGCTCAGTTGATACTCGCCATGTTCCATAGGATTGGCCGAATACGGTGTGCTAGACCTCACAGGGGTTGTATTTGGCTCTGAAATCGATCGCGGCGTCTCGCCCAGGTTCAATCTTGGTACATTTGCATGTGTCCTGAATGGGTCTGACGGGCGCGAAAATGGGTTTCCCCTTTGTTGAGGTCCGAGCGGGGGTGCCGTCATGTATCCGGAGCCGTATGGCGTTCTCTCCCCGGTAGAAGACACTGGCGAAAGCATCTCTCCTGACGTCGTTGGAGTGTATGGCATTCCAGAGAATTGAGAATTTGTTGGGGAAAGCATGTTCCCCATCTCATCGGGCCGTAAATGCTGACGGCGTAAGGGATCGGGCCGATAGCCATGTTCCGTTATCGGAGAGTACTCAGTTGGAGACGCCAATGGCGTGCCAACAATGGGCCGGCCATACTGGTGCAACGTCTGCAGTATCGGGAATTGCTCAGGAAGAGTCCGCGATTTGAGCATACTGTCCCGGTCATCGCTGCTCATTCGTTTCAGCTTCGCTCGCCTTTAGCACCAATCAAGTTAGCATTCAGCCGAACCTAGCATCTCGTACAACAAATGGGATAGTGGGAAAGAAGAGCAGCGGGAACCAAGAAACGCACCTATTCTGAAACCAAACTTGTACCTGACGAGGACTGAGTCCTGGTATCTCTCGTGCCAGTCGCTCGCGGTGTGCTGCATCGGGGTGTGCCTGGCGTGCAAACTCACTCATGAGAAAGCGAGTTTGATTGTGCGTTAACCTGTGATGGGGAATCGAACCATGTCAGCAATCTGCACCTCGAAGATCTGGCAAAGAAACGCTAGAAAAAAAGCATGTGGGGACAAGATGCAACTGCTAGATCATCCTCGAGCTAACTTGGTTCAAGTAGTAACCGAATCAGAGGATCAAGATGACCAGACTCGTATCGCAACTTGACCAACCCGAGTAGTCTGTAGATGATGTAGAATGGGCGAGGTGTAGATGAACGAACCTGAATCTTTTCATTTTCCTTTTCTCTTGTCGTCGTTCCCCAAGTGTCATTCGTTGGTCTCCCTGCGGCGAGGTTACCCCACCACCAACCGACATATCGCTACCTCGCCGTGTCCCAATAGAGGAGTGCTGAGAATGCGGACTGTCTAGAGAGCCTCCAGAAGTGTGAGAATGTGGTGAATCGGTGTCTTGTCTCCACTCACGGTATTCCTCTTCCTCTTTGTACTCAGGAACCAACTGCGAGTTGTACTGTTGTTGATCGTACTGATGCTGGTGCGAAAGACCTGGACCAGGTTGCGGTAGGTGTGGAAGCTGATGATGTTGCGACTGAGGAGGTGGAAGTGAGTGATGGAGCTGTGTCTGGTGTTGTTGATGATGAGGATGGGAGTGTTGATGAGAGTGTTGGGATGGAGGTGGAAGTTCGGAAGATGATATCGTTGTATTTGACTGTCGGTCTGCTTGCTGCTCAGTTCGCCACGGCAGTTGAGACGACTGATGATCTACTCCGAAAGCCGACATATGTTGAGTGGTCAATGGCTTGCAAGATGGCGCTTCCTCCCAGATATTTCCCAGTCCTCTGCCTTCTCGAAGATGTGGAGGTTGAAGTAGTGAAGGCACCGTGAAAGTTTATGCTGTCCAAAAGCTGTAAGGATCCGACAGGTAATGTAGTTGGAGTCGTCAAAGGCGTCGTAGGGTAGGATCTATAGCTTTGTGGATTATAGACGTCTTGCGGGAGGATGCAGCTATAAATCTGACGGATGTTGACGGTCGGATGAACGAGGATCGTAGGCGAAACCGTTGTAGGTCGAAATTCAGGAAAATAAAATAAAAAAAACGTGCCTGAAGTGCTCGGACGTCGTACTTGGATTGCAGGGCGTCTGTTTCTATGCGTCTTCTCCGAAACTAAGTCTCGAGGACCCTGCTATGCGCTTCTGGAAAACCGTTTGACTTGCGCTCTGATGTTGTATTTCTTGAAAGCCGTTTTGTGTCGTTGCTGTGGCTGTACGAGGAGGTATAATTCTTTGGTGTTAACGGTTCGGCTGTGAGATGTGATCGGAGAATCGAAGATATCCTTCAACGTTAAAAGGCAACAAACGTTTGACAGATGCCCTGTTGGTCAAATAGAAAGATGCAGCTTGTGGCCTGGCAAAATAGACGAGAAATTCAGCCTCTCTGCGCACTCCAAGCTTCTCACCAGCCTGCCTATCACCAAGAAAAGCAGCAAGCCTGACGTAATCTCGACCGGATAATTGAAAGGGAAAATAGGTACAACGCAGGTGCAATTGTGCCGGATTGTGGCTTTAAGCAGGGGAAGAAGGTGTGAAAACAGCGAAAGAAGAGAGCTTCCGAAACTTTGTCGTTGTAGTCTGTGATCGGCAGTTTTCGCTATTGTGTAGCTGCTGTAGTGTGCTGCGAGTGTGGCCCTGTACGCCGCGCCGGGCTAAATAAGAGTTGAAGGATTGTCGATGGATTTGCGCTAAACTCGCCAGGTGTTTGAGGAAACGACTTCTCTGAGAAGGGTGACAGACTGAAGAAAATTTAGACGGCTGAGACTGGAGATAGGTGATCTTTGAGCCCTTAGGAGTTGAGTTTCGGTGTCGATGGCGTTAAGGTGCCGACTTTTTACCCAAATGGTTCGAAGATCCAGTTCCAAAAATGGGATTCCACTCGATCGAAGGGCTTCGGATTCTTGAGGTGAGGATCAATTTGCCGACGAGTATCGAAGTGTGGTGTAGCAAGATGAAGACTTGAAAACGAACGATGATGAGGAGGTGGTGGGCCAGGATGAAGGTGATAGACGAGATGCCTAACCAACTTGAAATCAATCTGGGTGCTGTCCAATATTTGTATAGTGGAGGCACTAAAAGAGAGTGGTGAACCGGATGAGTAACGCCTAGATTGTTGGTCAAGTTGATCGAGTAGTGCGTTCGTGTTGAGATAGTAGAACGATAACGAAATTCGAAGAAGCGGAGTAATCGGGATGCCAACAGAGTAGCGAAAAGTAGTGCCAAAGGGGAAATAGAGCTAAGAGCGAATGACAGAAGCGCGAAAATGCGGGACAACCCAACGAATAGTTTCTCCGTTACTCTTGCGAGGCAACGACGAGCGTGCGACGATATATATTCCGAATGGAGACGGATATTTCGACTAGGCGAAGGTGCACCAGGGTTCAGAGGGTGTGTATTAGCAGACCTATTCGCGCTCAGCGTATGTAAGATTCTTGATCCGCCCGGAGGATCAGGCTGGTGGTGAGGTTGTGGGGGTGTATGGACGACGGATCTGTGTGAGGCTTGACCGTACCGGAAGATGAGTGCCGGAAACAATTAAGCAAGCTTTCCTGTATGGAGAAACTTTAAATGAGTGAGAAAGCAGCAGGAAAGCGAAAAGGCTCAATGAACTGTCCCAGTAGTTGCGGAATACCGGCAGCAAATTAAAGGATAGTCGGGTTGAAAGAAAAGGCGTGGAAGAGCAAAGTCGATGCTACCAGTTGGAGAAACCAAGAGGACTTGGAGAGGAAAGGGAGAGAAACCTACGAAGTAACACATTGTATATAAATGAACTGTGAACCAAAAGATCGGACATTTATTGATGCCTTCTAGAAGGAAACAGGGCCAGGGTTGTTGTATATGTCGTGTAGTGGAGTATAGTAGGAAGGGGACCATATAGTGAGATATCTTGAGCACGTTTTCCTTCGCCAAAAGAGACTCGCCTCGACAAGACAGTATCCAGGCTTACCTCTAGCTCTCCCTCCGAAGTGAGCCTGTATTAAGTTCAAATTACAGTGCAAGCCGCTTCCCCCGTTTGTCAGACAGTACAGTGGTTGTCCGAGCATGCTCGATATGTACTTGTACGAGTACAAGTACATCTACTACTTAAGTGAATAGCGAATACTTACGTAATCACCCGCCGGTTTACTGTTTGCGACCTTAAAATAGAGTCTTCACCTTGGCCTTTCACCAAATGTGAAGGAGCTGCGGGCTAAGCGGCAAGTCGACTTCATCGCAGCTTTTAATCATGTGACACCCCACCAAATCCGGCGGCAAGCACCACGGTTCGAATGATCCCTTTAAACTGAATGGTTGATAGTCTTGACCGGGACTGCTATTTATAATTAGCTGAGAGACTCTTTGTATTGAATAAGGGACAAACTGGCATGTATGTATGCCAAATTGTGAGATGCAACAGAATATTTGCATGCTTTTGATATGAAGTCGTGCATGCGTGAGTGGTGATTTGGCGCATGGCGCGCACAGATTGATTTAAATTTAAGTTGCAGAAGGCCGAAGGTTAATTCTGAGATGAAATAAAAGAATTAAAGTACAAGGACTTGGGCTACTGAGAGTGCTTGATGAGCGCTGTATTGGTGTTTGATCTGAAGAACCTGCACAAATACTAGACTCGACAGTTTATGTTAAAGAGCTAGAGCTTAAAGATAAGTTGTACATGGCCTTAGTTATTAGTTAGAACTTAAGGATAAGGCACATGGCTAAACCCCCAGCGAGGGAGTGGAGCGAGCGCAGCGAGCGAAACGACCGAGCGCCCTCTGAAGAACACCTGAGTCTTAAGAGAAGTAGAAGCCTTGAACAGATTTCATAACTGTAGCATTTGAAGACAGACACAGGCGGCGGCCGTAGGCCGCCGCTCTTTACATCCTTGTATGCATACTAAGTACCTACCTAGGTAGACCTCTGCGTTCACTAATGAGGTAGTATGTAAGGCTGCCAGTGGTACTTCATCTCTGTTGCATAGAAGCTTGACGGTTCTGGTTTACTGTAAATGATATATATGTATCGATACTTAAATGGAGCAGCTGGTAAATAGATGATTACTGGAAGATCAGTTAGAACGATCCGAAGAAGAGCTGCGCAGACTACCAGAATACAAACATCCTTCTCTCTGGTTTCAGTGATGCCAGCTTCATGCCGTTCCCGCTTCTGGCTTGTGGCTTGCCTCTCAGATACATAGCATCACTGGCCCGATATATCGTCTATCGAAAAAAGTCTACAACTCCGCGAGGAACCAATATACCATCCTCGCTTCTTTCATCTAACAAGCTCATGTTGCCCAAAACCAGGGCTGCGACTACAACCGTGATATGAGCACCCCCAGATCCTGAAGGAGGGGAAGTTTGCGGCGGAATACGGCTGCGCATTTCTGGGGGGAAAGGCCACAATAGGAAAGGTATAAGATGTCTGAATGAGACACATAAATTCCTGATCCCAATTGAGATGCAGACTCGGAATGCTATGTATGAGATGTGCCTGCCGTGCATCAGTATGCAGGAGATATGCTTCTTACATACCTATACTTGAAGTATGTATATAGAAGCTTCGAAACATCATTCCAGCCTACGGATCCGGCTTGTAATAACTGCTTGCAACAGCATAAAAGGCTTCGCCTCCAAGCCATCTTCCGTTCATAGCAGGAGGAATATCAGTCTACTTCGACCATGGTAAGCTTGTAAGTTAAAGGCACGATGAAATTGAGAAACTGAGTACAGCTTCATGAGAGGTAGTGAAGCCAGGTCCAGGACATACAAAGAGAACAACCGGCAATTACAGCATCGGAATTCCGGCAAGTACAACGAGCATGAGAAGATGCATGTGCGAATGGTACCTATCCGAAGAAAATCAGACATGGAAGTCACCCACAGTGGCATATGGAGTGTGTCTGAAAGACCACCTTTGGGGTCGCATTCCCAGGATTGTCAAGGAACCCCGACCCAGTTGGCCCAATGGACGTGTTCGCGACAGGGAGCACAAGAGGTAATCGGCTTCTTTCACTTGCAGCCCATAACCTGGAATTGAGAGAGACATTGGACCTTCCAACGACTGATAACCTTGAACCATGTTTGGGCGTTACATACCAACAGGCCGAGTTCGTGAAGATGTGAGGAAGAACCTGGAAAGGAAGAACATGAGATCCTCGCTACACAAGCGGTTACCTCGAGAGTAGCAGCCAAATACATACATTAGGGCCGAGTAGAAGCCGCAGTGTCGGACAGCGTAGGCCCTAAGAGTGATTGGATAAACGCGCTTAGCAGCAAGAAAGACAGTACCCTGTCTCTAGATGCACATTGGGGTTTCTAGAGTCCGAGATCATGATTCTGTCTGTGGATGGTGTCCCGAGCTGAGCTGACAGGAGATCCGAGCTGTGGCGTGAACACTGAAGTGGAAGAATATACCTGGAAAGCTGACCGAGATCTGCACGGCAAGTTAGAGGTAGTCAGGAGGTTAGTGAGGACATACAAGCATTCTGGGTTTAATGAACATGGGGTTGCGATCGGTACGATAATATCCTGCACCGGGCTGTCTATTGTGGGAAACGTTTCATGTTGAGGGTTGTACTGAGTTATGTGGAAACTGTGGATGATTCCAATGTTGGGCATCGAGCTCGGATGGTGCACCAAAGCTGGTGTGACAGCCGGTTCCAAATCAAAAGATCAGAAACACCCCAACTGATCGGGCCCTTCGTGAAGCATTCTGTAAGTAATTCGTTTCAATAGAAAATACTTACTTACCTGTAGCAGGCAGTGCATAGACTCTAGAATTTGTACGATTGACATGTCTCGATATAATTCAGTTGTGCATGTCCCAGTATCGTAGAAGTCATGACTGGACTCGCAAGTTAGAACACGAAGCTCTGGGTTTAGGAACATATTTGCTTTTTCTTGTGCTTTCGGCAACGGTCTCCTTTCTCCGTGAGGGGAAGCGCAAGAAACGGCGCGTTCCTGTCATAAGCGCTGCTTCTGGCTTAGCACATTCTATGCAGATCACCGATTGGCGAGCCGCTTTAATCATAACCGGGACTGTGCTTGTGCAGCGCTTTGGTCCAAAAGGTGTGCAGGTCTCAAATCTCATAAATGAAAATCTGTCCAGAAGAAAAGCGGCAACAATGAGACCGATCCTTTTGAGATAGCGTGGTGAATAAATCTCCGAAACACTGAGGTGTATAAGGCGATGTTGACGGCGCGAGAAGCATTCGATGCATGCACAAAAGAGAGTCTCTGAGGGTAACCCAATGTTAGTAGAAGACTACGTATGCTAATTGGTTATCATACCTTCAAACTCTGAGCAAGGGTACTTCATCGTCGTAAGGCCTGAGCAAGCACACATTGAATACCGTGAGACTCTACGACCTTTGTGCTGTGCTCACACAGCTTTGGAGATCTGACTCTGCTCAACCGCCTTCAGACATCTTCCTTCAAGTTTCCACTCTGCGCGATTTGTCCTCGGAAGAGAAACTTGAGCGGCCCGTCCCGGTCACTACTTATCTGACCCAGTCGAATATTACGAGCCCAACTAGGGTACTGCCCAGGCCGGACGAAGGACAAGCTCCGACAGGCGGTTGAAATCCCGCTTGTAGAAGGCCGATCAGTGTTCCCCGCTCGAAGCAGATCAAAATACAGTAGCCTCAGACATGCATGCGGCGCGGGCTCAGCACTACTTGCACTCAAGCTAGCTATCCGAACGTTGAACCTGACCCGTCACCCACGAAGACCTTCACAAGTTAATAACAGAACACGAAATCAACAGGCTTTGAGAGTATCGCACCTATGTACTTCTTGATCACCTCGAGTACTCAGCATATTGAAGTACCGACCTTTCGCTCGAAGACAGCCTCCGACTACGCGCAAAGTGGTGTGAATGTACATACCGAGTACTTCGTATGTAGAGCGAGGTAGATAACAAGATGTGGCTTGGAAAATGGTGTTG
Organism: Ascobolus immersus RN42; assembly: GCA_003788565.2. Classification (NCBI taxonomy): domain Eukaryota; kingdom Fungi; phylum Ascomycota; class Pezizomycetes; order Pezizales; family Ascobolaceae; genus Ascobolus; species Ascobolus immersus. The sequence goes on along the minus strand of ML119739.1, from coordinate 56,450 downwards.
ATATTTTCCCGGCACAATTATCAACACCGGCTTCTCTTCTGCCTCCATGATCCAGCTAATTAGCCATGAATATGCTGGCAATTCTGTAACTGCTCATGCCGCCGTGATACTCTCTGAATAAATTATCGCAGTTGATGGAAATCCAGGTTGGCGAACGAATGGATCTCATCTTGTCCGATAGAGTGCCCATTAATTGCGACTGGCGAAAGGGGACATGTCGACAATTTGCCGAGACTGCCCTGAGGCTCGAGTTAGCTTGGTCACTATAGTGGATTGCTCGGCATTCAACTCAGCTGGGAGACAATATCCGTACATATGTAGTTATGGTCAGTTTGTTGAACCGATGGCGAAACTTCGTCAACCTCATTCTCTGAAGATGTTTCTGGTAGTGGCCTACATGCATCTGTCAACAAAATCAGGGATAAACAGCGAGTGTAAGTGCTTCCTTACTTACGAAACCATAACTGTTCCCACTCAAATGAACCCGATGGACGAATCACGAACGAGGCGCCCTAAGCTGCAGCTGTAGACCTGCAGAGAGACCATGTCAGCGGCCGTCCCTACGATGCACAGAAACGACAGCTCCATGAAATACACATACATACACCGGTGACCGGAGGCACAAAGCCACAAGCTCCTTCAGTTGATCGTTTGTACATAGGACCCCAGGAGGTTTAGGCTGAAAAGAAAGACGCGACCGAAGGACATAACTTGTCATACTTGTACATGAGTGCTTGCGTCCGTTGCTCACATCTACCAGCACACCCACCCGCCGCTTTCTTTTGAAGGTAAATCTTACCTCTCGCGGCAATATGTGAGACTGTGGCTGCAACGAGTTCGTGTAGCTGCTGCGTTCGAATTCAACTTCGAAATCGTTGTTGAGCCTTGCCGCTCGAATTCGTCAACGCAACCGCCAATAGATAGTGATCAAACTTCGCAGTTGCAGTAATGGCGAGGAAAATTCTGCAGTTTTGAATGTGCTAGAAGGCCCGATGTTGTGCCGACTTTTCTGTGGTGTTTGACCGTTCTGGTCTTGACAAGTCCAGGATGTGGCGATGTTGTTGCTGAGAGGTTCTCGTTTGGTCAGATGCAAGAAAGACCCCACCAAAATCTTGCACCACGATGTTATCATATCTCGATCAATCAACACCCCCATCACAACCTGTCAACAAACGGCTACGTACAGTACGTAGGTAGAAATCATTCCGTCATACATAATCTGTGCAGTCGTCCCGCAGGAAACTGTTAGAAACTTCAGGCCATGTTTTTTATGCTGTGCCGAAAGATCGCTACATCAAGCCAGCTACAACCCGTGATCTCAGGATATGATCGGGCCAATTCATGAACCCGCTCCTCCAGACGGAAATCATCAGTTCAACGGAAGCCCGGGTTGTAATCGAACAATGTGCAGCTTAGATCTCATTATTTCTCGCACATGTCTTGCGGATGTGCGATTTCACAATCTTCTGAATGTCACTGGACGAAGAAACCAGACAAATCACAGCTCGAAACATAGATAAGTACATACTGTCGACACTTTTGTGGGTATGTCGCAACTCAAGCCAAAGCTACGTACCATGGTTCTTAATATCTGGGTACTTGTATTGCGATTGTGCTCTCCTTACGCATATTTAACATGGATCTAGGCTCGAACCCGCCTGGCTCACGATAATAACAGTCTCGTTATGCATACCTTGTGTGTTCACATGTCAGTATGCTTGCGCTTGCGACTTCGCCGGCGCAGTTCAGGTGTAGAATGGAGGGCCATATAGTAAGCCGCCTCTTCCAGAATTGGAAGGGTTATGTACATACAAGGTTATGAGGTATACCGTTAGGTAGGGTAGGAGGCAATACGGCGATTAGGTACAGCAGGATCCCAAAAATCTGTGCACAAGACGGTACATCACTTCGCAAAATTTCAGTACAAGTGTAATACTGTTCTCAAGCTCGGTTCACCCTTAGCTTCGACATACCCATAGTAAGGGGAAGCAAGGCATTCACGCAAGTTCCTTCGAAAAAGGGACATTTCAAGCTTGAGATACAGATGTCTATTGGTAAGTGTACCTTGAACAACATGGTTGCTGTTTTACACTGCAAATTCTAAGAGAAGCGTCTTTGGGTCCGTATGCATGCGGAAGGTGCTAAAATATCGAAAGATCCATCCAGGTGAGACGAAGTACTCGTACAAACGAATAATCCATGGAGCTCGTCACAACTGATACATATCATCTTTCTAGGCTTTATCTGATGCCCGTGTAATTGCCTGACTTTGGGGTTGCTCGACACTCGCATGGGCGATACATACTGCTAGTATTCGAACCAAACACGAATCTGGTAGCTGTGTGGGCTCATACTATGGAAAGCTCGGACCTCTCTTCTCGTCTCAACCCCTGTGATTGTCCGACAAAAGGCAATCTTCTAGAAGCCTTCTAGAAACGTTCCAACACATTCGCTAGTGCAAACCGAGTTAGAAGCAGTTGAGGTTGTGATGGGAGAGAATCACATCACACGTCTCCTACATACTAGGATTATGCTTTGTGGCGTGCCTTCGTATGTATCATGAAGCGACTCGGAGTTCGCGACGCATTTTCCTATGTGATGGTCGGTGTCCTCTATCATGGGTTAGATACACAGCATCCCGAAGCTTCTCTTGATGCTTCCAGAACACTGCCTAATTTGGCACAACTGTAGTCTTCACCCGCACGGACCCGGTTTTGGCCTTCAAACGTCACCGATTTTCACTTTGCACTGCCGCTTGTAAAAACATTTCGAGACGGTAACACACTTGTGTTCTGTCAGGCAACTTGAAGCCCATCGACGAGAAATCAACCGTAATTCGGGCGTCAAATCATATGGCTGGAGGTTTGGTGCATGCCCACTTCAAGTTCACATATCTGTACAAGCTTCATCCCACATACTTAGTATCAGCTGTTTTCTACCAGCTTGTTAGTTACATACAAGTACATAACTATGTTCATATGTACAAGTACGTGGATGAGCTCACTTTCCTGGCCTTTAGCACCTTTGGCGAGTTGGTCGCGGGTATAAACCTCTATAGGTACTAGCCTCCGCGATCCGACGCGCTCAAATCCAAATCCATAATATCCCTACATAAATCCACAACCTTTGGATCTGGTATTTGTACCTGCATTTCTGTTCATTTGAATTCATTAGGTTAATATAATTAGCACTCGCCGGAACAATCATCACACAGGGTTTTGGGAATTCAGGTTTTCCCAATCCCTAATTTGACATTACGGGCTAATCATGACTTTGCATGCATACAGTCGCACAGTGCCTGGGCAGAAACCGGAACAATTCAGGAACTGTTCCGATATCATGGTCAATTAAGGTATCAGGTTCGACGAAAGTGGTTTAGCGCCACAAGGATGATGTTCTCCCTGTGCTCGGTGTTGGGACGGCTCCCTTCCAGCGTACTTGTACAGGCTTGTTTATTACCAGAGCTGTTCTTGACATCACATTGCGTTATCGCTAGCTCAGCATACAACCATACATTCCCAGTACATGTATGTACTTGTACATACTTGTATCATGCTGAAAAGACTGACAGGGAACGGGCTACAACTGTCTCTGCTGCTTGCGACCTGCAGCATCAGAAGGAGGGGCATCAGGCAACCCCTCTTCCGGCCTACCAGCAAGTCGTATGCTGCATGACCAATGCCTTCATCACACCTTCTCAAATACTTTATGCAGTTGCTTATGGGAAATAACTACTCGCCCGTCAGGACTATCGGGGCATCGGAATGGGATATCTCTGTGTCTTTGCATGCCTGTGGTTAGTTATCAAGTCGAGTTACATACGAAAAACACACATCGAGCTGTTGTGAGAATCCTTCAGACCAATCCTGTGAACCGACTACTACTTGTATCATTGCGTACTTCCAATATGCAACTCCTTCACGGACTGAAGATCGTAGGAACCATACCCTGAATTCCGAAAAGCACCCTGGAGTATGTAGAGCTGGTTTACGATGTGAGAATGACGTCGATAATGGAGATCGCAGTTGCTGGTATCTGTAGTAGCATAACACCATAGCAAAGTATGGGCAACGTAACGCCTTAGAACTTGGCTTTTGAAAGCTTGCTTTGATCGAAGATACCTCTTCGAGGTGCACGATGATCGATCACCAAACATCTCATCATGAGCTTCGACATTGCTCCTCACCGTAAATATTCGCGGATAACAGAATGGTTTCACAGATTCCAACATGCGTGACACAGGCATGACGGCACAAAACCATTCGATCCGACCAAAGGTATCATCATCGTCAACATTCTTTGGTGTGGAGAGAGTATGGCTGTTCCTTAGTGAGAAGATCCTTGTTAGAATTGTGGTTGCTGGCTACATGCCGGGTTATGGAATTCTTCACAGATCCCCGATCATGGCCCGATGCCTTGTCACTGCAAGAGAAGTTTCAAAGAGGGCTCTAGAAGCGCCCGTGCACAAGCAGCCGATCTGTGGAGAAAGATGTTCCGTGCGGAATGACCCCAAGAAGGAGCTTCGAATGCAATCCCTGACGAATCCGTTCGCCTCTCTAGTCCACTATCACAAACAGAACCCTGTAAGGGCTGGGCACCGACCATACTTGTTTCGCCAGTTATCTGTACGGGTACGGCTCCAGCAAAGTGTAACAACAGGGGCACTCTCCAGAAAAGGCAGTATCTGAGTGCTCTTACCATGTTTGCAACGATCTAACCTAATTTCTTCATATTTGGGAGTCGATGGAACAGCTGTTGCAGAAACATCTCCTTGTCTATTGTTCCGCATGAATACACATATGACTTGACAGAGTTCAGAACGTGGAGCTGGAGTCGGAGCATTCATGCGTGAGCCGATTGCACCATCTACTTTTGCAGCCAACCCTACGGCAAATTGCCTTTGTACAGATTTAAACAGCCCCACTATGTGGAGGAGCCTAAGGGGAGGACATACATCGAGGAACGCCGCATCCGGTGGTTGTGACAGGTTAATCTATTTGAATCCACTTGACGAGAATCTGATAATCACCGGCTTTTAGCAGATGTGCTAGCACGGGGGTTTAGACACATTTGCTGTATCAAACCCTGGCCCTATGCCTACGCTGTTACCGTAAACAGCAATCCTCATTGTTGAACCAGTATCCTCTTTCGGAAGAACCGAACCAAAGCTGGCTACTAAGTGCCTTCTACTGAGCTGACAGTCTCGGGCTTTGAACTGCTGTCTCAGACTCCGAGCCGAACAATCAAGGACCGAGTCGGCTCAATTGAACTCATCGAAGGCAACAGCTCCGGTGCTAAACAAGCCGCCGCAATGCATACTACCAGTTAGACAAAGTGGGATTTGAACGTTTTTAACTGATGCTCGAGCTAACATGAGTTGAGGCGCAATATCCTCCGCTGCCGCAATATCGTTTATTGCATTATTTGCATATCATAGTTGTAGTAAATGCTGCAAATTACTTCGATATTGATAGGTACAGGTACCGATATGAGCTGGATATGAGTGGCTACTTGATTCTGTGCTACGATGTCAGTTCACGTTCTACAATTCAGAGCGGAATGCGGGAAATCTTCGTTGATCTGATGTTGTTAATGTGGCCTGTGCCTTTGGAGCTTGACTACCCCACCGATGCCCCGAAATGATCAAAAGCTTTATGGTTAGCTCTAAGATCAAGCACCGGAGTTTATGACGGGAAGGGATAGAGTCCCTGTAGGCATCTGGCAATCTTGTAGTTTTGCAGAATGGAACGACACGGGATTGGCAGCGAACTCGCCTATCGTGTCCGGATCCAGTATGGATGCCGGATCCGCAATGCCGTTGGCGGCCCCAACCGATAGTGGGAGCCCCAGTGGCTGGTATATTGTTGTGGCCATAGTTCTCAGCCCAGTGCACTACAGGTCGCCTATCCATGGAAATGTATGCCTAAAGCAATTATATTATCGATATGATAGGAAGTATGTTAGCAAGATCAAGGATAAGACGCTCAAGGACTCGTCCAGGTATGTACTGCCTTGTTCTCGCTGTTCAAGATCCTAGAAAGGCAACTGTAGGAATCCACACCAGCAAGCTAGCGCAAACTGAAGTCTTTAGGGGAACTTATCAACCCTGCTCGGCTTCTCAGGCTTTCTGGTAACATGCATTAGCCAAGTTAGGGCTAATATCTGTCGACCTGTCCAAACATCATAATTTCCCTGGCTTCAGTACTTGTACGAGCATACACCTAAAGTACATATGAAGAACATCCCATGTACATGCTTGAGCCCTACATCATGAGTGAGGCAAAAACGATGAACACCGAGGAACTTACAACCGTGTATTGCATTGCTACTACTTCCTCTTCTTAGTTATCCAGCTAACGAACTTTCCCAACAGCCCTCTTTCCTTCGGTCCCGTAGACTCTTTAGATTCGGCAACCTCACTCGAATTCAAGGACTCTTCATGTCGAATACCCTCGTCAGGCGTAAATCCAATATCCACATAGCCAAAGACCTTCGAGAAAATGGTCGCCTTATAAACCACCCGATAATGCTCCCAATAAACTAGCATCGTACTGGGCCAGAACCGGCGTCGAACCTCCGTCCGAAGAGGGAGATAACCCTCCTCGGGAGATCCCAACCTGCTGAGTACATGGCTCGGCAGCCTCTTGCTTTTACGGACTATTCCAACCTCCATGGATGAGAATCCACAATTAGCCAATACACGTTGACCATTTGAATCTGGCTCGGTGGAGTTGATCGAGTCGGTGGCAAAGGGCTTCCAATCCACGAGCCCCCATCTAACCTTCTCCTCACTTATTCGCAATCGTTGTTTCCTTTCTATTGGGATCGATCCCAGTTCTTCTTTGCTCTGCCCATCCAATGGCATCTCGAGCTCGTGAAGCTCAACCCCATATTTCGAATTATCGCTACTAGTAGCAGGAGAGACACTTCCAGTCGATTCATCAGTCGAATGCCCCGAGTCCATAAGGCTCCTCTCCTCACTTCCCACTTGGCAAGCAGCACTGATGGCAACACTGCAACTGCTCACGATAGGCATCTCAATACCATAGCGAGAATCAGGAAGCTTTCTCGCTCCGAATCCGATGCCAACGAGCAAAAGCAAGCACGTAACGATAATGACACAAAGCATGGCCGTCGGTGACTGCATAGCTGCGCTAAACTCCGTATCGGCTTTCCCGGGTTGATATGCTCCCATTCCGCCCTTTGTAGTCACATCGGCACCACCAACAACCGTGAGTTGAGCGAAGAAGCAGGCTTGAGAAACCAGCCAGTGTACGAGAGCGCTCGCTGCTGCGAGTGGTATTGAATAACGATATGGTAATGTGAGGAAGTGAGACTCTCGCTGTGCCGTAGGAACCTCCTCCATTTGTAAACTGTCACTATCAATGCCAAAAGTGGAGGTGGAGCCGTCGAATTTCTTCGGCTGAGGTCGTTTCTTCGGGAAAGATACTCGCAGCCCTTTCCTTTCAGCCCCATAGGACAGCCATTCCCGTGTTTGAGCCATGTAGGTGTATATCGAGTTGTATTGTAAGTAGAGGAACGAGGCTAGAAGCTGGGGCGAGTTGGTAAGGCAGGCCATTTCGATTGGCGATCTAGAGATTCGAAACATTCTCCTGGAGTTGAAGGTGTCGGCAAATGATAAAAACGAGATGCTTTCGGACAATCTGGTTGCGTACATGCCCCATCCAATCAAACCTGCGCAGATGATCGAACTGAGAGGGAAGGTTAGATGCTAAAGTCGATAGCAGATGGACGACTTACAGAATGTAACAAACTAACCACAGTTTTGTAGCACAAGCAGAAAACATTCGATTCTCGCTCCTGCCCACCCATGTCTCAAACTTCATCTTCGGAGCATATAATTTATACCGAAAGCCCTTTCTCGTATAACCATCCGGCCAGGCACCGGCCACTACCTGGCGACGAGAAAGAAGGGGATAGTTTCGAGTCGTAGGATCCGGCTTCTCGAGGAAGCTTGCAATGGCATCTCCCAAGGTAACCAGCAATTCGTTGGTGTTGTAAAATGTGAGGACCCCAATCATCACCAGAACCTTCACAATGTTCATGGCAATCACACCGTAGAGGATACCCATGCTGAAGTGCAGCTTGCAACTCTCCGGAACAATCTCGGTCAAGCAATGTTGAACCTGCCAACCTAGAAACCTCCAACCTAAATCATCTATCTCAATGTCCTCGTACTTCGCATCCCCAGGAAGATAACAGTTGGCGTTATACCTCAATGAATCCGGGATGATATGGCCAACGCCAGCAGCTCGTACCAGCCAACCACTCCAGCACATCCAACTATAACTGCGCGACGCCTGGAAGTTTATCGTACCGTACAGCGGAGAAATGGTAAACACCGTAGTATTGACGAAGTTCCAATATGCGTCTTGCACCGAAATCTCAGGTAGGTCGGGTGATCTGTCTTCTGGTGCCATCCGGGAATAAAACGCATCATATTCAAACTCCCAAGGCCTGTTCGCCTCATACTCCTTTGCCCCAAGTTTGTCTTTAAGAAGTTCTATCTCATGCATCCCACCGAGAACCACGACAAGATTCCGCTTCCCGCTCAGCAACTCAGTGCCGTATTCCTGGCGACATTCCCTTGATGATAGCATTTCGTAGGATTTTGAAGAGGCAAGTATGCTTGTAAAAGCCTCGACATCATATCGGTCCTTGCTCAGACGGGAGTATTGAAGGCCATACAAGAAAGGGGTGCTCCCGATACTGTAACCAGCACTTGTACTGTCGATGCTTCGAATTGTTGTTTCATCGATGGGTACGCCCGCTCGATAATTTTCTAGGAACTCTTCAGTTACAGCAATCATCTGATAGCGATTTGAGGAAGAGCTACTGAAGACGGCCGAGTTGAACCTGGCGCGTTGCGGATTAGTTTTTGGCTCTAGTATTACAGTGAGTAGACCTACAGGAGATGTAATGGTACAGAGCTTGCAATGAGCAGTCCCCACAGTAGTTTCCGACCCCATGGCAGCATGGCAAAGTTCCTTAAACTCTGCACACCAATGTCTAGATATCGTTTTTTCGCATGCGCTGTATCGATATCTTTCCGAGTTGGCGAGACAAGCACCTGAGTCGTGTAGTTGCTTGCTGCTAACAGTCCGGTGCTGATAATGTTGATGCCAATGTGTAGTACTGTGTCGATCGATTTGACCATATCACAAGGGCCCTCAAAGATAGTACCGATACCCAATGTACTATTCACAGGGTATCGACGTGCGGCGTAAAGAGCGATCGCAAGATTGATCATGAAAAGCAAGAAACTGGAGATGCAAGAAATCAACACACCGAGTCGCCATCCTTCGAAAAGCTTCCTTCGAATACGACGGGGCCTGGAATTTGGATAGCTCAAATGTCTTAAAAGCAGGGATGAAAACGTTCCGACGCGGGCATTTGAATTGGTATCTGGATGCGACTTTCGGAGGGAAATGTCGGTGAAGCCCATCTCTAGTCCAAGAGGAGCGAGTCGGGATGCTCCAAAGTGATTGCGACAGAACGGTAGGCGAGTGGTTCTATTTCAAAAGAGGTAAGTAAAGATTATCTGGAAGTGAATGCGAAAAAGCTTACCTGAGAGGGCTGAACGATGCTCAACGCAAATCAGTTTCCAGCATTTAGAACATTCCTTTAGAACCTTGCGACAGATGAGATTGAGTGAAGAGTTCAATGTGGGAGCGTCCCTGATATATACAATAAGCGCTGACAGCCCTGTCGTTGTGCAGGGAGCAGTTAGCCCAATAGTGCATCGGAGCCTCAGATATTGTGTCACTACCATATATTAGCACCTCTCGCACTTGACTACTTTCTGACAGTTTCGGAACGGAAGAAGCACTCAAGCTCAACGGTTCAAAGCAGCTGTCAATCTGCAATCCGCTGCTATGGAAGCTCGTCCGGATGTATGGGATTCGAAAATCTTGTCGCTGAATTCAAAGGATTGACCTTGCTACTTCTTGGTAGTATTCGTGTTTCACCAGTACGGACGCTGATGCATGGATACATATCGCTGGGATATTGCATCTTGAAGGCTTGCGCCACCGAGATCCCTTCCAGTCGGTACATGATCGTGTGTGATGACAGCTGAACGCCAGTGTCATTAGCCGAAAGCTTATTTGCAAGGGAAACTGGAAATCTATACATACGCCAAAAAAGTATGGTCCTCAATTCCATACAATGACGATGAAAGTTCTACTTGTGTACTTGTTGGCTCGAGGCTTGTCGTGATGGCATTGCGACTGAAGTCGTTTGTTGAAAATAAAGAAGGTGGGAAAGAGCGAGAGGCGGCCGGTCTCAAAGAAACGACGGTGGGCAGGGTTCCTTGGCAGGGCATTAATAAGCAGCTGCCCAGTGCGCCTTGGTCCCATCCTCACTGGCCACCGCCCCTCAACATTCACCATCTTTACTTTGGCATCCACTTCGATCGCGAACTCGACTCAATCACCTTCTCCGCGATTTCACACAAAACAGCATCAAACACGCTGCGACAAGTTACGGAGATGAAGACTAGGAGGAGTTGAGGGAGCAGAACAGCACAGCAACAGTTTAGTATGGAAGGTAAGAACGCATGAGATAATCATCACCAAAATCTATTCCTTTTGTCCCTGCCCCTCTCTTACTATCCCGATAAGATACGATACCCCCTCGTCCCTACAAACATCGCTCGACCCAGCTAAAACCAATCCCGTTGCCCGTTCTCCACCAAAAAGCTTCTCCACCGAAAATCGACCAATCCCCAGCGAAACCCACACACCTCAGACCGAATCATCCAAGCAACACCCAGCGGAACCAAAAGGAGCATCCATCGAATAGCAATCCGCCACCACCTCACACGAGCGCAGCTGGGTCTCCGGAACTACTGTGTTGACCGCGCCGGTTAGCACATTTCCAGTCACAGAAGTCTCGTACCTGAATCAACACACCTTCTTCACCATCTTTTGTTGGGTTCGAGGCCCTACAATCAGATTAAAACCAGTCATTGCGGGTTTTGGGTACTAACCGGACCGTTGGCTGCCTGGTCGAAAAAACTTGGAGATAGAGCTCTAGCAAGAGGGGTTGGAGGGTTGAAGGCCATGGCGGAAGCATTGTTTACGACCTGCTTGAACGGATCGACGAGGACTCTTTGCATGTATTGCTGGACCTGAGCTTGAACCTGAGTCTGCACTTGCACTTGGACTTGTCGCTGAATCTGGTGCTGGACCTGGGTCTGAACCTGCTGCTGGACTTGCTGCTGGACTTGCTGTTGGACTTGCTGTTGGACTTGGTTCTGAATCTGTGCCTGGATCTGCGACTGCATTTGCTCCTGCCTTTGCTCCTGTCTTTGCTCCTGTCTTTTATCCTGTTTGCGGCCTTGCTCCTGGATTTGCTCTTGGACTTGTTGCTGGACCTGCTGCTGGACCTGCTGCACCTCCTGTTGGATCTGAGCCTGAACTTGCTGCTGGATTTGTCGTCGGAGTTGATCCTGATTTTGGGCTTGCTGCAGGAGTTGTTGCTGAAGTTGCTGCTGGACTTCCACTCGAACTTCGGCTTGTAGCTGTGTTTGGAGCTGCTGTTGAACTTGTTGCTGAACTTGCCGTTGGACGAGAGTCTGGAGTTGTTCTTGGTTCTGTGATTGCAGCTGCAGGACTTGCTGCTGAACATGCACTTGAACCTGCTGCTGTACCTGCTGGCGAACCTGCACTTGAACCTGCTGCTCTACCTGCTGCTGTATCTGAACTTGAATGTTTTGTTGGAGATTCTGTTGCACGTATTCCTGGACCTGTTTCTTGACCTGCTTCACAACTTGCTTGTAGATATGGTCTCCGAGGATGGAATCAACGCCAAGGCTATAACCTGAAGGATCAGAGGGGATAGCCTTGACGCGCTCGAAGGCCATCATCGGGTCAGGCATGGGGACGGGAATGTTTGGAGCGGCCATGTCGATAGTGTGCGATTGCTCGGTTTAGGGTCTCGATTCCGGATGAAAGTTTTGCGGAAAGAAGAAGAGGGCAGGGCGCCCTTCCAATATAAGATTTCAGTCCTCGGTATGCATTGGGCATAATCGGCTGTTGTTTTTTCGCACAGACAGAGATGCTAACATTCATAGGCCAAGGCTGAAAATCAATCAGTGTTGAGTAGAATGGCGGAATGGCCGAAAACTCAGAGTCATACGGAGTACGAATGATACGATCTGCCCCGCATTGGCAAAAGGAGCTGAACAGTAGCAAAAGCACCAGAAAGTTAGCCTTGCTGATTCCCAGTCCACATCGTGCGCGTTCCGAGTGTTTTGATTGAACTTTGGAAAATGCTGGATGAGTTTCATGACTCAAGGCTTTCTTCCCCGCATCTCCTCAATAAATGTCTCTCAGATTGAGGATGGATGCAGGTTACTATCGACTCGATAATTGCTAAGGTTTATCTCCATCCTCTCTCGCCTGCGGGGGTGAATGTGATAGAGGCTTTAGATAGCCATTTTTATTAGTCGTCGAATTGAACCTACATACTTGTACAAGGTAGCTACGTAGTTAACCGACCAAAGTTTTCCAGAATTCTTAGCGTGGTTGATATCCGTTTGTGTGAGCGCTGTGACTCTGCACGACGGGCCTTGCAGTATGGAAAACTTACGAAGTCCCTACTTACACCTTGTACAGTTCACCAAGGCTACGGACGCATTTTTTTTTTTTCAAGCCGTCGCTCTTCGGCTCCAGCTTAGCTTCCAACTACAAGTAGAATCTCTATCCTCCATCCACAGCACGCATTTATTGAGCACCGGTCCGGACCCATATTCCGACTGAGCTTCTCTGATAGTAGAATGCTAAGCTTTTCTCAAGCCGAACTAAAGCCTTCAGTTGGCGCAGTGCATTTATACAAACGTTCGCGTTCCGAGCCTTGCGGTCCACGTTGTGGCGCAAGGAACTAGCCGATTCCGCGAATTCTCGCCGAGATGGCATTCTGTGAATGCCCTTTGCAAATTCCAACGTCAACGCAGGCACCCGGCACTGTGGTCGGGATTGAAACGTCTATGACGACGCACCGTAAGCTTCACCTACCGGATCCAGCATCCGGAAGTTCTTCAGCTCTACTAACGAATACGAAAGAACATAAAAAGTCCACATGGCCACAGACGTCCACTGCACTGCTCGTACGATCGTGCGGATACTTATGGTGCACCCAAGCTTATTCGCGACAAGCATCGTCGAGTTTCAGCATGCTTCCCCGCTGAAAGGCGGGGCTTAGTGCCCTTTGCTGTTTTTTTCGAACGAGGAGCTCAGCTCGTATGGGCATGACGGATGCGGAAGACGATATCGCTTAGATAAGACATTTGAATAGACTAAAGTTACTTAAACTAGCATCTTAGGTTCCATAGCTCAGTTGGTTAGAGCATGGTGCTAATACGTTTAGTAATGACACGCCAAGGTCGAGGGTTCGACCCCCTCTGGAACCAGTCTTTTGCCGATGCAAGCTATCTTTTTTTTGAGCCTACTTCGGGTGGATTCCGTTCCAGAGGCCGGTTCTGCATCAGGACCGTGGTTGGTGACGCAGTCATAGTGTTCGTAGCACAGACACGTCCACGTTAAGGCTACGGATGAGTAAGCTGTACAGCCGTAGTCACCTTCCCTATACGGCTACAACGGTGATGATACACCATCACCAAGACAAAGTGGATATCCACTGTCTCCACAGCGAAGTGGATACCACGGTCGGAGCCGTGAGGAAGAGGGGACGAAGATGGAGGATTTAAGCTGTGAGTAGCCCCTCTCTTCTCACCATCATCGACAAAAGCGTCACAGCACGTCGTCGACGGTGAGAAGAAGCTTATTCGCTTTTTTCGACTTTTTCCACCATGACCGACAAACCCACGCGCACTACGCGAGGATCCTCCAAGCAACCTTCGAGCTTCCAACCCCCCCCCTCCACGCAATCCTCCCTCGATCCTATCGCCGCTACAGGTCTCCCCTCCTCGCAATCGACGGTCCAAATCCCAGCTACACCAGACACCTCCCAGGATTTCAGCACGTACGGATCCTACGACCCCGCACGCGATCAACTCCGACACACCCAACCCCCCCTCACGGCTCCCCGCTATCCACCACGACATCCTACGTCTAGTCAATGAACGCCACGAGCCACAAATGGCCTCCATGAAGCGCATCCTGGACGAATTTCAGGGCGAACCAGCCAAACGCCAGCGGTTTACTCCACAATCCACGCTCGTCCACCTGCCCAGCCCTCGCTCCTAGGCTCCAATCCTCCTTCCCCACCTCCCCCCCCCAGCTCCTCCAGCAGCACCCCTCCTCCCTCCACCTCCCCCGCCGCCTCCACCCCCCTACCACCCTCGTCCCCCCCCTCCCTCGGTCCCATCTCACTACGGCGAAGCCTCCCCCCTCCCTCGCAACCGTTCAACGTCCCCAACGCCGTTCAACGCGTGCTACGCGGTCACATCTCAGGCCTCAGCGCAACTGTGGTCACCTCCATCTTCAACGGCACCTTCAAGGCCTTGGATCTCTGCAAACTTCGACCGGATCTCCTCCGTCAAGCCTACGGCTTGGATCACGACAACGAGCAACGCTACCTCACCTTCCAGGATGGGGTACTCACCACAGCCGCATTCTCCTCAAGCACCACCGTGAAGGAGAAGCTCTCTCCTTACGCCAGCTACGCAGCGTTCACCAGATATTGGACTATCTACACCTACGTGATGACCTCCCTATTCGGCACCCTTAGCCCCAACCTCGTCTACGGCTTGAATCTACACCTTTACAACATCACCAACCGTCAACAGAATCACCACTGGTCGGCGATCCTCAACTACCACTTCACTCATCACCAACGGCTCCTCGACGACGGTCACACCGCACTCCTCAACGCCGATAACTGGGCTGTCATGGATCCACACATGGTCAACGAGTACCTTGGTGGCGACACCTATCGCTCAAGTATGTATCACCCCCTCCTACGAGTCCAACTCGCACCAAATATACCAGTGCGCTGCACCCCCATCTGGGCTTTTGCCATTCTTCCCTCGTGACAATTCTCACAAGTTGCCCCAGGCTTCATGCCACTACCGAGATCCACCCCTCGGACCCAACACACCTTAGCTAACAACTACTCCTCCTCAGATGCCACGGTGACTGCTAGCACCTCCTCCAAGGCTCCAAGGACCTCCACCACGGCTCCAACGGCTACGCCCTCCGCATCACGACCCCCACTCACCCCTGAGGAGATCGCCCTTCAATGCTGCTAGTACTACAACGATCCACGCAAGCCCGCTTGCCCAGGCACAGACACGTGCGGCAGACGCCACGAATGCGAGCAGTGCTCTTCTAAGGATCATATCACGCCTAAATGCACCGTCCGCCCATGGAAACCTCATGTTGCGCGTCGCTTAGCACAGCGTGCTGCCTAGGATTGCGGGTGGTGCCGGAATTTGGATCTCTCAACTGCATGCGAACACGAGGAGGAGGACGTCGATCACGACATCCCCCCCCTTCTCCCGAGGCTCTACCACGTCTATCTGGACCCCAATCTGTCAGACTATGTAGATAATGCATCCTCTTCGTTTCCATGCCTTGAAATCCGTAAACCGGCACCGCCGAGGCCAAACTGTTCACCACTTTTCTCCGTGACAGCTCCACGCGCAGTGCACCATGACACCGCTTTTCCACATCGTGGGATGACGCTCAACCTCACCGCATGGTACCAGGCCTTAGAGCACTATCCCAACCCGCACTTCAGAAGGATTCTCTGTACAATCATCGCCAACGGAGCCAAGCTCGGCTACTGTGGCCCAGACCAACATTCCATCGCAAAGAATCTTCGCTCTGCGACTTCTGACGAACACACTCTCCAGGGAGGACTACGCAAGGATCTCGATGCCTCCAAAGTGCAGCTCGTCGACGTCACCAAGCTCAAACGCTTCATCTCCTCCCCTCTAGGACTTGTGCCCAATCACGATGGAGGCTATCGCCGGATCCATCACCTCTCCTACGAGCCTCAATCGTACGTCAAGGGCGGTGCACCAGCAACGTCTGTCAACGGCGGCATCCCCCCGCCGTGGGGCTCCCTCGACTACGAATCATTCGACCAGATCGCCGCCGCCGTGTCCGAGCTCGGAGCCGGATGTTACATCGTGAAACGGGATTGGGCCTCGGCTTTTCGGCATGTCCCCGTCCACCCCGACGACCATTGGCTACTGGGCTACCAATGGAAGGGGGATTTCTTCCAGGAGTCCTTCCTCCCCTTCGGACTGCGTACAGCTCCTTATCTCTTCAATTTATTCGCCGAAAGCCTCCATTGGATCCTTGAATCGCATGCAAACCTCATTCACGAAGACCACCGACCGCGGATCTTCCACTACTTGGTCGACACCATTTTCGTGTTTCCACCGGATACTCCAAAAGCAGACGTCATCGATCCATTCATGTCCCTCTACCGCGAGATCACGGAAGCCTTAGGCATACAGTGAAACGATAAGAAGGACGTGGAAGGTTACGCCGCAGAGGTGCTGGGACTCGTAATCGACACGATCACCATGGAACTTCGCCTTTCCCCCGAAAAGCTACGGAAAACGCGCACCCTCCTCAAACGCGCCATGAGGCTTACCCCCTCTACGACTCCGGAGATCCCGCTCGTGGAGCTTCAACGGCTCACAGGATTCCTCAACTTCTGTGCCAAAGCAGTCCCCCTCGGCCGCACCTTCCTACGTCGGCTATGGGCTGCTACGACCGGCTCCCCCTCCACCTCAGTGCCACTAACCCCTGCCATGCTCCTCGACATGTCCTGGTGGTTACAATTCCTCGACTCCTGGGCTGGAGTCTCCCTCCTCATAGGGCACAATGCCCGACCCCATCACCGCTTCTTTGGTGACGCGTCAGGGCGGATTGCCCTTGGGGGCTTCACCTTGGAGCCCCTTCAACTCTCCACCATCCAACTACGGACGGATCAGTGCTTCTGGTCTGTCGACGAGCATTCTCACGAGAACATAGCCGTCCTCGAACTCCGTGCTATTGAGCTCGCACTACACCTCTGGGGACCACGGTGGTCACAGTGCCATCTCGTCATCTATACAGATAACAAGCTAGCCTTCCACGGCTTATCCTCCCGTGACACTCGGATGGTAGACGCCATGGAGGTGCTACGCCGCATCCTCCTCCTCCTCGCCACGATGGATATCTCCTACACCCCCATCTGGATCGCCTCTGCCGATAACACCTTAGCCGACGCACTATCACGGCTCAAATTCGAGCAGCTCGCTGACTTAGCACCACAGCTCCTCCCTCTCGTGGCATCGCCCCCTCCAGCCAACTACCCCCCCTCCATACCGAGGAGGCAGCTCGAGTGGTGGAATACCCCGACCCAGCCTTCGCAGCCGAGATCGGCACTACGGATATCGTCGCCCTCTACCTCTGGAACGGCTTAGCCCGCAGCACTCGAGATCGGTACACAGGGTGGGCTACTACCCCCCATTCCTCACCAAATACTGACACTTCTGCCCCGCACTAGGAACTTCAAAGCTTACGCCGGTTGGTGCCGTTCCCAAGGCCTCCTTCCTCCATACTTCCCTGCCGATCCACGGCTCGTCGAACAGTGGCTAGTAGCCCGAGCCGAAGAGCGTAACCCCAAGCCCCTCCAACCTGCTACGATCAGTGCTGGGCTTACAGGCCTCATCAGCTATCACACCGATCGTGGTATCACTACAGACTTCCGCACCCCCCGCATCAAACGCATCCTCGCTGGTATCACGAGAATCTTGGGGGTTAAGCCTACTCGCGAGCGAGCCCCCCTTACACGCGATCTCCTCCTCAAGATCTTCCTTTCATCCTGGCCACCCAGCCTCTTAAACTCCAACCACGTAAGGGTCCCCCCTTACAACTTTCCACCTTCTGACCACGCCAGCACGCTGCCTCCTCTCTACAGCTCACGATCGCGGCTTCCTTCGCGGTTGCCTTCACGGGATTCCTCCGCGTCGGCGAATTCACCTACACGGCTCGAGACCTCGATCGGCCTGACTTCCACCTCCTCTTCCTTACAAGAGCCTCGGTATCGATCTCGTCAACCGGCGACGTAGCTCGCCTCCTACTTCCACGCAGCAAAACCGACCCCAACCGCGGCGGCATCCCGATCTACCTCGCACGAGCAGATGACGTGTTTTGCCCCGTACGGCTGCTTGTCAACTACCTCCGCAGGGTCCCTGCCCTGAATGGCCTCCCTGACGAACACGCACCTCTCTTCTACGTCCCAACTGACGCTCTGGGCCACGGTAATCCCTACACTCGAGACCAAGTACAGCACTACATGTTCACACTACTGGCCCACCAGGGCATCGACCCCAAAGGCTTCAACACCCACAGCCTTCGTCGGGGGGCAGCTACATGGGCCTCCTGGCAAGGAATCCCCGCAGACCACATCAAGGTAAGGGTCCCCCCTTACAGCTGCTACGATTCACTGACCACTCTCCAAGCGCATGGGCCGATGGAAGTCGGATGCCTACCGAGCCTACGTGGACACTTCGGCTCGCCAACTCTTCGAGTTCTCCCGCAGGTTACACGGGATAACTGATCCGATCTCGGACCTCCCCTCTATCCTCAACGCCGACGGATCCGTCTCCTCTTCGGCCCGTCCATTCTTGAGCGTAGCCGGCTTCTTAGCACTATCCTAACAAGCCAGTCCGCTGCTGAGCTCTGGGGATGTGGGGTTAGGTGGTTTAGGTGGTTTTGACGTCTCTCGATCCACCAAGTGGTCACGAGCTCGGTAACGCTAGAAGAGCTAGCCGGGCTCGTACGACGACAAAACCCCCTAACACCCGCCAAACGAACAGAGTACAAGCTTAATTAGCTGTAGAATAGTTAATACAATGGGCTTTACACTGATCACTCGTCTGAGATGCCCACATAGAACTTCCTACGTGACCAAACGTGTGACCTTGAGAAGAGAGTCCAAGACTTGGCGACGCTGGCGAACATGCTACGAGACGATGCCGCAGGTAGCTTTCAATCAAAGCTTGGCTCCTATCTTCTTCCCTTTAAGTGGGGTTTTTTGTGGATGGAACGAGCAGCTATCGGTCCGTCGAGTCGAGTCAGTGGCTACTACTGTATCTTTTCGTATGATTTTGTCCTTTTGCTATGTCTGAAATTCTTGCTCCCAAATCACCTTGGTTCTATTTCCGAATGACCAGTCATTTTCAGATTCTCGAGATTGCTACTTCCACGCCTATCCACAACTCGGCGCTGGCTAGCCCCAAGGCCTTGCATGGTGCTCGTCCGTGTCCGAGTCTGATCGATGGTTAGACTCGTACCATGTTTCATGAGCCCAGCCAACGTCAGTCTGCCTTACACGGCTGCCTTACATTGTTTGTCATCTGGGTTACCTTGAACTTCCTTCAAGTTCTTGAGTGTTAATCCAAGCTACTTCTTTATATGCAGCCTCGAGATCGCGAGATTTCTGTATCTATATCTCGATCGTATGATTAAATTGGCCCATTAGAATCCCACTGGTATTTCCGCCAGTGAAAGTTCATATGCATCAATCCAATAGCTGACTGAGAACGCCAGTGCCGTACGTACGAGCGTTTGAGTAGACTCTTGGTGGGTAGTACATATACAAACCCATGCAGTTTTGATGTCCTCTCGGGCCGAGCACCTCGGTTTGGGGAGCTGTATCGAACTGATCCTCGAACTGATCTAATGCACACGAAAAGCCCGACCCAACCGGCCATTACTGATTCCGAACCGTGACCTATCAACCATATATCCGAGTTTTGAACTTGATGTTGCAATCGACAACCAAGCTACGAAATGAAGATAACATGTCACACCGGTGTGAAAGGCCAAAAAACTGGACAAACGGGGAGTTGAACCCCGGACCTCCCCCATGTGGTAGTTCACTTTATGCTAAGGGGGTGTCATACCACCTAGACCATTCGCCCGATGAAGATGGTGTCCTAAGGCTACATCCTGCCTTATTTCTTAAGAGACTCTTACAAGTCGATTATACAATGAACTGGTTCCTTACTTTACATACTGCTGGTATCAACGTGCACACGTACACAGAACAGGATGTAACCTGATCAACTTGTAAGTATTAGAGGTTCAGCTTAAGCATGGACGTCATATGTAATTACTTAACTTACTCGTAGTCGTTCGATAAACATGAAGTTCAAAAAAGGATCACAGCAACCTCCGCCATAAGGTTAGCCAGGAACTATGAGCCAAAACATTGGACAAACGGGGAGTTGAACCCCGGACCTCCCCCAAGCTAGCTGAGTAGTATGCTAAGGGGGTGTCATACCGCCTAGATCATTCGCCCTTCCATGACGAAGTCAGGAGAGCATTCCTCTTTGGGCATTTGAAGCTGCAAGTGATTATCACGACACTGGCAAGGACGGGAATTGGAATAGGCACTCAACTACTTAAGTACCTACAGCGCTGCAGCGTCATTGCTCTTGGATTTAGGTTAACTTTTAAAACTGTACCTGATAGTACAGGAAGCAAATCTTCTTGAGAACAATTAAAAGCTTGTCCACAGTACGATGCCCCAATTCTATGTGTGGATGATTTAGAAGCACATTCACAAAAGCAAAAGTTTAGACGAACGAGGGATTGAACCTCGGACCTCCCATGTCATCATGTGGGTGCTCTCCCACTGAGCTATTCGCCGAACTGATCCTCACCATTCATACAGCTATTGTTCCGCTGTCGACAATCAGAAGCATACCAAAAGCATTGTGAGCAACGGCAAAAGGATCGACGAACGAGGAGTTGAACCTCGAACATCGCATTCCAAAGCCTATACGCGTTCTCCCGCTGAACTATACGTCGATTCCTCAGAATGTATTTCGGCTCTTACCATAATATACAATCTTGACCAAAGGGGCTTCCAAAAGTACTATGATGCTCCTAATGGGACGGCAAAAAGATAGACGAGCAAGAATTCGAACCTTGGACCTCCCACGTCTTGACATATGCACGCTCCCGTTGCGCTTCTCGCCGGGACGGTGCTGTTGGTGAAAGGGTAGGCATTCCGAAACCGACCAGGCTGCAGGACTCAGAGATGACGATGCCCTCAACCAAAATTTCCGAACATGGACGAACAATATCAAGTCGATCTCGCAGAGGCTTATACTTTGCAATGTACTCATTCATATGAACGTTTGGTTATTCGATCTGCCAGTATGTACTTACTTATGGATACAAATTACGGACCGCAATTCGGCATGCATAAAAATTTCTGGACGAACGAGGACTCGAACCTCGACCTCCCGTAAACTTCGGGCGCCATAACGGTTTGACTATTCATCCTTGAACATACTTTTAATGCTAGCCCTAATAATGATACAAGCATTATTTGGAATAACACATTTCGAAGTTAATGTAATAGTCCACCGCATCTCCGAGAGTCCTTAATACTTGACCTGACCCGGTGGTGGCTGGTAGAGGAGAAGACCTACAAGTACTTGAGCACAAGAAACTATAGTACTAGACGAACGAGGAATGGAACCTCGACCTCCCATAGTCCTCGGGTGCCATACCAGTTTGACCATTCGCCTTATCATACATTTCAGTTTTATTTGGTGCATATGACCTTGCGAGAACATCCTCTCAAAGAGAGTGAACGCAAAAGAGAATAGACGAACGAGGACTTGAACCTCGACCTCCCGTAATCGTCGGGTGCCATACCAGTTTGACCACTCGCCTCAACATGTTTTCCTATGAAGATGTACTAAAGAACTTGCATCCACAGCTACTATTCGCCGGAATCGACTATTTATGGGTCATGATGTTTGAAAATTCCAGATGGATCAGGAGCGCAAACGTGTCACTACCAATTGATGCTATAATCTGACACAAGATTCAAACAACAAGTAGGCCGCTGAGACCGAAAAAGCCATAAAAAAGCCTGTCTGGACGAACGAGGAGTTGAACCTCGGCTTCCCGTATACGGCACAAGGTGCCGGGGGGTCGGGCGTCATACCACTTTGACCATTCGCCGTAATATAATATTGCTGCCTACTACACTAATATATTGAGGCAACTCGTACTAAACAAGCTACTTCCATTTCGATGGTGAACCCTAACTAGTAAGTCGTTAGCGTGTGATACAAAAACGGCACTCTGTAAAGTAAAAGCTTTGGACGAACGGGGAGTTGAACCCCGGACCTTCCCCAGTTCCACTGGTCTTGGAGTCCGCCTGAGATCGAGAGCACTGTTGCGAAGGAGATATCATACCACCTAGACCATTCGCCCTTGTATGGGGAATGTGGTTATGGAAGCATTTCAACGATTTTGATTCAAACCGATATAGAAGAGAGTTTCGAGGTCAATACTTAGGCCTATAGGATGCATGTGGAAAGATCCTGCTTTTCTCCCTTGACCGGATGTAAAATGAAGTAAGAAGCAAGCGTGCATATAAGTACTTGAGTAGTAGCAATTACGAGAGCACTCCTCCATAATAAGCTCGATCAACCGCGCAGAAACCGATTTAGCAAGTCCAAATTCCTGCAGTGTGTCCCTACCGTCGACGCGTCAGAGTATGTCACCTGAATAAAGTATGGGCAAAAGAGATACAGCACCGAGGATTGCCATGTGGTCACCCACCACAATACTAACTTGGCGACTAGAAGCTTGACTATGGGAGATCGGACGGGATCCCGTGTAATCTTCAATCTGTGGGCGTATACGGACGCTTGACGACCAATTTCTACGTAAATGTTTTGATTCCCTTAGTAAAGGAGAGCTCAAACGAGCATGGTGTTCCGAAATCGGTGTGTATATGCCAGCAAGGTTCTTCAAGCTGTAATGGGACTTGCCCCGCATCTCACTATACATACTTATAGAGTCCAACTGTACAGGACGAGTCTGGTACATACATCTCCAAAACAAAAAACAGCTTTCAGATAGCTGGATACCGCATGAGTGTCTGGCTTCCAAAAACATGGACAAACGGGGAGTTGAACCCCGGACCTCCCCCAATTGGCCAATCTCACAATCTCGGGACTCGATCAAGCCTGAGCATTAGAAACAGTAGATGCTAAGGGGGTGTCATACCGCCTAGACCATTCGCCCTGATGGTGAATATTACTTGTCATTACTACTCATTGCTGTGCCGTAATATCGGACTGACACAGCAAATCCACGAGACCCACATGTGAATGTGCTAGTAGGAAATATTGTCCAAATTTGACGGTATTCCAGCGCCTTTGGTTGAAGGAAGCTCTTGACATCCGATTGCGCACATCTCCAGGCCATATTCCCATCGCCAAGCAGCTACAATGTAACTGGTAGATCTGCACGCAACAAGCAATAGGCATGCCTACTAAGTACCTATAAAGTAGCTATGTCACTAATCTAGAATCATACATCGAAAGCCGACAGAGCCAAAATAATGGACGAACGAGGATTTGAACCCCGGACCTTCCCCAATTCCGAGACCACTTAATCCAGAAAGATCAGAATCTAAGTCATCTGCACAAAGGAGACATCATACCATTAGACCATTCACCCATTCATGAAGGATTTGCATTAGTTCCAAATACAGAGAGACAAAACGCTACTCTCCTGTCCTCCAAAAAAAACAATAGGTAACAATATGGACGAACAGGGAGTTGAACCCCGGACCTTCCCCACTTCCCTGAGCCCACACACCGAGAAATCTCGAAACACGAAGCCTGAATTGCGAAGGGGATATAATACCACCTAGTCCATTCACCCGTGATATATTACCCACTTGAGATGTAAAGTTTCAAGCAGATCAATGAGAGTCCCCAAATCAGATTACAAAGGGACATGCAGCATATATACAGCTCGAGTCGGGACTCGGAGCAGGCAGCTAGCTGGCTAGTAAAGTCTACGGGTTTTATTATTGTTCCGGGGCAGGACGACTCACTGGCGCTACAGTAACAAACGCCAAAAAGTATGGACAAACGGGGAGTTGAACCCCGGACCTCCCCCAACTAAGAACGATGCTAAGGGGGTGTCATACCGCCTAGACCATTCGCCCGGTTGCTTTTTCTTCGAGTTGGTACGGTTTTCGCCCCGCAAATTGAAGGCAGAATGGTATCCAATTCCGACTATCTCAAAAGATGAATGATCTGCTCAAGTAAGTACTTGTGAAGCGTAAAAAGGGGTCCAGGTTATGCACACTTGGATGCACCTAATTGCTATTTTCCAATGTGGATATCGACTGGGCGAATGGTCTAGGCGGTATGACACCCCCTTAGCAAGAGATCCTGTGCTGCTAATACCGGGATGCCGATAACTGGGGGAGGTCCCGGGTTCAACTCCCGGTTTGTCCAACCTTTTGCCCTTCTGGTCGGCAGCTGATTCTGCCAGTACACAGTGGTGAGTGTGGTTCTAAATGGGCTCTCGGCGTTCCTCCATCATCAGGGCGAATGGTCTAGGCGGTATGACACCCCCTTAGCAAGAGATCCGGTGCTACTAATGCCGAGATACCGATAACTGGGGGAGGTCCCGGGTTCAACTCCCGGTTTGTCCATGGAACTATGCTTTTGCCCTCCGCTTTGATTACCATCGTTGTCTCCAGCTGGGGAAATATTTTGCACAGTACTGGCAATTGATGCTTTGGCATACTAGCCGTACCTTCGCGCTCTCAGGGTGGGTGTATTTTTTAACTTCTACTTTTTGTTCAAGAATGTCGTGGCTATATGGCGTGCGTTTTCGGGGACTACTCGTTCGACGAACGCTCCGAATTTGGAAGTTTGACCACTGATTTTGGCTTAGGGTGGAGCTTCATCTACGGGCGAATGGTCTAGGCGGTATGACACCCCCTTAGCATATTGAAGTGTATGGGGGAGGTCCGGGGTTCAACTCCCCGTTTGTCCAACTTTTTGCCCTTCGAATCGGCTGCAATTCCGGTGAGTGTATATTCTAACCTCACTGGCAGAGTATTTTGTCTGTATTTCTCTTGAGCTGCCACGCATAGCCTCGCCAAGCCAGGCGTTGAGCAGAAAGGGTGACACGCAGGACACGGAAGCTATTTAAACTCTCATTGCGATCAACCTGCCAGTGTCAAAAGCATGCGTTCCTTAAGTAGTCTAGCTAGTTCCTGGGTGCGTCCGCGACGCCGGCTACATAAGCACGCCGTCCACCCCAATGACAATCCATCGTTCTTCTCTACCACTCAACTTCGTTACTCGTGACACAACCCTTGCCCAGTAAGAAGCCTCAATCAACTTGAATATCACTGCCGGTTGCAGCCTCTGGGCTGGGCTCGTTCCGAACCGCTGTGATTGGGTCGGTACATTCAAGTACGTATGGTTGTAGCTATATCTACGGGCGAATGGTCTAGGCGGTATGACACCCCCTTAGCACGGAACAGTGTATGGGGGAGGTCCGGGGTTCAACTCCCCGTTTGTCCAACTTTTTGCACTACGTACCGGCAGCCAATTCCGGCGGGTGACAGTAGTATCTTCAAAGCCATTTTAAATTCAAAGTGTTGTGTCTATATTATTTTTGAGCTGACACTCAGAACATGAGAGGAGATTGAACTGCCATTGCGATGAGCGTTTGTTGAGTGGGATGCCTCAACCGATGCATAGTCGCCTCCGGTAGCAGCCTCGGGGATGGGTGATTGCGGATTGCCGAGTAGGTACAGAAATGTAGATATGGCCGCAGTCTCATCTACGGGCGAATGGTCTAGGCGGTATGACACCCCCTTAGCATGGTCTTGACCGGTTAAGTTGGGGGAGGTCCGGGGTTCGACTCCCCGTTTGTCCATCTTTTTGCGGATCTTTAAGAGAACCATCACCAGCACGGTGCTCATCTGATAGCAGGGCATCTTATTTATATTGCTGATAAACTTCGAATTGCAGTTGACACTTGTGTCTTTTTGTTTTGGAGCAGGCTGCCCACCGCTCTCCCCGTTTGTCCATTTTTTTGCACATATACCAGCTACCCGAACAAAGGAACTCGATTTGTGCTTGAGATATACTGGGGGCTACTCCAATGCAGCCCGTCGTAGCTTAACCCGCCGTTGCCACCCCCCACCCAATTAATCCCGTCCGGGGGTCAACTCCCCGTTTGTCCATCTTTTTGTATTTTTTTCCACCCCAATGAACGCGAAGACGTCTTTCAGTTGAGACTTGGTTTACTTTTGTTTCTCGTACCGCTTCTCACAGCTCGCATACCGCCGGTCGCAGCTTAACCCGCCGTTGCCACCTCCCACCCAATCCCCTCTGGGGTTCAACTCCCCGTTTATCCATCTTTTTACGTTTCCTCGGTATCTGCACTCGCCTTGACTCGCGGTTGACTTCAGTAAGCCGTATTATTTAGGTTCTGGCTTTCCATTTGATGCCAGTTGAAGCTTTCTCTGCTGTAGCAACGTGCACGGTTTAGACGCTCTCGTGATGAAAGTTTAGCACACCGTTTCGCTATGGCTCCTTTTTGCTCTTTCAACCTCACTGTCCAAGTCAACATGTCGAAGGACCCCCGCAGCTCTTCAGTATTCTACACAGCTAGCATTCCAACTGTTTCTCAAGTCAAACTGGCTGATTTTCCTAGCGGTATCTTGGATACTGATACGAATATCGGGAGGAACGACGGATAACCCCACTACTCTTGGCGCCCGAAAGCCCATCAGGATGCATTGTTCAGGAGAGTTTTTCCAATTCATCATGTTGAAATGCAATCAGGTATCATCAGACAATATAAATCTACGGACAGCAGCTAAATCATATAATTGGCACCTTTAACAAGCCCCGCCGAACTGACTTTCGTTGGCAGCCATCAACCCATCCATCGCGCGTTGCGGCTCAAAACCGCCCAAGCCAAGACCAAAGCAACGTCTCTCCTTCCACTTTGGCCAACCACCCACCAAACTCAGTCGCAAAACTTCCCTTCTTTCCGTCTTTTGCGCACAAACAATGTCGCAAACCCATCCACCCGACCTCCCCTCCCCTCAGATCCCCGAAATGCTCCAGCCCGACCCGTCCGAATCTTCAACCCCACCTCCTTCTTCTGACCTGGAGTGGTCCTTTGCCGACCAAACTGAGCC
The DNA here is from genome assembly GCA_003788565.2 of Ascobolus immersus RN42. NCBI lineage: Eukaryota > Fungi > Ascomycota > Pezizomycetes > Pezizales > Ascobolaceae > Ascobolus > Ascobolus immersus. The sequence goes on along the minus strand of ML119739.1, from coordinate 29,453 downwards.
CGACCTCTCCCGAGAAGAAGAAAGAGAAGAAGCCGACCAAGACGGGAGACCCATCTTCGGCGACGAAACACTCACAAATATCGCGACCTACCTCCTCGATAACTCCCGTCCGTCCTCCGTCGCCTCACACATGCCGCCTCAAGACTCGTCCACCACCGGCGAGCTGGGCGAGGATACCTTTGCGGCGATAGAGCGCATTACCGGCGAACTGGATAACCTCACCTCGGAGTTTGACCTCCCGCATTCTGACGCTGCCGACGCCCAAAGCTCCCGCACGGTCTCGGCGCTGTCGATAAGCTCGTTCCCGGCGCCGTCAGAGTTGAGTAGCGATGCGGAGGATGAGTTTGATCTGTCGAATGGAACGGTGGGGTTGAGGGAGAGTGAAGAGGTATGTCATGTTTGCCCTTCCAACCCCTCTACCCAGGAGAGGCGCGATACTAACGGTGGGTAGGTTGCAGAGCAGCTCTCCAAACAAGTCTTCTCCCTCAAACTAGACCTCCTTTGTCGCGACCGGAAGATCGCTGAGCTCCAGCACCGCCTTCACGAGCTGCAGGGTGGAGAGAGAGTTGAGAGTCGAGAGTTAATCCGTCAACCTCCGGATCTCGAGACGGCGGATCATGCCGGGGAGTGCGGAGGGGAGTGTAGAGAGGTGATGGCGCGGGTAATGAGGCAGATTGAAACGCGGGATGAGCTCCTCGTCGAAATCGCCGACCTCATCACAAAGATGAAAGACAAGCTCGAGCACCCCGAAGCCGCTGGAAGCGAAGGGGTTATGCACATGCAGCCTTCCGCATCCTCTTCGATGACCCAGAGAGAACATTCCAGCTCGCCCCGGAAGCAAACAATCCAACATTCTGGAGCTGTCCAACATTCCAACACACTCTATCAAACTCCATTCCGCAACCAGTTGAGGGATGCGCATGAGTACACCCCCGCCTCGCTCTGGACCGACACCTCCGCCACGCATCACTCACCAACTCTTCCAAGCCGCCGCTACGTCCCAATCTCCTCCCGCCGCACCTCCGTCACACCACATCCAAGCGAACATCTCCACATCGCCAGCCGCCTCCCCGCTCCGGCCTTGCGAAGAACAAACAGAATTAACACTGGCTTCAACGACCGCCTTGACGAGCTTGGAAGGCTGCATGGGAGGTTGAGTTCCGTCATTGAAGAAGGATACACCAGGAGCAGCAACATCGGACTTGTTGATAGGAGGTTGGCTTCGCCGCTTCAGATGAGGCCGAGGACGGAGACGAGGACGAGTTCGGGGAGTAGGGAGGATGTGTGGTGCTACCTCGCCTCTCCCAAGAAGGAGACGGAGGTGGATGAGTGGAGTACGACCACCAAGGTTGCGGGTGGGTCTATTGCTGCTGCTTCGAGCTCGACGGTGAATAGCTACGCACCTGCCCTCTCGCAAGCTCAGGGAAGAAGCACAGTCGATGGAGTGATGGGTATTGGCGCTGAGAGGAGAGGGAGGTATACGCCTGGTGTGCCGAGTATGGAGAACGTGAAGGAGGGGAGGAAGGGTAGAGGGCGGCTACTCTCCTACACTTCCAGCCCAAACACCAGTGGTTTCAACCGCCCCAACAGCGCCACGATCAATCCGGCACAGCAGCTCAACTACCGCCGAGACATCCGCCGCACCGGAGGATTGGAGACGGAGAAGGGTGTGAGGAGGTATACCAGCATCGAGGACTTTGCGAGAAAGGCCGTGGCTGTTAGGAGGCTGGCCGAGGAGTATACTGGGCCGTATCCGCATGAGTGGAGGCAGGAGATGGTTTCCCGAGATGCTACCCCTCCGAGACTGCGGGCTTCGACTAGGGTGGTCACCTCTACCTCCACCAAGTCTCGACTCAGCTTGACACCCATCAAAAAGACCCCCGTCCGACCATCCTCCCGCCAAACCCCCAAGAAACACCTCTCCCGCTCACAAACACCCAAGAAGTTCCTCACAACTCCACCAACCCTGCGGCTTCCCCTCGGCGCAAACCTCGCCAACCTCCGTCTCTCCCCCCGCCGCTCCAGGATCCCGGTGAGGTCCCCGCCGCAGAAGATCGTGAGACATAAGAGAAAGTCCCTCAACCTCCACGACGAGAATAGCCTCTCCTCCCCTTCGAGGAGTGAGAGTGTCAGCTCCTACCGTACCGCCCAGGCCTCCCCACAAAGAAGCGCAAGTGTCAGCTCTTATAAGACTGCCATGGCGTCACCGTCTAAGTCGGGCTTGGTCAGGTCTTTCCAGACGGCTCTCACCAGGAACGAGTCGTACCAGCCGTCCAAGAGCGGCTCAGTGGTGAGTTTCAAGACGGCCTTGTCGAGGAATGGGACGGTGAGGAGTATGGCTTCGGCTGCTACTACGAGGGTTTCACCAAGCAAGAAGGAGGGGAGGAAGGAGAATGTCCGTCCAGTACTCGCAATGCTGCAGAAGACGCCCAAGGCGTCGAAGTCCACAACGGCACCGAAAACTCCGAGGAGGGGGTTGCGAACGCCGGAGCAGACGACGGCGAGGAAGATGATGGCTCGTCGTCAGAATGCTCTGTTGTCGGGTGGGAAGGGGTTGGGGAGGAAGCAGATGCAGGTTGTGAGGAAGAAAGGATTGGAGAGTGAGATGAGGGATGATGATGACGTGGAGAATAGAAGCCCGGAGAAAGTGATGGGTGTGGGGGAGAAGGTGGGGAGGTTGTTGCGGTTTGATATGTGGTAATTTGTCGTTTCGAGGTGATTTGAGGACTTGGAAGAATATTAGGGATCTGGGGTAGTCTAAGTATGGATGTGGTTTGATATGTTGGAGGATGTATATGGGTTGGCAGGTTAATTGGGATCTCGTACAATAGTCCGATGGTGGTTTTATTTAAGAGCGTGAGATAATAGGAAAAGAAGATGTGTTTCTGTAACTCGTGTTTGACCTTGTCTTCGGTGGGAGGATCTCGTAGGTGTGGTTAGTGGCGGTGTATTTAGGAGCGTGGAGAGAAAAACGAGCGGTAAAGTTCTTGGAATCTGCAGCCTCAGAATGTCTGTTACGTAGGGCCGGTGTCTAGGTGGAGTATATGGGTTGGGGGTTCTCTTGGTATATATCTCGTATAATAGTCAGCCGGTGGTGTATTTGGGCCATAAGGCGGATAACGATTTGTTGTTCTGGAACTCGTGGATGGCTTTGTCTTCTGTCAGGGGATCTCGTGAATGTTGTTTAGCGGTGCACGTGGAATATTTCGGAACGTGGGGAGAACTAAGGAGGAGATCTTATGAGGGGTGCGGCTCGTGTGCGGTTAGGTGAGCGGTACGTGTATATGGTCTCGTAGAACTGTTCTGCCGGTTGGGTTTATTTAGGAGCGTGCGAAGAATATGAGGAATCATGATTGTTTCTGTGACTCGTGTATTTCCTTGTTCTGTGATAGTGTCTCGTAAAAGTATCTCGCCGCACGTTTGTGTAGGTAGGAGCGTGGAGAGAACTACTTGTTGAAGTAGCTCTTACTATGGCTATGGCCCGCGATCGTGATCGGTTAGGTGTGCGGTACGATCTCTTAAGCTGATACTGGAGGTGAGAATAGCTCGTGCTCCAATCTCGGGATGCGTCGCGTAAGAGAAATGAGGAGTGTAATACTCGTGTGGGATCTTGCAGCTCGTAATACGTATAGGATCTCTAGGTGCTACTGCGGTACGATCTCCGAGTCTTACGTCGCTGTGCTGTACGAAAGTTTCTCGAAGCAGATATGGGTTTAAATTGCTCCTGTTCGTATTTTGCATCTAATGTAGGAGAATAGAGAAAGTTGATACTCGTGTGAAGACTTGGATCTGCTGATGTAGGTTCCAGGTGTGTGGTGTGGTGTCGTAAGAGTACAGTATTTAGATCCTGGTGTATGATTTAGGAGTGTGAGACGTGGAAGAATATCAGTTTCTGTGACTCATGAATGTCCTTTTGTTCGGTTGTAGGGTCTTTTAAAAGTTGTTCGGCGGTGGTGCATTTAGGAGTGCGTAGCTTGAAAGAAAAAGAAATTGTACTTCTGTATGTTACAGTACGTAACTCGTCTTTGTCCTTGTACTATGCTGTGATAGGATCCCGTGAGTATGTTTGGGGGTAGTGTATTTAGAGTGTGAAGAGAACTTCGTCTGGTCGACCTTACTATGGCTGCGGCTCATGCTTGATTTGGTTCCTGGTACCGGTACTTACGGGTATACGAACGATCTCGTAGAACTATCAGCCGGAGGTTTATTTAGGAGCGTACGATCGACTCGGAAGAAAAAGCATACTATGTATTTCTGTAACTCGTGGATGTCCTGTTCTGGGATAGAGTCTCGTAAGAGTGATTGGGGGTGGAGTATTTTAGAGCGTGAAGAACTACGGATGATGGTTCTTAGGATGGATGTTGCCAGGCTCGTATGGAGCTAGGTGCGGGATATGTTTTCGTAAGCTGTAGTTCAATTCGTATTGGTCGCGGAGTTGTGAATAGCTCGTGTTGGGTATCGGTGGGTGTCACGTAAGAGAAATGAGGAGTGAAATACTCGTGAGGCCATTCGAATCTTGCTCGTAAGACGTATAAGCTCTCCAGGTTTGCCGTACGATCTTTTATCCTGCTACCAGAGGTGAGAATACTTAGCTCGTGTTCCAATGTCGGGATGCATCGTGTAAAAGAATGGAGCAAGTGCATACTCGTGTGGATTCTTGAACCTTGCTCGAATTGTGTATAGGCTCTCTAGATGCCACTGTGGTACGATCTCGTAGGTGTCTTTAGGAGCCGGTATATGTAGGCGCATGACGAGGTTCCATAAGAGAGGTAAAGAAGATATATAGGGTGTACACTCAGGCTGTATTTGAGTGCAACTCGTGGATGTCCTTGTTATGTGATCGCATCTTGTAGGTGTCTTTAAGGTCCGGTGTGGCTCAGAGCGTGGAGAGACTACGAGCAATAAAGTAGATGGAGTGTGGTTATGATTGCTGCTCGTGGGGGGGTTGTATGAGATGGAATCTTCTAGGGTGCTACGCGGTATGTAGGCAGGTTGAATTGAGTTCCTGTACGGCGGAGATGTGAAGAACTCGTGTTCTGATGTCCGAGTCGGGATGCGTTATGTAAGAGAATGGACGCCGGACTGAGCGTAATGCTCGTATGGAAACTTGAATCTAGCTCGTAAGACGTATAGGCTCTCTAGATGTGCGGTACCATGACGACAGCGTAAGCCGCTGGGCTTTATCAAGGAGTTTAGAAGTAAACTGTAGAGATAGGTTTGATTCACTCGTGTTTGGACTCTGGAGCGCGTAATGTAGGAGAAAGAAGAAAGGTATTGCTCGTGTGAGGACTTTAATCGCAGAGCTCATGTAGGGTCTAGATGTGCGGTGCGGTATCGTAAGCTTAAGAGTATTTGCTTCTTGGTGTATTTAGGCGTGCAACGAAAAAGGATATGTATTTCTGTGACCCGTAGGCGATCTTGCTTTGTGAATTGATCTTGTAGGTGTGCTTAGGGTCCGGTGTACTTAGGAGTGTGGAGAGAACTTTGTCTGGTCAATTTTAATAGGGGTGGGGCTCGTGTTAAACTACATAGAGTTGCAGAATGATCTCGTAGACTGCCATAGTTTGATTCTAATTGATCGTGGTGTTGTGAAAGCCTCGTATTGTGATTAGGATGTTCAGCAAGTAAGAAAATGGGGGACGAAAGGACTCGTTTGAGAAATTGAATAAAGCTCGTAATATGTAAGGGCAATCTAAGTTTGCGGTACCATCTCGTATGCTGCTACCGGTGGTCCAATGTTGAGATGCGTAACGTAAGAGAATCTGTGAAAACTTGAATCTAGCTCATGTAGGTTCTTTGTGAATATGCAGTACAATCTCGTAAGTCGCTGTGCTGTATGAAAGGGTTTAACGTTTCGAAGCAGAGGTGGGTTTGAATTGCTCGTGTCCGGATTCGGGTGTGTGTAATATAATGAAAGAGATTTGATCATGGAGAAAGGTGGTACTCATGTGAAGACTTGAATCTAGCTCCTGTACTTGGTTATAGGTGTATGGTATAATCTCGTAGTTGTCAGTGTTCTCATAGATGTCCTTGTGGTTCGTTGTAAGGTCTTGCTCGTGAGTTTGTTGGGGGCCGGTGTATTTAGGAGTGGCGACTTAGAAGAAAAAGAATATGTGTTTTTGTAACTCGTGTTTGACCTTGTTCTGTGAGAGGATCTCGTATGATTATCTAGGGCCGGTTTACTCTTAGGAGCGTGTACAGAACTAAGAAGAGTAGATTCTACTATGGATGAGGCTCGTAGGGGGCTAAGGGGCGTTTTGAACTTGTATGCGGAGGTGAGAATTGATCGCGAAGTTGTGAACATTAGTGACTCGTGTCATAATGTTTGAGGGCGTAATGATAGAGAAAGGAGACTGTAAATACTCCTGTGGGATCGTGAATCAAGCTCATAAGAGGTATAGGCTCTCCAGGTTTGCGGCATGATCTCGTAAATCGTTGCGCTGTATGAAAGGGGTTCAGAGCAGAGATGGGTTTGAATTGCTCGTGCTAAGATGTTGGTACAGGGAAGTAATATAATGCAAGAGAAGGGATCATGGAGAAAGTTGATACTCGTCTGGATTCTTGAATCATGTTCGTAGAGCGTCTAGGTGTGTGGTATGGTCTCACGGTCAGAGTCTTTAGGAGCCAGTATATTTAGAAGCTGTGTGCAAAGTGGAAGAAAATGAGTTTCTGTGACTCGTGGATGTCCTTGTGTTTTGTCGTAAGGTCTCGTGTATGTATTTTGGCGGTGGTGTATTTAGGAGCGTACAAAGAAAAAGGATATGTGATTTTGTAGCTCGTGGATTTCCTTGTGTTCCGTTGCAAGGTCTCGTGAGTGTATTGGAGGCCGGTGTATTTGGGAGCGTAGAGAGATTGCGATCATTAAGGTACTTCTAGTAGATGGGGGTTATTTATGACCGCAGCTCGTGAAGGTCATGTATGGAGTTGGCATTTCCTACTTAAGCTTCTACGCTGTACATAAGCACTTAGGTTGAGTGCGGAAATACTCAATGGCAGAAATGTGAATAGCTCGTGTCCTGATGTCGATGCTGATACATGTCGGTATGCGGCACGTAAGGGAATGGAGAAAGTGGATACTCGTTTGGCATACTAAAGCCGACTAGTACAGGTTCTAGGTTTGTGGTACTATGTACTTTCTCGTAAGGCGCTATGCTGTTCGTAGAAAATTTAGGGGGAAAGTGTATGTAAGAAGTAGCTCGTGTTCCAGTGTCCGGATACGTCATGTAAGAGGCTGGAGAAATTTGATACTCGTTAGGATTCTTGGGTCTTGCTTGTGTAGGTTTTAGGCCTGCGGTATAATCTCGTACTCAAAGTCTTTAGGAGCTGGTGTATTTAGGGGCGTGCAAGGAAAAAGAATAGGTGTTTTTTTGACTCGTGGACGTTCTTGCTTTGTGAAAGGATCTCGTAAGTATCTATAGGGTCCGGTGTAGTTAGGCCCGTGGCAAGACTCTATAAGAGTGGCAAATACTTTAGTAGATGGGGATTCTATCTGATTGCGGCTCGTGATTGGCTTGTACGGAGGTGGAATTAATCTCGTAAGCTGGTATGCTGAATGATGTAGTTCGAAATGATAGTAGAGTTGCAAATAGCTCGTGTTATGATGTGGAGGCTGATGTTGCCATGTTGGTACCATGGTATGCGTCGTGTAAGAATATGGAGAGATTGAATACTCGTTTGACTTTCTGAATCAAGCTGGCGTAGGTTCTAGGTGCGTGGTGCGATTTCGTAAGGTGCTACACTGTACGAAGCAAATTGACGGAGGAGGAGGAAAAAGCTCGTACAGGGACCGATGTCTGGAGGAATGAAGAGAAAGGAAGAAGTCGAAACTCATATGGATTCTTGAATCTAGCTCGTGAAAGTTCTAGGCATACGGGGCGATCTCGTAAGCTCATAGGCACTGCCAGTGAATTAAGTAAGTACTTAAGTACATACAAGTACTTTCGTAAACTGAATGGATTGCTAGGATGTAACTACTTAACTTAAGTAGCACGTAAACGTTTGGAATCACTTGAATCTTGCTCGTGTAGGCTCTAGGTCACGGTGTATCGTATGATAACGTGAAAGCCTTTAGGAGCCAGTGTATATACGTATATACGTATAGAAATACCGATACTCGTGTAGGGATCTTGGTTTTGATATGATCTCATAAGTGAAAATAGGATCTGTTGGATTTAGGAGCTTGGTAAGAGTTTATAAGAGGCGTGAAATAGACTGGGTTTATACTGTTTTCGACTGCGGCTCGTGTGACGTTTAGACGAGCTGTTAGATCTCATAAGCTGCTACGCTGTATGTAGATAGTTCGAATCGTTGATGGAGGGGTGGATAGCTCGTGTCGGGATAGTGATGGTTGTCTTGTAAGAGAATAGAGGAAGGTAAATACTTGTGTGGGAACTTGAATCCTGCTTGTTTCTTGCGGACATACTTAGATCTGACTACACATTGTGATTACTCGTTTGGAGTCCTGCAAGCTCCTCTTTCGCTGGGTTATTCGTAGTTCTGATTTCTGTGAGATGAGGAGGTGGGAGCTTAGATTTGGATTGAGAAAGGGATTACTCATGCGGATTCTTTTGGATGTTGTTGATTCCAACGGGGATGCTTTTGTGACTCGTGAAATCCCTTGTACTTCTGTGATAGGATCTCGTAGGTAAATTTGAAAGCCGGTGTAGTAAGGAGCGTGAGGGGAAAGTAACTGCGGCTAGTGTAAGTTGTATGTGTATGGTAGAATCGGTCTTGTAAGCTAATAAGTACAAGTACGTACGCCGTAAGCTGCTCGGATTGACTGAGGATATGCGAATGATTTCTTGTGTTGGGATATCTGTGCGTGATTGAGAGGAAGCTAATACTCTTATGATTCTTCCCGGATGTTTTTGAGTTTGTGTCTTCCCCATTAACAGTATGAAGATCCGTAGCTTGAATCGATGCTGGAACTCGAACCGCATGTCGCATTATGAGCGTTGGTGGGTTCTTATTCTGTGGTGGAATCTCGTATGCCTGCTATTCGTACGCTGGATGTAAGTAGTTCGAAGCAATTGCGGAGGTGTGAATAGCTCGTGTCAGGGTATTGGTGCGCCTCATATAAGCAAGAACTTTTAGATGAAGACGATACTCGTATGGAAAGTTGAATCTTTCTCGTGTAGGCTCTAGGCGTGCGGTAGGATCTCGTAAGCGACCTGATGTTGGATGAGAATGGAGAGAATAGAGAAAAGTAATTCTCGTTTGGTTACCTGAACTCATCTCGTTGGCTGGAGTCATACAAAGTTTGAAGTGCATGTTGTGATTTTTGTGATTGGAGTATACGTATAGTAGTTAAGGGCCTAAACATGGGTTAGGAGAAGCTCGATACTCGTAGATGTTTTTGAGTTGTTGGATATCCGTGGACCGTAGCTTGATATGCTTGAGTTTTGAAGAGAGTAAGTAGGGTAAGATAGATGTGGTTTATACTGTATTTGGCTGCGACCCGTGTAAGTTCCAGGCGTGAGGTGAAATCTCGTAAGCTGCTACGCTTTACATAAGCGATTTATATCGCCAGTGGGGTCTAGATTGCTCGTGTTTGGATGTTGGTCAGCTGAAGCACTACGGTGACTGAAGAGAAGGAAGGAAGTCAATCCTGACTTGTGTCTCGTTTACTTGGACGGATGCCGTTGCTTCCAACGGGGATGATTCCCTGACTCGTGTATGATCGTGTTCTATGACAAAATCTCCTTCATTGAAACAGATGTCCGTGGCTGGAGTTAATCGCGGGTGTCTGAATAACTCGTAACCGGATGTTGCTGAGCGTTACGGTGATTAAGGAGAATGGGAGAAACTCGATCCTGACTTGTAGCTCATTCGTTTGGGACGCTGTTGATTAAGCCAGGGATGATTCCGTTACTCGTGAAAGGATTTGTGCGGTGTTGGAGCGAGTCGGAACCTGATTCAATGTATATGTACGTAAGCTGCTCGCATTCATAGGGGAGGTGTGAATGATAGCTCGTGTTGGGATTTCGATATGCACCATGTGAGAGAATGGAATAAGCCGATCTTCGTGGGGGTCCTTGAATCTTGCTCGTTCGTCGGGGGCATACGTAAACTTCTGAAGTGGACTGAGAAAGTCAATACTCTGATTCGTGCGTCGAATTTCTCCAGGCACTGTTGATTGCAACTGGAGTATCCTGCAACTCGTGTATGTTCGTGTTGTGTAGATGAATTTCGTAAGCTGATACGTACTTACTTCAAGTTAACAGAGTTCAAATCAATGGCGGAGGTGAATAGCTTGTACGCGGTCTGTTGTCGGAAGAATAGAGAGGATGGAGAAAGGTGATACTCGTGTAAGAAACGTAATAACTCTCGTTCATTGGGGACATCCGCAAAGTTCTGACTCTCATGACGTACGTGAGTGGATTACTAGAGCCAGACTGACTCGAAATATGGAATTAATAAAATTATACTCGTGCGGATGATCGCAGTCAAAATTGCTTCCAAGGGGGATGACTCTGTCTCTGGCGTGTGCGCTTGTACAATTGTGTGCGGCAGTGCCTGTTCCGAAAGAGAAATTAGCTAGTTTCTTGGAACAAATTTCCGTGCTAAACATTAATCGCGGGTGACTAAATAGCTCGTACTTGGCCGGATGTCGAAAAAGAATGGAGAGAATGGAAGAAGGAAATACTCGTGTGGAAAGTTCAATCTGGCTCGCACATTGCATGGGATCATACGTATAGTTCTGACCGTTGTGAGGTGAGTTGAGCAGCTTGAAGCATGCAAGAGGGTTGAGAAATTCGATTAGGTACTTGTGCGGATCTTTCCGGGCGCTGTTGAGTCCAATGAGAACGATTTTGTTACTCGTGTCCATGCTTTTTCGTGATAGAATCTCGTTTGTTGTACTATATTTACGTAGCAAGTTGGAATCGATCACGGGCGTCTCGATTGCTCGTGTCGTGTCAGGATGTTCGTGTGCGTGATTGAAGAGGATAGAAAAGTTGATGCTCGTGCGGCGATTTAACCTGTGGTTGAATCTACTTAAGTTCCTTCATTGAAATTGAAGTTATTTAGACTCCGAATGATACAACTGTACGTGCTGGCCAGAACATGGATCTTGTATTGAACTGTCTGAGCTCGAAAGTAAAATAGATAGGAAAGTAGAGCCGTGTGAAACTTATGTCAAGATCAGCTATACTCATCATTCCCCTTTGATCATTGATGATGCGTGGGGATTCTTCTTCGAAGCTTCCGTGCTCGCAAAAATACTTGTACTTTCATTGCGGTAGAAGGCAAGAATAGTGCTAATCAAGGTGGAAGCGAGGTCTATCAATAACCATCCTCAGCCTATGATTGTAGGAGAGTCTTCATAGTAATAATTGCAAATTTGTATCAGGCTTCTCAATTTCTAATTCGCTCGTATGATATCCATGCCAGCTCTCTTACACACTTGTAATTTAAAGAGACATGGCATTTATTTAGACATCTTGGGCATAGCAACAATGTCTGCTGATTTACGGATGTGGAATATCTCCAATTTCAATACGTCATGCGTATCCTGTGCTACTCATTGCACCTTGAAGTACTTCGTGAGCTTGGCTTGGCAGTTCTCTTCCCCATTCGTGATTTGCCATTCGGTACGGCTCGTAGATATTCGAGCGCGCATGCATTCTTGGACTTAAACGTGTATACATACTCTATGCACGTCAAAACAGGGTATAGGATTATTATGACGAGCTTAGTTGGTAGAGCTTGCAATCTTACAGCATGTATAGTCGTTATTGTAGTCTACGATCCAGATAAGGCTCCGAGGGTTCATGAGTTCGGTTAAAGTTTACTCGAACGCATTCGATGGAAGTGTAGTTTGTTTGTTGCAAACGTAGGACCCGAGCGGCTGACGATATTATATATCCTATAACTCGTATGATGGTACTCGTATCTGTGTTTAAGGTTCAGAATCTAGAAGTAATACCTCGTACGTTGCTAGGATGCTCACGGCTGCTTGTTGAGGATGATATTCATGAAGTGAATAGTGTATGAAAAGCGCGAATGTACCTGCGGCAAGATTCGTGAGCCTGGATCAGATCCCCAGTTTCAGAATTGATTTCGTGTGATGGTCAATCGCGTTGTGCTCTTGTCCATTCGTATGAATCGTATCTGGTGGGGTAGGATGTTCGTGCTCGGATGAGCATCGTAGGGTGCTGAACCTTAAAGTGAATATATCCTTCTTAAACCAGGGTAGGACGGCCTTTAGTGGTGACAGGATAGGTATCCAATTCTCGTATGCTGAACCGGTGCTCCAGCTAGTATCATCAATCTATTTCGTAAATCCATCTGCGTTGTCCGCTTGTTCATTCGAACGAACTGGCTCCTGAAGACGAAAATACTAAGAAGGCTGAGACGTGTATCATCAACATGGGCACTCGAGGCGTTCCCACGTGTTCGTGAAGCTGTGGATCGAGGTGATGTCATGATGATGATTGCGGCAGCGAGATCCTAGCGGCGTACCTTCTACTGTAGTAGGCCGAACGAATCCGTGTCGAAATCTTGAACTCTTACGTGGCTTGTCTTCTGCATTTCTCTTGTCCATTCGTAACTCCGTTCTTGAGACCATGATAGAAAACTAGAGCGTGCTAGCCTGAGCCCTGTCATGATCTGTATGAATATGCTAGACTGTTCGTATCTTGACGGCGAAAGGTAAGGTGAGTCCATGATAAAAGCGTGATGTAATTCGATTTTGTAGGTGCTGCTTCTTCGTGAATGCTGTTTTATGCACCTCAATGCACTGACGCCCTGTTCAACTTACTCATGCGTACGAATTTCTTCGTTGTCCTCTTGAACTTCCCCATTCGTGATAAGTCTTTTGGATGCTTGCAATCGCTGACAGACGTGCCACAGCATCTTCCAACTTACTAAACGTTAACTCGTGCAGCTATCAAACCAAGTAAACCAGGTGCGATTCTGCTGGACGTACCAGAGCCTGGAGAGACAGCATAACGCATTGTATTAATATACTATGAATATGTGCGAAAGTCTCGTAACGCTTCTTGCATCTCAGTCTTGAGGTGCTACGTAGTGCTGTACGTCTTGCTGGGATGAGTTTGAACATCCCCATTCGTACGAGGATTCAGTGGTGTCAGTGTATACATCCGATGAACTCAAGTTGATGAAAGACATCCAACGAGAGTGTTCATGGTATGATACTCGTGGAGCTGATTGGAGCAGCTGAGTCAGATGGGCGTGGTGAACCCTCAGTCAATGCATTTGTATCCTATTCTCGTATTCTGTGGCTAGGTATGTGCGGAAGTCTCGTAATAAGTCCTGCACCGGCCTTGAGGTGCTGCGTATTCCTACATGTTTGAATGAATCGGAACGTCCCCATTCGTAGCATGATCCAGTGGATACGCCATCCAATGAGATTAATGCAAGACGTTTAACGAAAGTGTCCTCGGTATGACGCTTGTACGATTCTTTGAAGTAGCTGAATGGGATGGCCGTGCCGGAGCCTCAGACACTGCATACGCATTATATTCTCGTAAACTTACGATATGTCCTAAAGTCTCGTAATGCATCATCTACCTTAGGCTCGAGGTGCTGCGTGACCGGCCATTTCGAAGTTGATTGAATGAAAGTGAACTTCCCCATTCGTACATTAAAAGCTTTGTCTTCTCAATTTTGGATGCGTTGTAGTTGATGAAAGACGTGCAATGAAAGCGACCATGGTGCTATACTCGTAAAAGAAGTTGTAAAGCTGTGACTAATGTACGTGACAGGCCTTTGAGAAATTGACATCGTATTCTCGTGCGCCAACTGCCTCTGCATTCAAGTTGGCAGGTCTCGTACTCTGCTCTCGTCCTCCATGAACGTAAGAGCTGTGCACTGCTTGATTGTGTCTTGTCTAGTCTAAGAAACCCCATTCGTGATATACCACTGTTCTGAATGCGTTGTATTTGATGAGGGCCATCCAAAAGCCATATCACGTTGGCATCTGGCTATACTCGTGAGAATCTTTGATGCCACTCTGTCTAATGTGCGTAGCTGGGATTGGAGACGTAGGCATTCCATTCTCGTTCGGTAACAACGGTAGTAAGGTTGGAAAGTCTCGTATGCCCTTACTCATATTCATCTTGAACTTAAGAGTTGCGTGATGATGCCTTGGCTACTCTCAGCCATCCCCATTCGTATGGTCACTTCGGATGCTTCAAGTTTGCAACTGATGAAAGACGTGATAAAGCTATATCCTGTTGACATCTTATTATACTCGTACGTAAGAAACTTTGATGCAACTCTATCTGATGTGCGTAGCAGGAATTGGAGACATAGACATTTTATTCTCGTGCGGTAACTGCGGTAGGCCGGTGGAAAGTCTCGTATGCCCTTATTCATCCTGAATTTAAGAGCTGCGTGACTCTGTCTTGGCTACTTAGTAGTCTCAGCATCCCCTTTCGTATGCTGTCTTTCTGATGCGTTGCAATTCATCAAAGACGTTCAATGAGTGTGACGACTATACTATACTTGTACGATCCTTTTGAACAGCTTCGGAGTGGGATGCACGTGACAGAGGTTGACGACACTGGCATGTGTATATTGGCATTAAATTCTCGTGCGGAAACTGTGCTCAAGTCGGCAAGTTTCGTATGCCCTTATACATCTTGAATTTAAGAGCTGCGTGGTTCTGACTTGCCTTCGTGAGTTTGAACATCGACAATTGTAGTTATCGTGACTCGCTGTAAGTGAAGAAAGACGTTCAACGAGAGCTCATGAGTGTTCATGGTACTACTAGTATACTCGTATAGTTTTGGGAAACGTAGAGTCTACTGGAGCCTTCGTACGCATCCGATTCTCGTGTGGAGTGGATATGGTCGAAAGTCTCGTAACAAATCCTCTACTCTTATGAACTTACTAAGAGGTGCGTGCCAGTTCTGTCCTGGTTTATCCCTTTGAGCATCCCCATTCGTTCCGAGACCCTGGCGTGTATGCAATTGTTGAAAGACGTACATCGGCTTTCACCACAGTATACTCGTGCAACCGTTTGGTCTTCATTGTTTGCTGAGGACATACGTGTCCTGTTCTCGTCAATATTATTTCTCGTGTGCGGCCGATGATAGGTCACGGTGGAAAGGTCTCATAACTCGCCATATACCATTTCCCTGAGGTTCTGCGTGATCTCTGCTCTTTGCAGTTTGAGCATCCCCATTCGTATCATTGCTTTAGCTCTTCAATTGATACAAGACGTGAACTATCGGCGAACAAGTCGTAGTGGCGGAGTCTCGTAGATCTTCGCCAGTCCTTTTCTAAGATACTGCGTGATCTTTTCCCGTAGTTGTCAGGTTTGGGCATCCCCATTCGTGTCGGGCTTTGGATGGCTGATTGCAATTGATGCAAGACGTGAGTCCTCATGCTCCATGGCACTACTTTATTTGAACTCGTACGGGGATTGAGTCAGCTAAGAGGATGAGCGTAGCTGGTCCTGTTGAACGGGGTACGAAGCACATTTTCGTATGAGGACTCGGAGCTTTCTTATCCCGTTGCTGAGGGTACGTGGCAAAGCTCTCTGATAGTCATTACTCGTGCCTTTGGGAGAAGAATGTAGAGTGAAGATGAAGGAAGGATCGATGATGTCCAAAGACAGAGGAATAACCCTTTCATACCCAACTCCATCCAAACTCCGCTCGCTACTTTCCCGACATCCCATCCACCCCCACACCTGCACACAAGAAACAAACACAAATTACAAGCCAAACTCTATTCCACGCCATATTAACCCTAACTCAACAACGATAAAAGAAAAGCAACAACGATAAAAAAAGAAAAAACAAATGGTAACAAACAAAACGCCTAATGATACAACCCCCACCCCGCCCCCCCAATCCCAAACTTCTGAATCAACGCCCAAACCCTAGCAGGCGGAATTCCCTATTCTTCCATCTGCGCCTCCCTCTCCTCCACCTCCCAAACCCCAGCAGACGGAATTCCCTATTCTTCCATCTGCCCCTCCCTCTCCCCCTCCTCCACCTTCCCCGCCTCTCCCATCTCGACCTCCGCCGCCGGCGTCATACTCCTCAACCTCTTCCTCCCCCCCTCATCTTCCACATCAAGGTGTCTCTTCCGCGGACTCAACACGTCGCCTTTATTACCCTCCTCCTCCTTGATTGGCGTACCCTCTTTTATCCGCCGTTCGCGATCCTCCCGCGCCTTTTGTCGGCGCTCGACTTCCTCCTGCTCCAGCTCTAGTAAGGCTTTGAGATCGTCGCGTTCCTCGACCTTTTCTTCGCCCATCCCTCGGTACTCTGTGCCTTCCTCCTCGGCTTTGAGTTTCAGCCTCTTGAGTTCCTTTGCGCGCCAGTCGGCGAACTTGTCCTCGATCCGGTTGAAGAGACTGTAGGACCTGGAGCTGGCAAGACGCATGGCGCGCCACATCTTGATGCCCTTTGCCTCGACGGCGGCCTCGAAGTCTTCGTCTGAGAAGGGTGCTTGGATTTCGAGGAGGTCGGCCTGGATCTTGGGTGCGTAATCTTCGGGTTTGGGGAGGGTGGAGCGGATGCGGCCCTTGAGGCCGTTGAGGCCTGGGGAGGACTCTCGCCAGAGACGGGAGAGGGCAGGGGTGCCCATGGTGTGTTGGTAGCGCTGCATCGGGGCGGTTGCGGCTTTGGCGTTGTAGATGACGAGGTCGAGATCGGTGCGGGAGATTGGGGGGCGCTCGAAGGATTTGCCGCCCTTCATTTTCCAACGAGTCCAGTTGCGGTCGCGATGCAGGATGGTTTCGATAGTGCGCATGAAGAGGGAGCCGTCGCGGTCGGGACAGAGGTATTGCGTGATTTGCGTCTTCATTGAGGTGCACCATGTTTCGAGAGGAGGGGGAAGGGTACCGAGGGTGAGGGTCGAAAGGCGGGGGTATAGTTGGGGGTGGGAAGCGTAGAATTCTTTTGATGAGGGGGTGAGAGTGAGTAGGTAGTCGAGGAGGATGATCGCTTGGACGAGGATGTGGCGGCGGAAGGTTAGGTCGGTGATTTCGAGGGGAAAGAGGGTGGGGGAGGTGAGGTATTTGGGGTTGAAGGTGGAGGTTGATTCAGTGTTTGTAGTGGTGATTGATTTTGATTTTGAGGAAGCGGGGACGGCGGAGGTCATCGACGGAGTTGGTGGGTGTAGTGACTTGATGTCGTGGTCGCCCGATTTGGCTGTCGAGGCACCAATCTGCTTGAACTTTTGGAGTGTAAGTTCAAGGCCTTTCTGGAACTCGGCAAAGGCAGCTTCCGATTCAAACAGTTTTGACGGATCTGAAAAGTACGACTGGAGTGACCAAAATATAGGGTAGAGCGTATCGAGGTCAATCTCTTCCTCCTTTTCCTTCTTTGGTGATCCCTTCAAGTCGGTCGGCAGGGCGAGCTGCGAGTCGGGCTGCGTTGCATCCGTCATGGCCTCATCCGAGTCGACTGGTGTAGCCGAGGGAGCGGCGGATTCCTCCTTCTTGACTAACTGCCCAACTTCCCTGTCGTATTCCGTGACATTGTCGGTGTGGAACTCGCCCTTCAAGTTCATACCGGACCGCTCGCATAGAGGGAAGGACTGGGATAGGTAGATGAGAATCCGGCCCGCAAAGATGGTATCCTCCGCTTTTGACAGCCTTCGTAACAGCGTATTGCAGAGTCGTAGCAAGATTGGCCCGCGGTTTCGTTCTCCACTCATGTCCTGCACCGGTTAGCCGAGTCCGTTCCGTTTCCCCCGCCATAGAGACCCACAATGTTGATGGTGTTGACGCGGACTTCGAGGTAGCGGAAAAAGTTCTTGAGGACGTTGATGGGCTGCGAGTCGAAAAACTCCTCGACCATTTCGTAAAAGAGGCGGATATCACCGAGGGCTGATAGAGATTAGAAACGAGTCCGACAGCGGTAGGAATGTGTAGACTGACAGTGTTTGGTGATGAGGAATGTTAGGTCCAGAAGGACGGCGATGGACGAGAGGAATTCATCTTCATTCCCCGGTTTCGAGACCTGTCCCCGTCAGTTTGCGATTCCTCCACCGTCATTGAAGCCCTACCAGCAATGCAAATAGCAAATCCCTAAAGGCCACCTCAAAAGCCAGCCTCACAAGCGGCGGACTCTTCGTCTCTCCATCCTTTGTCAAGAAGCGCTGCGGTAACGAGTCGATGTCATCGCCATAGTCGTCTTCCGTCAAGATTTGTTCGATGGGCGTTACGCCGAGGCGCTCTCGCACGCCGACGAGAAGCGATTTGAGGTGGTCGTGGAGGTTGGCAGCAGGTGGATTGTCGGCATCGCTGCTCACATCGGTCGTCATTGTCGTGGTGGTGATGTTTGGGGATGGAGGAACAGTGAAGGCGAACGAAACGGAGGAATTGTTGGTAAACGCGACCTGCAGGACTTGGCAAGTGTTTAGGAAACCAAGTTAAACATTCGCCCGGATAAGGCCCGATAAGGCTGGGCGACCCCAACGGAGAACAACACAACAAGTTGAAGACAGATTCCAGTTCTCGACGCATTCGAATTCTGGACTGATCAGGAAACGAATAGTGTCTTTTCCTTTGAGCAAGGAAGAATTTTCTCACAATCTTCTCATACGCATTCATTCAACCCACAAAAGCAACCGCACTGGCATGTCCAAGGTTCGGACGTCTCAAGCACAAAGGAGTAGCACGCATCGCAGTCTTTCCGTGGTTGAACGTCACCATGATCGCCATACGTCTTTTAGAACAACACCGAAGTTCAAGGGGATGATCGAAGCACGTCACCCTAGTAAGAGCGCACTTCAAAATGTATGGCGCATGGCAACTATATGCTGCCATACGCAGAACATCTCCTCTTTACACAGTAAGGTCCGCACTGTTACAATTGCAGTACGTTACTGGCTTCTAGCAGCTTTGAAGATGATACAAACTTTCCGAACAAGTACGAAGAACTGAAGAGAAAAATGCACGTAAATCGCATGCGGTAGGCACCATGCAATGCTATAACGACCTAGACCGATACACGGTAGCCAGTTCACACTGGTATATTTGCTTATCAGAACAGCGATACGGATTCAAAGAACAACTTCCATTTCGACAATTAGCAAAGTAGTACGAAGGATACACAGAAAGCAAGCTGTAATGACAACTCTTCTCACGACACTGGGTCGTCTGAATTTATTTATCACAACAGCCGCTTCTGCTCTAGCACAAGAGGACACGAGTGAGCCGAAAAGCTGTTCAATCACCAATTCACGTGCGGATCAAGAAGCTTCTGAGTTTGACAAGAATTGGTACGAGGACTTTGAAAGACTTGCCACAACCAGGATGGCCAACACGATAGAGACCCCGATAAAAGCATTCCTGGTAAGAATTGAGGTAAAGAGCAAGCGAAGCACGAAGCTGTATACGCGAGAAAGCCCCAGAAGGACTCGGAACCGTATCCGGATATTCTATCAGGAGTACATGCACGGAGCTCGAATAAAAAGCAATAGCAAAAGCGGATCTGCCTTCACGCCAGGTTTGTATGTATACCACACGTACATAAAGCGATAAGCTCAGGCAAGACCAGCAACCTGCTCTCCAAGATTCGGGACACGAGTTCATGTGAGCTCAGCACATTATGCAAGAGTAAAGAAATCATCCGATACGAGTATTCATCTGCTTGAAATAGAGGAAAGACAAAGAATCACGACCGGCGATACACAAAGCGTCAAAGGGGATACGTACGATTTTTCTCCATACTCTTACTGTCCACTTCCTGCCCAGAAGACTTTATCGATCCAACGCACGAATCTAACTTTTTATACCTTCCTCACATCACTCGAACGTCCAGGCTTTTTACAATCCGGTCCGATCAACTACCGTGACTAAAAGTGAGCAAGAAGCTTGCGGCACTTGTACGCGCTCGCGCATATAGAAAGCCATGGGGATGCAGCGTCAGATTGAAATACGACTCCACAGCCTGCATATGATCGGTGATCTTGTACGTTCCTTCAAGCATCTTCGAAGCTTCTTTTACGATCAGAAGTAAACACTACTCTCACAGGAATACCGTTTGCTCTAGCACTAAGCACGAAAGGGACAGAAGACATGTACAATCTCAACCAAGCTTGCAAGAGGAAAAAGCGATTACCCCGAGCGTTGATACTACTATCAGTTGAGCCTCACTGTGATGAACCTAATAAACATGTGTCGTACGAGTATGCAAATACCGATTGGCTATGTAAAGTACTAGACAGACCATCTCAGCACGCCCTATGGCCCCATTGAAAATGGGGCCATGGTTCACTCTTTGTGAACTTTTTGTGAATGGTCTTGGGCATAATGAAATCATATAGTGAAGAATTACATTGAATCAAGTAGAAAACCCCAGTGAAAATATCGGCGCCAAGCTGTTCACAGGGACGTACGACGGGCAAAGAATTCACAGGATATTGATTAGAACTTCCACAGCGACTTTAATGAATCAAAGGTTTTGCGCGAAAACTCTGCAGGTATCTAAAGGCGGGGTTTGGAAGAGGTAGAAAAGTGATCTTTTGGGAGGTTTGCAGGTAGGAGTAGAACTTGGCGAAAAAGTTATTGATGAGTTTGCTGCACTTTGGCGGTGTGTCGCTGGAAAATTTAGTACAAGAAGATCGAAGAAGAAGAAGGAGACCTATTGAGAAGTAAGGTCTGAAGAGAGGGTTAGAGCGGGGAGGGGAGTGGAATACTTAACTTTTGAACGTCACAATGCCATCAGTGTCCAGTGAACTGATCTCCATCACATTATCAACCTCATTTTCGAAACGACGTCACAGCGATACTGTCCTCAGTTAGACAAGCTTCCTCACTTCTTCTTACTTCCTTCCAATTAAACTTTCAGCAATCTCCCGAAATGCGACAGAAGTCAACAAACTCCAAAATTTCGCAATCGACATCTGCTAATCACCAACCCCGCTCGGGTTTACCTTTAGAAGGTCGACAAACACCCATCAACATGCCGCTAATCAGTATTTTTCCAGGCAGATAGATTCGGAGCACTTACTGTTACGTTTTGGCTATCTATCGCTGGTTTAGGGGTGGAGTTGGCGTTGATAATGGGTGTAATGGCGGAGGTGGTTGATGATGTGCGATGTTGTTCTTGACAAGTGAAGAATAGGAAAAAAAGCGATCATATCCTTTCCTTTGTTCGCTCAGCTTCCTGTCTCATTGAGAAGTCTTCCGGCAGAGATGTATTCAAAGCTTTCTTTGTCAATTTGTTGCTGATAGTTTTTGAGGTGGTAATTATGACCTCATCCCCAGCCGAGCTCTATGAACATGAGGAGTCAATCAAACATTTACCTATGGCCAACGCCTATCAATTCACTGATGGGGCCATAAACATAGGGCTCTAGGGCACGATAAGAAGTATTTGAAGAAGAAAGAAGATCACAGACTGTGAATGCTCTCTTTTCACGCTGCAATCTATAAAGTCCTGACAAGGAGGGAAATCAATTACGAGTGGAACATACATGACAAAGGTGACATGAACCTTAAGGCCTTCTACTACACGGGTATACTAGGAAAAAGAAACCGTCAAACACGACTTACGTTCTAGAGATGACGGCGAGTCTGGTTACCATGATTATCAGGGGTTGGTCGCCTACTCAACCTGGCAAAATGTGGACAAACGGGGAGTTGAACCCCGGACCTCCCCCATCTTAGAAATGCTAAGGGGGTGTCATACCACCTAGACCATTCGCCCGTTAATGTAGGGTTATCGGCTAGAAACTTTTGTCATCGAAACTTAGCCACAAAGATTGCTATATAAGAGGGAAAAATTGACGTAAGAGAAGAACTGAATAGAGAACTAAACAGTAACGTAAGGACGGGTCCTATTTCTAGACACGTCCAAGTTCCAAGCTTGAGCAAAGAATTTCGCATAACAAAAGTATGAAAAAGGAAGCCCGACGTGCACGTTTCAGGCTTCGCACCATATTCGACCAACAAATCTCCACGTCAGGTTACTTAAAACGCACATCATACAAGGGGATGACTGAGTGGTACGTTAAGAACAACCTACTAAGTACCACCCGAAGCAATCAGTACGTACTTATAGCAAAGCGCCAAAGAGTTTCTTACGCACAGTATATATAAATGAAGCACACTGCAGCTAGACTGGAGATTTCATTACGGTCCTAATACGAGAACCAAACTTCAAGTTCGAGCAACACTTCAGCAACGAATGAAGAACCGAAGCAACTCCCAGCCATTCCACGAAACCACCACAGCCGTTACGTACAGCTACTTAGTGTGATCACAAAGATTGACATCAGCACGAGCTGATAGAACGATTCTCCAACACTTTTCCTGTCAAGTTTACGGAAGCTATCAGCAGAACTCTTGACGTAAAGCATTACAGTACTTGTTAACGCCTAGAGATTGAAAGACATACAATACCAGGCAGAATGCAAAGCAAGAATAGCTAAGGAAAGAAGAGGATTTCGAATACGAGTATGAAAAGCAGAGAGACAAAGGAGCTATCATACGAAGAGATCTAATTCATACACGCAAAAAAGATCTGCACCTAGAAATCCAAGTAAAAAACTTACACCGGTGCTTGCCGTACGTTAAGTACTCACCACATATACAGTATTGGGGATGCGTCACGGTGCAGACGTTTTTCCTGCTCCGAGTCACAATCGATCCTTCCTCTCCCTTATTGGTAAGTACTTGGATAGATTCAATACACGGCCAAGCAAGAAGACACTGGAAACAATGAGCTATGAGTACTTTGCATATGAGCATTACGGATAAGCTTTACAGACCAACTCAGCCATTAATTCCTTACTGTATTTTGCTTTTCTAATCTTTACGTAATGACATATTTTTCCTTGGATATCTTTTGTTTTCGTGTACACGTTTCGGTGCTAGATTTTCTTTAAAGCTTTGTTTTGTGCTGTTATAGTAGTGCTCGTATCGTCTCAAGACAGTGTCGATTCCGTTTTAGCATCCTGCATGAGGATGTGCTTCAACCTTACACTCATGAGGGCTGGACACGTGGAGATGTCTGCTGTTATGATCTCATTTCTATTTTTTGAGATGTTGAGGAAAGAAGAATGACAGCGTACTTGTCTTTGTATTCCAAAGTGATTGTACTCTTTACTCGTTTCGTCCCACCTTTTCCTTTTGTTATTCTCGTGAACAGTTCCGGGTCTTTGCAGTCTCTTTTGTGGCTTGTCTGGCAGCATGCTCGTATTTTCTTTTTTTCCAAGGTGTGGACTGGATCACTCGTGTTTTTGTTAACAGTGTTGATTTTGTATGGCTCTTAGAGCTTCCAGGGGTAGGGGGGTATGCCTGGAGAAATAGTAAAGGTGGTCACTAAAGTACAGTGAGGAGATAGTGTGAACAAGAACTCTGTGTGATTGAGATATGGGCCTAACATAGGGGACCTGTACAGTACTTATACTGAATCCCTAATAACACATATGCTTGAGGCAGTAATCCACCTGGTCTTATTCCACCTCATTCCAACTCAACCCAGCTGCATGTCCTAGCGGGGACCCAAGCGACGGCATATTCTCAACAAACAGCAAACTCGTTTTTTTACCATTTGCTCAACACAAAACAGCCAGCTCGTATCTGATTTTGAAGCACTATTTGTGAGGAAAACGTGGGAAAGTTTCGAAGTAGCGCAACATGATTCTCCTCATCCTTCGATTCAATATCGTAACCGCATGGAAACTGCAATAATGTCAAACAAAGTTACCATACATACTCGTAGAATCTTTCGTTTTCTTGACTCCTATCCCCGTGTAAGTCCTTTGGGTGGCACGTAATTGCTTTTGTATGATGACTCATATGCAGGTATACTTCGGTATATGCCGTGCATTAATGCATCGCTATTGCTGCTTCCTATCGACATCTATACGTGAACGATACGGCATATAAGAATCCTCTTTCACGTACTGATACTCCAACTCTCTATTATGTCATTCTCGTTCTCGAATCTTTTTGCTGCAGTATTGGATTCTCAAAAGCAAGCTAGATGATGCCGTTGTTCAAAAAGAAAACGGAGTGAAGCGTCATATGCCTCGTTCTTGTGGGTCTTGTCACCCTTTTGTACTCGTTTTCCGTCGAGATAACGAATGGCCCTGAAAGAATCTTTACTATTCTCGTCCTAGATTTTTGGGAATTCTGGTTGTCATCGCCGTGCGTGAGTCTGTGAGCGAGGTGTGATTCATTTTGATCAAAACTCGTGTTAATACCTTGTTTAATGTGGGACAAAATCGTACATTTTTGGCTTGTTATCGATGCTTTTTATCGCAGGCTGTACGTACATCACCGCCGCAAACATGAAACAACTTGATTCTTCGTACTGCCTGCCCTTTCGTTTTGCTTTGTCAATGCATCCCCCGTACGTTGATCTCATTTTCTTCTTGTTCTTTTCTTGAGATATGAAGTACTCGTATGTGACAAATCGTACACTTGTGCTTGCACAGTATCATCAGCATCATGTGTGAATCTGGCCGTGGTCTAAGCGAGGCGAATTTAGAACGAATTCTCTAGGGAAGCGAACTGGACCTTGGCACGCCTCGTACAGAACCAGAATTCTGGCCCAGATCTTTTAGACATGTCTGGGCCGAATAAGCCAGAACTTTGCTTCTAATCAAGTGCACCCAGAACAACATGTCGGCACGGAAAAAAAAATCGGCTTGGAAGATTTCACCGTTCGGGAGCGAGGATCGGGGAAGGATCTATGCGGATAGTCGGTACCGGGAAATCACTTTATTGATCTATCTACACCTAAATAAAAGAAACCGAAAGAAAGCAACAACTTTTGGGATTCCGAGCCGATCTGTGAATCGGCTCGGAAGAAAGAACAAACGTGCAAACTAAACTAAAAGAAACCGAAAGAAAGCAACAACTTTTGGGATTCCGAGCCAATCTGTGAATCGGCCCGGAAGAAACAATAAACAAGTAAAAAATGAGAAGCACTGAAATTCAGTACTCCGGGTCCGAGACCTCGGCCTCCTCGTGTTCCTCGGTCTCTCGGTCGTACTGCTGGCGGTCGGGGTTTGGATTGCCGTAGTCGAAGGCAGTCTCGATGTCATCCGGGTCCTGAGGAGCCGGACTCTCGCCGCCCTCACGCTCCCGTTCTGCTATGAGCTCATGGAGACTCTCGTCGTCCATGTCGGCGTATCCGGAGTCGGGAGGGCCGCTGGGGATTTCTTGATCATCCTCCAGCGAGTATATGTCAGAGTCGGAGTCCCAATCGCCCAGGCCGGTGATCTGACGGTATTGGGAAGGATCCTCCGGTTCCTCCGTGCCCCGTCTCGCCATCCTTGTGAGGGAATCGAGGACCTCTCTCTCCTGAGGGCTTAAGTGAGCGTCACGCTCACTTACTCTGGAAGCAACAAAATCAGCAAGTCCCGAGGCGTCGAAGGCATCTCGGCCGGACCGATTTAAACTGGCGTGTAGCTCGGCAACTCTTCGTTTCTCGGACTTCTTCAACTCGTATATGTGACAAACGACTTGCTGTTGAACTTCAGCGCGGATTAGCTCCGCAGCCGTAAGTTTGTCAAAGCCCTCTGATCCATCTTCCTTGGGCACCTTGACCTCAACCACAGCATCCTCGCGGGTCTTCCACCACTTGGAGAGCTTTGCAAAGAAAGACGCTTGGTTTTTGGTTCTCACCCATTCCTTCCGGCCGACTGCCCGTTTCTTCAGAGCGCCATATAAGGTTGCATAGGCGAAACAGATCATTGGGCCATTTATGTGGGAAAGGAAGTCGGTGAGACTGAGGGCCTTGGTCCCGATCTGCCGTTCTGACCGCAGTGTATCATAGAGGAACTGGCCGATGGGGGCCGTGAAATAGAAATTCTTCAGATTCGGACTCTAAAAGAAGTGTTAGTCGTGCATCCCGTCGACTGAAACGCCATAGAGGAATCAAACAAACCTTGTAGAAGTCCGGATGGACCAAGAACCGCTTCTTGGACATTAGGTACGCCGGGGTGTACTTTGACAAGTACGTTCCAGGGATCCAGTCGTAGGCCTGGCGAATCCATTCTGATTTAATGGTATACACCCTATCCGAGATCTGCTAGAGTTAGATAAGGTTCGGCCGCGAGGAATTGGAAAACGCTTACCCTCTTCTTGACAAGCGGTGACCATTGGGCGCAGGCAGGTTTCATCTTCTGAATACAATACTGGGTCCAAGGGCCTTGGAAGTATTTTTGGACCTCCCGCCTCTGCATGTAAGGTCGGAAGCAGTAGACCAACAGGAAAAAGGCCTCGTCGAAGTACTTTAGCAACTCCTTTTGTTCCTCCTCGAGATCCACAGGATCCTGTCGGCGGATTTCCGTAACCTCGACGTCAGAATCTTCCTCCTCCGCATTTGCTTCCGACATCCCAGGCCGCCGAGGGGACCGTGCCCCGCCGATTACCATGGCGAGGGAGGCGTTCCTCTTATTCGGCTGTGCTGGCGATGACTTGCGGCGTTTGGGTGGGGTTGATGGTGGGACGCCAATCGGACATCCCAGAGCTCTTGAGATCGAGGGACTTGGGATTTCGAAGTGGCTTTGAGATTCGGACTCCAATTCCTCGACTCGTCGCACAGTCTCAATCACCCTGTGTGGCAGGCTGCTGCTGGGGATTGTTACAGCCTCAAGACGCTGCCTTGCTTCCTCGACGTTTCGCCTAACGGACGAGGTGACGTTTGAGATCGCCTCCGCCGCCAGCTGTGTTTCCACGGCCTCCTCTGTTGCCCTTGACCCTGGTGCCGTTGTCTGTAGGGGTTCTTCCTGGGCCTCAGAGCTGTGCTCCTGTAATTCTTCCGTCTCCTGTATTTCTTCCGTCTCCTCCGGATGCTGCCAGACCCGGTGCTTGTTGCTGGTGGGCCTTTGTGGCATCGGCGAGGGGGAAGAAGGGGGGTTGGGGACCGCCTTGGGTTGCTGTTGACGGGAGGCCCAGACTCGTGGTGGAGGCGAGGATGGTGGGCTGACAGAAGAGTGGTAGACAGGCGGGCAACGCGGGGCAGGAGGCTTGGAAGACGAGCCAGTCGGCTGAGAGGAAGGAGTGGGCATCCGAGAAGATCCGGCCGGTTTCCTGAAGGGAAGAGGGGTCTTGGTGGCTGCTGCGATGGCGGCGGCTTGGTTGGCCTTTGCTTTGGCGTTTTGAATGGCTGCTGTGGCAAGGTATTTTGCTGTTGGAATGACCATCTTCCGCATTGCAGCTTTAAACCCCTCCTCTCTCCTCATTCGAAGCTGCTCGTCTTCCAGGTCTATCGCCTGGGGCGTTGACCGGATTGGCTGGGAGGCAGGCTGGGAGGCCGGCTGGGAGGCAGGCTGGGGGGGTGGGTCTCGACTGCGCAGCTCTTCATTCTCGCGTCGAAGAGACGTATTGGCCTCCCTCAGCTCCGCTGTTTCGTTGGAGAGGCGCCCAATTATCTTCTCCAACGACTTGTTGCGCTCGTTGTTGGAGACGCCATGGATCACGCGGTAAGCATGATCTTGAGGATCAATGCTGGCGTTATTTGGGGCTCTCTGTCGGGGGGGGTTGTTGGTGTTGGTGTTGCCGGTGTTGCGAGGTGCTTTGCTGGAGCTGGGAGTGGCGCTGGGAGTTTTGGCGGTGCTGGGAGCTCGAGCGCGAGCGGCGGCGGCTGCAGCTGCTCCCGCAGTGTCCACGGTGATGCAGTCACTGCTTGGTGCTGGAATCGGCTCAGGGGCAGAGCGTCTGCGCCTCTCCCTGAGTTGGCGGTCGTTTGGGAGGCCCTTGTTGGTGTTGTTGTTGTTGGAGGCGGCGTTTCTGGTGGCAGGCATTCTGGCTGGCTTGTTTCGATATGTGGCTTGATTTGCTTTTCCGGAGGCTTCGTAGTATGCGATGCGCGGGGGGGGGTTGAAGTGAAGTGCTCGGGCCGATATTTAAGTCGGCCTGGGGGATGGCAGAAATTTCCACCGGCTGTACCCTTTTCGGCAGTCAGTATTTGACACCCCCTCCTGGCCAACTCACGGGTGGTCCTCTTACATTTCCATTGGATGTTTTGTTGTCAAAAAAAATCTTCAACTCTTTGGTGGATTCGAGGTCTCGTAACGAGTTGGTGGGGTGAGACGGCTTGCCGAGTCGGCTCTCATGATTCCCTTGTCGTCCAAACGAGCCGAGATTGGCTCTGGAATGCTTTTGTGGGTCTCAGAGAGATTTCAGGGAGGGTGGAAGTGTAAGAAGGCGTTATAGAGCATGATGCGAGGGGGTGAGGGTGATGTGCTCGTGGTGCTTGTGGTCGTTAATTGTGCTATGTTTGGTGTTCGTGAAACGTCCCCTTGAGCCCCGCAGAGCCTCTCCAATTGCGCTATGCCGTTTCTGGTTACCACCATCCCTCACCGCTTGGCGCCCCAAGAATTTTGGCTCGCCTGTACAGGCGAGCTGTTCTTCACCAAACAACAACAACACCGCCTAACGAAACGAATACCCCACCAAACAACACCTTTTCTTGCAGGCCGCTGTAGAATAGCCCTTGACGGATATCCCAATCGCCCCAGAGGCTCGTTTCTTCGACGCTTACAGCTAGAATGCCTTGAGCTCGACCACCGACAGCCGGCAACGGCCACATTCCAAGCACCATCGAGTCAAGCAACATTCCCGAGATCCTCGCCGGAATTGGAAGTCCATTCCTTTAACAAAGGATGGGATACGAGCCCACCATGCGCCCTCCCGCTCCTTCGATCTTGCCGGCCGCTTTCAGCAGTGTTTGCTGCTCGACATATAATGCCTGAGGGCCCAGCTTCCTCGACTTCCAGCAAACATCCAGATTACAGCAACAACACCAACAACAGCGACAACAGCAACAGAATCAGCAGCAAACATGTCGGTTATGTCGAGTAAGTCCTTCCTTTCCGCCGTCAGCCTCTTCGGTTGAGAGAATCCTGCTAACTTTTTGCCACAGCTCCAATCCCCACCGGCGTCCCGCACCCATACCCAACCCTCCAAGACTACATGGAGATGACACCAAAGGAATTGCACGACCTCTGCGAGGAATTGAGAGTCGAGGTGGGCGAACCTGCGAAGGGGAAGTACTTTGAGCCAAGTGTCTACATCAACAATCTCCGCAGCGCCGACCAGGAAGACCTCTCCAAGCTCAACTGCGGCGAGCTGTTTGACAGATGCACCATCTTCCAGTGTCGACCACCGAAGAGAGTCAAGAGGGATATGGTGGAGGCTTTGGACCGCAGAATGCGCCGTATTAGGCATGATTTTGTTACAATGTCAAAAAAGAGAAGATCAGGTTAGTGCTTCCTTCCTCACGCCAGTGGATTCGGTTCTGACGACTTGGTAGACGAGGAGCAGAAGAAGCGAGAGGCGGCAGCCGCAAGGACTCTCGACGTTATCGTCAACCAAACCAACACCAACACCAACACCAACACCAACATCAACACCGGTCTCGCCCCGCTCGACACCTCAGTTGGAGGCACTGGCTATGCCAACCGCCGCACTCGTGCTCGTCTCTCCGATGCCCCGCCAGCTACACCCAGTGCAAAGCGTGCAAGAGGATTGCTTGCTGCTACTGGCGTTAGTCTTGCAC